>JAOTAY010000001.1:4975681-5009106 GCA_025629805.1 Erythroxylum baracoense
GGTGTACAAACTTTTGATTGTGATCAATGAAATGAGGAAGAGTTTGATTTTAAAAATATTGTGGTTTACAATTAATGCTTTATTATTCAAATTATTGTGATGCCATGTGGAGTGACTGTAGTGCTCGAACGTAGCGCTCCCTTATTTTAAGATATGTACCGGAATGACCTGCGGACGTCCCGGTGTGTACCCTACGGTAAGGGAGTGTTACACGCATAGTACTGTCAAACCTTCGTACGACTGACAAAAGATATAGAAGAGATTATATCTCTAAGAACATGTACAATCTTTCCTCTTCATAAGAAATTATCTTTTAGAAACCGTTTCTTAAAAATCGTTTAGTGTATCTCAAGATGGTTCCTATCTTCATCTTATCTTCAACACTCATTGCTCCTTCTATCTCACTACAATCAACTCTCTTCTTTGTGAATCCCTTCAATAGTGTCCAACATCCTCTATTTTTGAAAATGGCACGAACAAGTCTAAAGGCTAAAAGAAATCTTTGACACCCACTACCAACAATGGCGAGACTCTCTGCCATGAACAAGAGCCTGAAACTCTTATTTCTGAATCTTCTTCTTTATCACCAATAATAGGATCATTAAACACCTCTACTGAACCTGTTTCTGTCTCTTCCATTAAAAAGCCACGATTTTTAAAAGCATCCATTTGAGAGACTCCATTGCATGCATACGAGAAAAATAAAAAGATTTTGGCTTCGCTTGAAGAATCAACCTTTGATTCATCCACCGGACATAATGAATCAACAAAGCGGCAATATGTTTATGATTCTAAGGAGGAAAGTCTTGACGACTCAAAATCCTAGCTCGTTAGAAGAATAAGAAAGAGAAGCAAAAGAAAAAGAAGAAGAAAAATCTTCTAGTGAAGAAGAACACACTCTTGTGAGAATAGTCTTTAGTAAGGGGAAGCTGATAAAAAAGGTACGATTCCATTCTCCATCTCCAGTTTCAATTTCTCCTTCTCTGTCTACTCTCACTCTGCCTAACCTTACCCCTAAAATCTCTGCACCACCACCATCGTCTACTTTTCGACCTAGTTGCACATGTTGAAATTTGACAAAAGAACATTGGATCATCAATGATGATGATTCAAATAAAGAATTGGTTCGTTTGGTGAGGCATCCATGAACCAAAGGAAGTCTCCTAATGTAGGCTGACAAAACATTAGTAACTGAAAAACAAATAAATCCTGAGGAAGAACTGAGAAACGAAGAAGCTTTGTTGAAAAGAAAAGGGAAGAAATAAGAAAAGGCAAAGAGCATATGCTTGTAGAAATTGCAGAAGACCCTATCACTAGGGAAGAATCTCTATTTGAAGAAATTCCCAAGGCCAAGAGATCAAAGAAAATAAAAGTTTCTGTGAAAAAGAAAGAAAAATCTTCAGCACCACAAAAAATGTTTCAATCGATGGAAGCAAAAGCAAGATACAAAATGAGGTACAAGAAAAGAAAGGTGGTTGCTAGACGAATTTTACTTCCAATGCTGTTTCATGAAATAAGTTTTCTTGTTTACTCTTATTTTGTGTCTGTTGGCTGACAAAACTTCTTAAACTTACATGAAACTATTTATGATGATTTGGTTTGATCATTTTATACACATATGAGAAAAGAAGCTATTGATGGAAAGAAGACAATTATCTCCTAGGTTAAAGAATGTGAAATTCTCTTGACTAAAGAAATTTTAGGGAATCTACTAGATATAACTCCAATTGGGAGAACTGACTTCTCATGCCATAAGTGGGATGTCGCTGATTTCTTGGGTGAAATTGTACAATCAATATGCATTAATGTTAAAAATATCCAAGACAGCAGACTCTGCTGCTGACAATTGGACCTTCTTCAAAGATGTCTTGCATCCCCTCTGTTACATCCATCTTTCCAAGGAGCAATTTAGTTGAAAGATGTAGTGTATTAGACACTTATGTTGTCTACAGCTTGTTGAAAGGTAATCAAATTAACCTTCCCTCGATGGTTATACATTTTATATAAGGCGAGTCATAAAAATACTACACGGGGACTACCCTATGGAATGCTACTAACTAAGATATTTGCATATTATGACGTGTCTTTTGATGATCTGGAATGGTATGAGCTTGGAAAATATCATTCATCTATTCCATTCCAATTTGGATATAAACTAAAAGACAACATCTGGGTGGAAAAGAAGTTAGAAAGAATAGCAAATGTTTTGGGTCTCGGCCCAACGCAATAACCTCCTGTGCCTCCTGTCAATTCTCCAAAAACCAACAATCTGAACATCCAACAACAACTGAGGGAAATTTGGCTGAATTTGGATTAAATCAAGGACTTGCAACATGTCCTTCATGTTGTTATTGATTCACTTAAAGAATACTTTCGTTAAAATACATACTTTTATTACATTTTTTTACTAATGATTATTTTGGTATGATTTTTGTGCTTTATAGCTATTCATGATGACTTTATGATATTTTGACTCTTTGTGCTTTACGGTGATGATCTTTGATTTTTCTTCTTTTTGATAATGACAAAGGGGTAGAGTTAAGAAAAACTATATTTTGACATATTTTGCTAAATGTTGTCTGGTGATATATTTTGTCTAAGATATCTATGTTATAACTGCGTCTAGGTTATCTTTTGATAGGCTCCTTCCTTAAGAAAGGCTCTTTTTAATCATGATTATGAGTAAGTACATATAAAGTTTACAGGTAGTAAGGACATACAAAATGCACAGGTATCTTTCTTAGTTTTTTGAAATTTTGAAAATATTGCTTGTTATCATCAAAAAGGGAGAAGATTATTAGCTCAAGGGTTTTAAATTAATGATTTTGATTATAACAATCAATAATATTTTTGTTAAAATTTGAAATTGTTAAGATTTTGAAATTCAAATTTATTAGATTTTTTTTCTCTCTGAAAGATAATAATATTCAAGAGATTGTCTGTTCAATAACAATATTCTAGAGATTGTCTGTTCAAATAAAAGAAAATCGTTTTCCTATTTTTACGTGAATAGATCTAACAAATTCATTTTGATAATAATAAATAGTTCTGTAATATCTGGAATGGATAAGCTCCTATCGTATAAAGGATCTTGTTATTTAACTAATTCGATAGTCAACTTCAAAGACATAGTCAAAGGATTATTCAAACAATTAGATACTTGAAGATTCTGCCAAAGATAATGAGAAAGATGTTGTAACATAATCGAAGCTGGTTAAGTCAATTAGTCGATGATTAATCTGAAGCAATAACTAGTTGAAGGGAATCTCTGTTTAAAGGAGAGCTACTGCATTTGATTATACAAAACACTTCAGAAGTACATCAGTAGCATCAATACTTGTTCTCAAAAAGTTATACCCTATTACTTCTGAGCTTTAGAAAGTGAAAAAACTTTATCGAGAGAGAGATTGATATTTATTGGAGCTCATATTTGAGCAAACTCTACTTTCATTAGTTGAGAGCTTACAGAGGCTTGATAAATACTACTAATGTGGAAGGTTGGATAATCTTGAAAAATATGTACTTCTGAGCTTGGAGAGGCTCGTCAAATTACTACTTAGAGATTTATTAGTGAAACACTCAAGTTGGAAACTTGGAGACTAGTTGTAGGCTTCGTTATAAGCTGAACCAGTATAAATTGACTGTGTCGTTCTTTCTCTTTCCTTAACTTTTAAATTTTCGTGTTTTTAGTCACTTTTGTTTTCAGTCTACTGAGGCTCCTCTCTTTTTAAAGTTTGATAGGCTACTTTCGTTTTAAAGTTTGGCAGGTTCCTTTTGTCTTAAATTTTAGTAAGCCCTTATTGCTTATACGAATTGATAGTAACTAGCAAAAATTTTCAAGCTACACACAATTCACCCCTCTCTTGCGTGAGATTGCTTTATTAGATTTGATCGTGAAAGTAGTTGTTCCCTGTAAATATCTCAACTCTTCTAATGTGAGTCACGAAGAAGAATAAGAACCACTTAATCCAAAATCAAGGAGAAAATGAAACCAATTTGTAAACAATCAATCATATGAGTTTCACAAATCTTGCAACAAATACTGAAATATTGAGAGAGCTACAAAACAAGATTCGAGAACTAAATCAACTGAGGACGATGAGAATCTTAAAGAGTCACCCCTCAGACACAATGTTACGAATACCGTGCCGACCCTGGTATCGGATTGGGTTATGGTACGATGCTGTACCGATATCGATCAATACCAGGTACTGTTTTAGTTAATTTTTTAAATTTATAAAATAGTCCATGATTTTTTTTAAATTATAAAATAATCCATTATCATATTATATAGTTGTACTGTATACTTTATAAGTGTACATTAATCTTGTTTCTAAAAATCATAATAATAAATAATAACCCAAATTAATATGAAATAACAATAATTTTCAAATATTTCACATAAAAATAATAACCACAATTAATATGAAAAAAGACGATCATCATCATATGAATATAAAATTAAGAACAATACAAAGTATTAAAAATATTACAATGTCATCATATAATAAATAATAATTACATCAAAACATCCAATAAAAAGAACAATAATATTTGATATGAATGGATTTTGCTATATTTTTATATGTTATTTCTTTTGAATTCATTCCTATTTTTTATGTTTAATTGCTCATTTTGTGTTCCAATTGATTTTACATTTTGATTTAATGATGGAATACAAATACATGATTAAAGCATGAAGTTTTGAAGCCATTAAAAGCATCAAAGAGACTGTCCAAAATGACAACGCATGAAGAGAAACCGAGCACCAAAATGACAGAAGGTGGAGAGCAAAACGCAGTTTGCGTTAAACATAGACTGCGTGAAACGCAAACATTTCATAAGCTGCTGCAGAAAGAGTAGACAATGGAGAGGAGGGGCGTGAACAGTGGGTATGGACCAAAAACCCCTAAACTTTAATTGTCCCATCAATAAAACAGGAAGGAACGTGAAGAGAGGAGGTTGTGGCTTAATGGCTGAGGTGAAGAGAGAAGGCTACGACTTGGTGGCTCAATAACAGAAGAGAGCTGCGAGAGAGAGTAAAGGTGAATAGTAAGGGTGGATATTAATCTTTATTTGTCCCATCGATGAATAGTAGTAAGGAGAAGAAGCTTGGTAGTGAGTGAAGAATCGTAGGGTTTTCGGTAGGGATATTAATGGGGGCTAAAGCTTTTTTTCGGGTGACTCATGGAGGGTTAAATGTTCTGATGCCGGTTCGGAGCTAACATCAACGCTGATGACCCGGATTAAGTGTATTTTCTTATTTTTGTTGTTTCTTTTTCTCATTAGAAATCGATTGTGTTATCCTATGTTAATTGATTTGTGTATGGTTAATCAAATTTCGTTATTGTTCGGTTATTTGTGTATGAACCCATTGAGATTGTGAAAAGATGATTTTAATGCCTTCATTGAATCGTTTAATTGCATACCCATTGCTATAATTTCGATATAATTCGTAATTGTTATGTTGAAATTTATGTGTAGCAATTAATGATTCGTAATAATTATGGATAACATAATCTAGGTTAAATGACATATAGTATGTGGTTGTTGCCTTGATTAATCGGTTTTCCTAATTTGTAATGCTACTGCCTAATTAAATCTAGAGATTGTATCCTAGGATATTCGGTGGTTAGGTTTAATTAACGATCACATCTTGATTAAACAAAACTTAAGAGAAAAGTCGGGTTAATTATTAACTCATGATTAATAGTTTCTAAGAGAGATTTGAGAACAACAAATCAATGAAATATGCTTAATTAGGGTGTAGGCTGAGATTGAACCAAAGAATCGGGTCCCTACCGAATTTTCCACTTTTATCATTTTTCACATGTTTTATTTAATTTGTTTTTAATAGTCTAACTTCATTTTATTTTTTATTTTTTATTTTTTATTTTTTCAAAATCCAAATCCGCCCTAAAACCTAAACATCGATTAATTTCATTCAACAACTTTACACACACTCTCTGTGGGATCGACCTAGACTCACCAATACTACAATAGTAGTCTAGTTATTTTATTTTGACTAGTATTACAGCACGCTGTCAATTTTGGCACCGTTAACGGGAATTCGGTGTTTTAGTTTTTATATTTGTTCGTAATTGATTTTTTTTCAGTTATTTTGTAATCCGTTCTTTATTCTGTTTCGTGTTTGTGATTTATTAAAAAAATCATGGATGGAAATAATTTTTTCTTTAACTCTTTCTCTCAATCCTATAACCAATGTTGTACTGATCAACCTAACTTTAGTTATGGATGAGATAGTCAACAAAGTTACTTCCATGATAGTTTGTAGGATGCACAGCAATTCTTATACAGACCAGAACCTTCTTATCACGATTCTGGTCTATCTCTGGAAGAGTTGATTAATATTGTGAACGCTAATACTTTGCAATTGCAACATAATACTTTACAATTCTAGCAGGATGGAGGGTAATTTCTAAAAACTACATAGCCTAGAGCTCAAGATTCGGAGAGCCAACACGACTCATGTACATCTCTAGAAGAAATGCTTAATATATGGCTGCTAACAATCTTCAAATTCAACAGGATATGTAACAGTTCCAACATAATATGCAATAGTTGTTTCAGCAAGCTGTATAGCAAATTCGACAGGATGCTTTGCAATTCCAGCAAGATGCATTGCCTCGATAGAGAGACATCATTCATCTGGAACCACAAAGTGAAGAGGAGCAATCGTATCAATCCGAGGTGTCCCAATGGACGTGTAGAAGAAGCAGAGGAGGAGCTCGAAGCAGAAAAAGACATATCTTTTAGCTCGAAGGTAAGTATTGAGTTCATGATTATTTTTTAAAATAACTTTTTAGCTTTAAATAGTAGATTGGAGGAATTAAATGAGGACAAAAAGGTGAAGAGACATTTAAGATCTTTTTAGAGTGCATGGACTCAATCAAGATTGAAAGTCAGTGAATGTGGAAAATGCTAAATATGATATACCGTCAACTGAGATCCTATCCCCGAAGAACCTCATATGGAGGAGTTGCATGTGACAGCTGAAGATCACAATTTTGTCACGTGAGGAGGAAACAAGGAGTCGAGCCAGCGACCCTAAATTGGGAGGCAACCTAAGGTAAGTAAATTGCTTTGCTTTGGAATTCTCGTATTTATGTTTTATGCATGTGTGTTTCTTTGTTGGTTTATTTTTGCTTGTTTTTAAGTTTTCAATCAAAATGAGAGAAAGAATAAAACAAATAAAACAAAAAATTTCTCATTTTATGTTGCTTCTAGGACTATATAGTCATGATTAGAGAATAAGTTGACTAAAGAATTTCATGTCAACTTTAGCATATATTTTTACTCTTATAATTGACCGATATGCATTATCTTTAGAAGAGTAATGATTAGTGGTAGACAAAGCCGGTAAGATTTTGAGCCTTATTAGACTAAAACATCTATATCAGTCTCATTGTCTTTTGATAATATGTGACTTCATAACATGAACATACCGATTTTGCGTTGAATTTCTATTTGAGACCACATTTTTATCACATGCATTAACATGGATATGATTAGGAATTCTTTGCTTTTCCGAACTACATTATCCAAATAACCTACCCTATTGACATGATTTTTCTCTTGTTAAACCCTTTTGAACTTTATACTTTTTCTTTGTGTACTAACCACATTACATGCTTTATACTTGACCAAATGTCCTACCCAAACCATAAAGCTAATGGAACATTTGTGATTGTTGAGTTTGTGGATGTACAAAATTATAAATGTGGGGGTGTACATATGTGAGGGTTGGTTAATGTCGGGATGTTTTATTATGTCTTATCAATGACATTCCTATGTTAATCTAGTTTCTTTTAATGTTAAAAAAAAGCAAAGAAAGGAAAAGAAAGAAAGAAAATAGAAAAGCACAAGAAAAGAAAAGAAGAAAAAAAGAAAAAGAAAAAGAATGAAAAATGTTTAAATAATTGTATCTAGGAGCAAGTGCATATGTGTTGAAAAGTTGTTTATGATTAATGCATTCTCCTAAAGTTGTGATGAATGGGTTATTTGAGTATATTAGATATGAGATAGATGTTGACTTGGAAGGTTCTCTCTTCTGATTTCAATGTATTGTTGGCATAAATTGTATGAGTGATTCCTTTGGATTGATATATGCTTCATATGGTTGGTGTGTGAGAGTTGAATGAGGTTGTGAAATATAAATGTTACATTCGTCATAGCTGACGGTACCTAGTTTTTAATTGAGTGTTACTTTTGTTTCACTAGCTTTGATGACTTTCATACTACTTAAGCCAAACACATCTCACTTTACCTTTACCCAAATTACAACCTTGAAAAGCCCTTTGATCCATTATTTTGCATGTGAATTATAGTGGCGGAGAAATGAAATGATATGCAAAGTTAAGGATTGTCATGATCATGAATGGTGTTGAGTGTACCTATAGATATATTTCACTTAAACACATTTTTCGAGTCTACCATTAGATTGCTCAGTTTATGAAGATAATGCTTATTGATTGATCACGAGTAAAAGCTTGGAATGTTAAGTTCTTGCCATGATTTTTGAAAGTCATTCATCTTTGTTTATGATTATATAGTCTTGGAAAATATGGGAAATGAGCTAATGTTTTTTTGGGTTTTTTAGCTTAATTTTAATGTTTTGCTTGAGGACAACCAAAAGCTAAGTGTGGAGATATTTGATATGAACGGATTTTGCGATATTTTATATGTTATTTCATTTGAATTCATTCCTATTTTTGTGTTTAATTGCTCATTTTGTATTCCTATTGATTTTACATGTATATTTAATGATGTAATACAAATACAAGGTTAAAGCATGAAGTTTTGAAGCCATTAGAAGTATCAAAGAGGCCGCCCAAAATGACAGCGCATGAAGAGAAACCCTGCACCAAAATGATAGAAGGTGGAGAGCAAAATGTAGACCAAGTCTGCATTTCACGCAGACATCCTACCGAAATGTAAACAATGTCCGCGTGAAACGTCGACGTTTCATAAGATGCAACAGAAAGAGTAGACAATGAAGAGGAAGGGCGTGAATAGTGGGTGTGGACCAAAAACTCCTAAACTTTAATTGTCCCATTAATAAAACAAGAAGGGACGTGAAGAGAGGAGGTTGTGGCTTGGTGGCTGAGGTGAAGAGAGAAGGCTGCGGCTTGGTAGCTCAATAACAGAAGAGAGCTGCGGGAGAGAGTAGAGGTGAATAGTAAGGGTGGACATTAATCTTGATTTGTCCCATCGATGAATAGTAGTGAGGAAAAGAAGCTTGGTAATGAGTGAACAACCGTAGGGTTTTCATTAGGGATATTAATGGGGATTTTTCTGGGAGAGACTCATGGGGTCTAAACATCCCGACGCCGATTCAGAGGTGACATCGATGTCGACGAGCCAGGTTAAGTGTATTTTTTTTGTTTTTGTTGTTTCTTTCTCTCATTAGAAATTGATTGCATTATCCTATGTTAATTGATTTGGGTTTTGTGTATGGGTAATTGAATTTTTGTTATTATTCGGTTATTTGCGTATGAACCCTATGATTTGGTGAAAAGATGATTTTAATGTGTTAATTGAATCGTTTAATTGCATATCCATTGCTAGAATTTCGATATAATATCTAATTATTATGTTGAAATTCATGTGTAACAACTAATGATTCGTAATCATTAGGGATAATGTGACCTAGGTTAAATGACGCATCGTATGTGGTTATTGCCTTGATTAATCAGTTTTTCTAATTCGTAATGCTACTGCCTAATTAAATTTAGAGATCGTATCCTAGGTTATTCGGTGGTTATGTTTAATTAACGATCATATCTTGATTAAACAAAACCTAAAGGAAAACTCGAGTTAATTATTAACCCACGATTAATAGTTTTTAAGAGAAGTTTGAGAACAACAAATCAATGAAATATGCTTAATTAGGGTATAGGTTGAGATTGAACCAAAGAACCGGGTCCCTACCGAATTCCCCACTTTTATCATTTTTTGCATGTTTTCTTTAATTTGTTTTTATTAGTCTAGCTTCATTTTTTATTTTTTCAAAATCCAAACCTCCCTAAACCTAAACATCGATTAATTTCATTCAACAACTTTACACACACTCTCTGTGAGATCGACCTAGACTCACCATTGCTACAATAGTAGTCTAGTTATTTTATTTTGACTAGTGTAATGACACGCTGTCAATATCCTTGACTTTCAAACTATTACAATTTACGATAAAATTTCGTGATAAGGAAACAATCAAGTAGATGTAAAACCTGAAACAAAAATATTTATAATTACATTACATATATAGAATTTAATATATACATCAAATATAAGTAAAATTAAAAGAAAAGGAAAAACAAAAAAAACAAAAACCTGCAACTTCATTCAAGCATCTACAGGGAGGATACCTGCTATAATTGCACTGACCCTAGTTATCATTTGGTACAAAATTCTCATCATTGAAAGGAGCCTTATTATCATTATCATTCAAATTCAATGCACCAAATGACATGTCAATGCTTTCCCATCTAAGGTTATCTTCCAAGTCATCTACATCTATCAAACCCGATTTGTCAGAAACCTAATCTCCCAAAAGATTGATATTATCAATGAAAATTGGATCTATTGACTTATTTATGCTATAAGAGTCCTAGTAAACACTAAAATTTAATTATTATAAAATTATAAGATATTATATCGAAATTAATAATGATAATAACATATCTTTCTCGAAGCTTTAAATTATAATTAGCGAAAACCAAGTCATTCAATTTCTTGTGCTCCAATCTATTCCTTGTCTTGGAATGGATGAATTCAAATGTGTTCCAATTATGTTCATAGCCTGTTGCACTCACACATTGACTTAGAATCTGAATTGCAAACTTTTGCAATTCTGGAACACCAGTTTCGAATTGATCCCACCAAGAAACTATAAGTCGTAAGATAACAAAAGTAGCGTTATAAACAAAACTCCATTTGTGAGCTTAATAGATCTTGCATTATTTCGTGACCAATAATTGTTGTAATAGTTAATAACATTTCTCTATTAACTTCAACTTTCTTTATAAAATCTGGTCTGAAATAGGCACGAAGATTAAAAAATGCCCCAGCTACAAACAATGGAGAAGAAAGTTGCTCTTCTCATCTCTCATTAATGATTGCAAGATAAGGTATGTACAAAGAAGGCCTACGTTTTAGATTAACCTTGATTACTTCCTTCGCCCTCTCTATGATATCTGAAAAAAAACTCATTATTGACTTTTCTTCACTATCAGCCAAGTGAAGCACCCTTACCAAAGGCTCACAAACTCGAATAACAAATTGACATCTTCTTTAACCCTAAACAAATGCTTTAACCCCAAACCAATGCTTCCTTAATCGAGTTATTTCTCTACCTTTCAAATGCTTGTTACAAAACAAGCAAATAATATGGTTTCTTATATCAGGAACTAATACAGCGTGGGCCCAAGCTGGATCATTATATCTTCCTAAAGCGGTTTGATAAGGAATATTTGAATTTCCTTCCATTTATTTGTAAAAATAAATAAATGCATATATCAAAATAAAAGAACATATAATTTCATTACACAATACGCATATCCATCTTATATAATATAACTCATTTTGTATGATTACATCATACACAATTCAATTTCATCAAACACAATTCACCATAAGTCAAAAACTAACAATTCAATTATTCAACATAAATAATTACATAAAACATACATAAACAATTTTCATTTCCAACAATTCTATTTTCAACAATTTTGAACAAATTCAATTCAAAGTTTCAAACATGAGAATCAAGTTGAAGTGTATGATTTACATAATCACCAAATAATGAATGTCATATCTTATACAATTGTTCATATACATCTGTTCATAACATGAGGATCAAGTTGAAGAATATATTCATAACAAGAGGATCAAGTTGAAGGATATAACTTCGTTTAGAAATGTTTTTTTTCTTATTTAAACCTTTGAATCTTCTTTTCATTTTTAACAAACCATAATATTATATCCACCATTCTATATTTGGTTCTTAAATATATAAGTTGCTTCTAGGATTTTTAATGGACATTAATAAGGCTTAGTATAAGTGGTTGGAGTTTAGCCTACAACATGTTCACAATTTAGAAAAAAAGTTCCTTTTGGACACATATACATCACTACTTTCACACATTATCTATTATAAATATTTATCATAGCCCACACATATATATTACCAAATAATTCAACATATTTTGCATATTGATTAAATGGAAAGAAATGGTAGTTTATGTTTCCAACTTTCTCTAATTTCAATTCAAAGTTTCAAACATCACAAAACATACATAAACAATTTCCATTTTCCAATTCCAATAATTTCATTTCTAACATTTTCCAACAATTTCAATTAAACTATTACAAAAGGTATATAAACAATTTCCATTTCTAACAATTTTCCATTCCCAATAATTTCTAACAATTTTAAACAATTTCGATTTAAAATTTCAAACATCACAAAACATACATATATAATTTCCATTTCTAAATTTCCAACAATTTCACTTTCAACAACCATCAATTTCAGCCATCACAAATTCGCAATTCACAAAATAATGAAATATACATAAACAATTTTCATTTTCAACAATTTCTATTTCCAAATTCCAACAATTTCATTTCTAACATTTTCTAACAATTCAATTCAACAATTACAACATACATAAACAATTTTCATTTTCAACAATTTCGAATAATTTCAATTCAAAGTTTCAAACATCACAAAAACATACATAAATAATTTCGATTCTCAACAATTTCCAATTCCAAATTCCAACAAGTTCCAATAATTTCATTTCTAACATTTTCAAACAATTTCAATTCAACAATTACAAAGCATACATAAACAATTTCTATTTCTAACATTTTCCATTCCCTATAATTTACAACAATTTTATTTCCAACAATTTTGAATAATTTCAATTCAAAGTTTCAAACATTACAAAACATACATAAATAATTTTCATTTCCAAATTTTCAACAATTTCATTTCCAACAACTATCAATTTGAACGATCGCAAATTCACAATTCACAAAATAATAAAATATACATAAATAATTTCTATTTTCAACAATTTCCACTTCTAAATTCCAATAATTTCTAACAATTTCCAACAATTTCAATTCAACCATTACAAAAACATACATAAATAATTTTCATTTCCAATAATTTTCATCAATTTTCATTCCAATAATTTTCAACAATTTCATCACAAAACTTAAATAAACAATCAAATACAATGAATTTCTTTTTCAAATTTCAAAGCAAAAAACACACCTAAAAAATTAGAAACCAATTCAATGTCAAGTTGTTATTTCAGATTTGGCAAATTCAGGGAGACTCCGTGACTATGACTGGTGCGATGGTGGATTGGTGGTGTCAAGTTGTTGCTATGGTGCGGTGGTGGTCGCCGGATGATCGGAGAGGGAGTGGTGGCGACAGTGAAGAAGAGAGACAGTAAGAGTTTGAGAGAGAAAATAAAGAGAGGAAGAGGAGAAAAAATATTTTTTTCGTAAAAACCCCTGTATTTTTTAAAATTTCGGGTATCGATTAGTATATAGCCGATATTTTGAATACTACAGGTATTAAGTGAAACAGGGCAGTAAATACATCTGATATCGGAACATTACCTTTTGTATTGTTTTTCGACTGGTACAATACAAGATTCATTACCATGCTCAGATATGCAAGTTACCCTAAATCTGATGTAAAAACTAGGCATGTCAATGAGCCAAGCCGGGCTGGGCTTAAGCCAAGGGTGGCCTGGGCTATTGTTCACTGCACCACTAGAGAGCCAGCCCGGCCTGGCTTGCCTATTAATTTTTTAAAGGAAAAAATTCAAAACAATGTTGTTCGGGAAAAATGGGTCGACTGAACGGCCCGGTCCAAGCGAACCATGGTCGGCTAATGACCCGGCCAACCTAGGCCAAAAACGGGTGGACCGGGCCATAATTGCTATGCCTAGTAAAAACAGATGGGAAATTGGTTGGCCTTCGAAGGCAATTACTGCAGTCAAAGGGGATGAAACTTTTTGTTCCACAATCCCTGTTCCTACTCTGTGCCATTACAAGACCTCCACACATTGACCAATAAATAAATAAGACAGAGCTAAATATGTAAATAGCATGCAATGACACAGGGTAAGAATAGGGTTTACGGAACAGACGATTTCGTGCCCAATCAGAGAGACAACAATTTCCTCATATTAAAGCAAAGAGCTGTAAGTTGGGATGTTATACCCTCTTTCCAAAAAAAAAGAAACGTTAGTGTACTTTTCAGGGGAAAGTAATCAATTTAAATTTTAAGATAAAAAAATATGAAGGTCCGTTTGTTTAGTTTTAATTTCTTCTAACTTTTAAAATTCATGAAAACTACAAAAATTATTTTATTTTTAACATGTTATTTAATTATTTGATATATTAATTATTATTAGGAATTATGAATAATTAATTAATATTATATATTTAATTAATTTGAATTAACTATTGATAAAATTATTAATAATTTAATTTTATTTAATTTTAAATTTAATTAATTAATTTAAAATTAATAAATATGATTAAATTATTAATATCTTCAAAAATATATAAAATTATAATAAAATTTGATTAAATAATAAAATATATTTAAAATAAAATTTAAATTTTAAAAATAAAATAATTTATTAAAATTTTATTGATAAATATTAAATAAGAGATTCAAATAAATTTAATTAATTAAAAATAACTTATCTTTAAGTTTTATATAATATATAATTATCATCAATAATAAAATATAATGTATATTTACAATTAAATAAAAATTTAAAAGAAAAATAAAAACTAAAATCCATTAAAAATAAAGGTTCTTAGATTTTAAGTTCAAATTTGAGTTGAAAACGATGCTAAAGATACTGTACTGTAACGTATATGTTGGTATTGATAAATATCTACGGTACTGATCAAAAAATTTTACCGAAAATATATTTTAAAAGGGATTAAATAAAAAAACAAAAAAAAAACTTTACCCTAACTCTTCCTCTCCCTCTTCCTCTTCATGTCCCTCTCCCTCGTAGTGTCATAAACATTGGAAACGGCTATCCTTTCCCCTTTTCTTATACTTTGGGGTTTCTATTTATCGCCGTAATACTCTCTTCACCGTCATCGAACTGTCGTCTTCTCATTCTTCTCCCGCGGTCTTCTCTGATGGCGTTTCCAGCTTCCGCCACTTGCTAGGTATCTGCTCTATTATATTGCCAGCTTGTCAGGAGACCGCCTCCAGGTCGTTGCTGCGAGCTTCTCTCTTTAGTCATGTTAGTCGTCTCCTCAACTAATTGTATGACATGCTAGTCTTTGACAATGTTATAAAGCTGTTTGAATGGCTCTTGGGCTCGTCAATTTTGAAGTTATTGGAAACTTGTAGTTACTTCAATACTTCTTTCAGTGTTTATGTTTAAAGCAATTTGATTTTTAAGGGTATAATCAGCATAACGTGAAACTGTACATGATTATTTAATGATTTTTTCTTTTTATTTTCTTACAATAAATCCATTTTTATAATATGAATTGTCATTACCAAAAGAAGAAGGATGTAAATACGAGAACCTACTGTATGTTTTTAATATGCCTCTTAAGTTTGCTACTACTTTTATCCCCCCTTTTTTTTGGTCTCTTTTTGCTTCGTTAATCGAATATAATTTCTTCAAGAGAAAAAGACGATGTCAAATATAAGATGGTTAATCAATTCTTGTATCACCCACTAGCTGCTACTTATGAATTTCATTGTCTTCTTTTACTTTAATCTAGATACATATCTTATTCGTCATTAGTATTTGTTGCAGGATTTCCTATTGATGATGCTACTAAGAAGATAAATGCAGCTCACATAAGTTGCCGGCTGTACACATATCTCTAATAATGAACAATTCTGAGGATTGGAAGTCTCTTTTCCCAATTGGTAGTGTCTTTGGAGCTCCTTTCCTACTCTCAGGTCCTTCATTAAATGCAATATTGGGTCCTCTTCTCTTCAATCCCTGTCCTCAATCTCTAACCCAACTCTTCAATTCTTCCTCTCTCTCGCCTTTACTCCTCAATCCTCCTCCCCACTTTTCTCTATCTCGGTTCCTTTCTAGCTCAGATTTTCCCGTTCCTCCCTATGTTTCCTTTTCAGTTGATTCATTACTTGGCCCCCAACAGTTCAACGATGCAGCTTCTATGTTTTACCACAATCGCCTGCAACTCCTTCAATACCCAAATGGGAATTCTGTCATTGTGTTCTTTCCAACTGGAAGCAACAACGAGCAAGTTGGGTTCTTAGTGGTTTCAGTTAAAGATAAGAACTTGGTTGCTATGAGGGATCACGATGGTGGTATTTTTACAGCCAGAAAGAGTTTGAGTGAAAGGATTGTCAGAATCTTGGTCAACGCGACTGAGGATTTAGGTTGCATTGGGTATTTGTTGGTTTATACCCTGTATTCTGTGCATTGGTTTTGTGTTAAAGTCAGTGGAGTTGATGAAGTGCCTGTGTTGGGGTATATGGGTTGCAAGAGTTTTAAGAGTTGTTCAATTTTGAGTGCTTGTTGGAGTCCTCACTTACCTGAAGAGAGTCTGGTTTTGACGGAGAATGGTGGATTGTATTTGTTTGATTTGGAATCTGAGAGTTATAACGCCTATTATACAGGAACTAAGTTGAAAGTATCTTGGGGAAGCTATGGAAATTCAAGTAATTGTAAATGGCTGGGTTGTGAGTTCAGTTGGCATCCTAGGATTTTTGTTGTTGCACGTTCTGATATGGTTTTTCTAGTTGATTGTAGGTTTGATGAATGTAATTTGACATGTTTAGCAAATATTGATATGTTTGGTGTGTATGCTTCAGTTGAAAAGGAAGAGTTAATCACTTTTTCTAGGGCAATTTCGGATCAGTTTCATTTTGTACTGGCTTCTGATAATATGTTGGTTGTTTGTGATGTGCGCAAGCCTTTAATGCCGGTATTGCAATGGCAACATGGTTTAGATAAACCTTGTTATGTCCATGTGTTTAGATTGTCAGAATTGAGGGCAAACTCAAGGTATAATCAAAATGAATGGGCTACTGAAAGTGGTTTTGGCGTTATATTGGGATCATTTTGGAATTGTGAGTTCAGTCTCTTTTGCTATGGACCATCACTACCTACACCTGAAGGATCAATGGCTTCGGAAATTTCAAAATTTTCAAAGTCCTTTTATGCATGGGAGCTACCATCAGATCTTTTATTGTCAGGTCATGAATGTCGATGTGGGGCTTGTCTAGTAAGAGAAGAGTTTTCTAAGGATTACCTTCCCATATGGATTGATTGGCAGCAGAAGAAAGATTTAGTTTTGGGCTTTGGCATTTTAAGCAATGATCTATCTTCCTTAATTTTTGAGCCAGATGAATTTGGTGGATTTACATTGATTAGGTTGATGTCATCCGGAAAGCTTGAATTACAGAGGTACGTGGCTTCATGGGATTTAGTTAAAAAATATGGCGCATCCCATAGTGATTTAACACTTTCATTGGAGGACAATTTTCTCCTCTCCATGGGTTTTGTAGATTCCAAATTCCCTAGGAAATTTAAGTATGTGGAACTGCCATATCTTGTGGCATATATGAATGGAAATCTTTTTCAACTCTTGAATTCGAACATGATGAGGCCTAGCAAGGGTTCTTGCAAGAAAGATTCCTTTGGTCTAGACTCTCACAAAGTATTATGTGAGAAGTTGAGGATTTTTAACTTCAGTCCGTCTAGAGCGCCCCCTACCATTGATATTGTTTTCAATGATATTAATTTGCCAGCTAGTATACATGAAGTTGTTTTGAGGAGACTGTGGACAGGTTTGCCAGTGGAACTCCTACAGCTTGCCTTTTCTAGCTATTCTGAGTTTCTGGAGGTGCTTTTGGACAAGAAAAAGCTCCCTCTGGAGTTTTTAGTTGTTCCAGACCAACCTCAATTGCCGCCATTTTTTATAAGGAAGCCTTCAAGTTGCAGCACTAAGTGGTCAAGTAAGGTGCAGCCTAGTGACAATCTTGTTGGTCCAGTTCTTCCTGTTCCCATTTTACTCATACTTCATGAGTTCCGTAAGGGCCATTCTAATTCAAAGGAACAAATGGACTCATTTTCGTTTGAGGAGGAACTTACTTCACGATGCAATGAAGTTTTGAAAGCAGCAAGGGAATTGAATATCTTAGATTTTTTGTCGGAGCAACATGCTAGCAATGCTGTCTCCCTAGCTGATGAGAAAGATAACATGTGGGATGATTCTGGAAAACCAAATTCTTTCATTTCATATCATCCTCATGGGGGTGACTGCTCTGTTGAGGACCCCAAGGAAGATATCTATGACCAAAATAATCATTCGTCTGCCTTAATGATTTCAAAATTGCATAAAGAAGTGAGGACTTGTGGTGACAAAATGGAAAGTATTGAACAAGAACTCTTCCATAACCTGTGCCCCATTGACTTGAACTTTGGTGGTACAGGAATGAACTTCAGCTCTCAAGAACTTAGACACTATAATCTGTTGAAGATGGATTTGTCAAAGTGGGGCGAAAAGTGCAATCCATACCAGGCATGCTACTCTCAAGCCCCTAGTATTTAACAAGAGTGCAAAGTAAGAGGTAGGGTACAGCCTTTTGAATCTAATACCTAATTCTCACACCCTAACTTTCTTCTTTTTGTTCCACACACACACACACACACACACACACAGAGAGAGAGAGAGAGAGAGAAGCTGGGTGGATTGTATTGTCTTTTGCTCTGCTTCTTGTGCATTTTAAGGTTGCAACAAACAGTTTCTAGAGAGAGACAGATCCAGTGTGAGAGCATACACAAAATTCAGGTATTAATGTGGTTAGAAAGAACTTAGTTTTTCACTGGGAACTACGTAACCCATGTTCTGGAACAGTTCTTTTTCAAAAACTTTTTGATGTAGGGTGACTGGGTGAGTAGATGAGATAACGAATTAGCAGTTAGAAGTCACAAAACTTGATAAAATTTTGGCTACTGGAATTTTAGGTTCAAAAGATCTGTTTAGGTTTTTGGAATTTCTGGTTCAGAACATCAAATGTTTTACGAGATATAGGTTTTGTAAGTTAGCTCCTTTTTTCTTCATTTATATCCCTTGCGTACTTGCACAATTTCTCCATGTAAGCTGAGGTTGATGCTCATATGATCACATCATAACAGGAAGAGATATAATGCAAACAGTAATTCTGCAACAACTTTGCCTTCCAAGCTTGAGGATAGTGAATTTGTGCAGAGCAGCTTATTGCTTATGTGGAAGGTTCGTGCATAACGACCCTTAAACTGGGTTTGATTGGGAATGGGTATGGGTATATTTTGCATGAGACAACCTACAATACTCCACAATTTTCTTTATTTCATTTGTTAATTGAATTTTTGACTGGTGTTGCACTAGATAATGGATTTTGTTTCTGAACTGGATGCATATGGAGTTATACTCTTCTGTTGCAGCTTCCAGCTTAGAAGTTCAACTGAGTGTGGCAAAGGCCCCTGAAATGGAACCGAACCAAGTTAATAAGACTTCTTGTCATCCAAAGGAAAATGGTCAAATGGGACATGTCAAAGGACAACATTTCTCAAAAGTTGAAGGTCTGCACTCTGCTGCTTTAGGAATCAACCTGGAGAAGCAATTACAAGTTTGGAAAGGAAATCCTTCCTGTGCTGATTAACCTCCCCAAACAAACGTAAGAGAATTGTTTTGTGAAAATGTGCTTCCTTTCCTTAGATTCTTTGATTAGTGAGAAGAGATGACAGTTTTTTGCTTTTGAAGCTATGGATCCATTCATATTGCTACATCCATTTCGTGTTCATTTTCCTTTGAAATTGAGGTTTTTTTGTGTGATGAGTTATGGTGCATATCTTGGTCATATCCTGCGTAAGAATTCCCGGATTACAGCTCAACAGAAGAGCATACAGGTTGGAAATTTGGGTATTCAAGGAGCTCTACGATCTTGAATATGTTACGTTTTACTTTTTGGTATTATCTTGTGGGGTTAATTAAGTCTCAGTACAGCTGGAAACTGATTTTATTCTTGACAGGTCAATGTACTTAAAAAGTTCTCTATGCAACATCGGTGTAATATCAGTTAGCCTCCTGATGCTATTTGCAGCGTTGAGAATGACCCTGATAGCAGGAGAGTTTTCAAAAACATCAAGGTAAGTTGAATGTTATTCATCCTCCAGTTCCTTTATACTGGTAAGATCAAACCTTTAAACAATTGTATGCAGTTTGGTAAGTGTGAACTACAGATGCTGTATTGATATTTACTTGTTAGGATTGATTTTATATGTTTGCTTCTATTGTCACAACACATGTTTTGCAACTAAGTTCTTAATTTGAAGATTTGGGCTCCTTCTCGACAGAGGTAATAATATCCAGAAAAGTTTTGCTTAATAACGGTCATAGACAGGTGGTTGAGGTAGCACAAGCAGCCAAATGGAAGTTTCTTTGTGGTCAACTACCATTTCAGTACATGTTTTAGTTATGAAAAGTGAAAATAGAGCAGATTACTCTGTAAGCATTTATCTTCTACGCTGCCAGGATTAGAGGCCATTTCAAAGCTATGAATTCTGCAAAACGCAATGAATCAAACCACGATGTAGATGATGAACCAAGGATTAATTCACTTGACATCAAAGAAAGATGGATCCTGCATAGAAGAAGTCTAAGGAAGCATAGTAATTTCTTCCAAATGATGTTCTCGGATCTCTAGTCCTTGCAGCTGTTGTATGTTGTAACTTTACATGAACCGAAGATCACTTGGCCCTTTTATTTTTGGCATAAAAGAAATGTTGAGACCCTAATTTTATCATCATTCTCTCTTTTGCAATTGGTCCTAACTTCCTAAAGTAAATTATTGGTACTGGCATGTTTCTACTATCTGACAGTTGCTGTCAAGCATATTTGACCTGCAGAAGGAGCCAAGTCACAATTTCATATTCACACTGGATCACCAATGGAGAAGCCTCAGCTAATGCTAAGCGGCATAAACATTGCATTGAATACTCTCATTTTCGGTAAATTCACTGTTCGATGGGTTGAACTTCATGTCTGCCGCATAGGATGCACCGATAGGGATAATCGACTCACCACCATGTCTAATCTCTCCTTTCGCATTTTCTCTCTCTCCTTTCGCATTTTCTCTGTAGCTCGCAGATCCCAGCTTCGTTTTAGTTTTGAGGTAACACATAAGCACACGCTCTACGGTGAGATCACTACGTGTTGTGATTCTTACTTTTGGGTCTTGCCGAGAAATTTGTCGAGGAATTGAAATTTCCGACTTTCCTCTTCCTGTCTTCCTTCTCTTAGCGCCAAATTTCTTTGTAGTTTTTTGCTAGTTTTTCTACAACAAGTGCACATTAGCTTCTGTTGGGTCTTGGAAAGTTTAGTTTTCTAATCGTTTCATTTGTTAAAAACGCTCAGTCTGTTAACTTCCATCTCTGGCAAGGGATTGCGAGATTTGGGTTGCCTTCTTTTGATTCATTTGGATGCACTTCTCCAAGTATAAAAAAGTTTGGCAAGTTTTTTAATTAATTCTATAATCCAAATTCTAAATATGTTTTTTATTTAGTGGATTCATTTAGGTTTGTTATCAGTCAAACTTCATTATATTTGGAAATTTTTACGATAGATCTTAAATACTTTGTCCCTTTTTTGAAATTTAGGACTAAAGACAAGAAATCTTTGGTAGTTTATATACATTTTTTATTATATTAATTTTTAATAAAAATATTATATACAGTACTTCCCGTCTGTTGCCCTATTTTGTATGGAATGGTTGACATTTGAAGCTAAAAAAAGCCATATAGGACGTGTTGTAAATATATGGATACTACGACAACACTGCTATTCGACCCTACAGTGGAGACTTCATTTTGTATATCGCGTTGCTCCGATGTAGTTATTTTTAAAAGTATGTAAAATGCAGCAACGCTTAAGAGCCAAGGCTTTCAGATTGGACTTCCTCTATATGAGGAGAGCTTGCGATCTTCAAATTATTTACGGGCTATTTTGAATGTTCTGAATATTGAATCAATTCACGTATTTGGAAACACAAAAGATAGATGGGTTTAATTTATGCTTGTAATTGAAACTCATCTCTTTTTAAAATTGAATTCACTCCTCTAGCATCTCATAATTAAATTTACTCCTCCAAGCTACACACCCTATCTCCCCTCTCTTCTCTTCTCTATTTACCAATTGTAAACTCTACATGAACTTTTAATTTATGTTTGATTATAAACTAGTTGGAAATTTTTTCTTTCCACCTGCTATATTCTTTATAGTGTAATAATATAATTTTTAGTTTTATCCTACTTGATCTTTTCCATGGGTTCGGCTATATTGTATTGTGACTTGTGAGTTTTAACTTTTAATAAAATATGTTTAATTAAATTTGTAAATTTTATTTTTAGTTATAATTTTTCTAATTTTTATAATATATGAATATGAAAAATAAATTAAAATTTCTATTTTTATATAAACATTTAACTCACTTAAAAAATTTTAATATTAAAATTAGCTATTTTTATAATTTTAATTTTATAAAATAAAATTTCTCTTTTTTAATTCTATTAAAATTTAATAAAAATATACTTGTTATTGATTTTTATATTAATGAATAAATTATTCTTCTTATTTTATCAAGTTACTATTACTACATTTCATTAATTATAAAAATAAATAATTTTTAACATATAATGCTAATTAATTTTACTTATAGTTATAATATTTTAATAATAATTAATAATATATTAATTACTGATTTATAATTATCAATGAATCTTTTTACTTATATATAGGAATCTTCGTCATTCAATCGAAAATCGTATGATATAATTATATTATGAAAGTTAACATAATAATATCTTACTCTTAAGTACTACTTTAAACTATATATTAATTGTAACAATTTGTACATTTTATACTCTTGATCTTTATGAACAAAATATATTTGATTATTTCATATATTGTTTTTATCTAGTTTTCTACTTAAGAATACTTTCTTTACATTTGATATAATTAAGATCTATTATAGTCACAAAAACTAAAATTAATTGGAATAAAGAAAATAACCTTATTATTTAATAAGATTATTTTTTAGTCAAGTAAAAATGTCATATAAAATAATTAAATTCATTTTGATTGTGTTCCAAACAGTGTAATTGAATTTAATTTCAATATTACTGAGTTTGTTTCAAACTGTATAAATTGAATTCAATTTAATCTCATTAATGTAATTGAATCCAATTTATTAATGAATTCAATTTAAAAGTTTCCAAGTATACTTGGAACAAGGTAGACAACCAAAATCTGTAGTTCATACTTCAATGTTCGACCAACAAACTCATTCCCAACCTTCATCATCTCCACCCTCACTATGACAACTAAAATTATCACCGTCAACATTGTAATCAAAATCACCTCCATCATCTACATAGTCATATATCTCATCATCATATAATGGATCTACAGCTAAAGACAAGTGATGCCTTAAATCTTCTATTTCATTAGATTTGGTGCTACAA
Source organism: Erythroxylum baracoense (assembly GCA_025629805.1). Lineage (NCBI taxonomy): Eukaryota > Viridiplantae > Streptophyta > Magnoliopsida > Malpighiales > Erythroxylaceae > Erythroxylum > Erythroxylum baracoense. The sequence goes on from JAOTAY010000001.1 coordinate 4,999,258, forward strand.
TTGTCACTTTCTCGCTCTTCTGATTCATTACTAGATGTTGAACTCCCAACTTCTTCTTCCTCGTCAGATGTCTCGTCAGGATATTCATTTCGTGGATGAGCTTCAACTGAGTGCAACCAAAGGGAAAGAATAGAGGTGTCAGGAAGGAGGAATTCAAAAATATGGAATAGGAAGTGGCAAGTCTGGTATACCATTGGAATCTTCACTGTCAAATTCAGACTCATCATCAGGTCCATCATAAAAGTCCTCATCCTCAACTTGAACTCTGGATGGGAGATGTAGCACTTTTAATGATGATTATGGTAAAGAGCAAGGTAAAATTGTAAAGAGAATAATATAACTTCATACACAGGAAATGGGTTTGAAGCCTCCTGATCACATATGTCCATGCCATCCTTCACAGTATAGTAGTCATAAACATAATCATCTGCAAAGAATGAATAAGAACCAAGACGCATCAGGAAGACTTCAAGAATATGATTACTATGTTCTGACAATGGAAGCACCAAGAACCATGAAATATTCCCCTTCTAATGGCTACGATCATATAATGTAATAATAAAAGGAAAAGCAAAATTATATTATTTAAGACCATATCCTTGTTTTTCTTTTGGCTCCTTCATGATTGACACAAATCCAAAACCAAGCACTAGAAGTAATGATGAAGAGTAAAAGCAAGTATCAAGAAAAGAGATTACAATGAAATCAAGTAAGCGCCAACCTTGTTCAGAAAGGTAGGTGTGCAAATCAGATTCGATTTCTTCTGCAGCACTTGGAATAAACTCTCTCAGTAAAGGTAAATAACTGCAGAGAATCCTCTGGTCTTCCAAAGATATAGCTCTACAACAATATCACTATGATATCAAGGACATGCAAATAGAATAAAAGAACAAAATTCCCTCGTGAAATCACTTACTCTTGCTTGTGTTGCTCTTTTAGTTTTTCCTCAATATCCACACGAACAACATCATAAAAGTGGCACATGTCACGCAATGCTTCATCACCCAATGCCTGCCTATCTCCCTTACGACGACTCCAGATTTGCTCAAACCGAGCATTTTTTGCCAATAACTATCATCAAGGAAGGGAGAGAAAAAAAAGCACTTTAACTTGGTTAAGGCTCCACCTCTATTTTAGGCACCTTTGGAAATCCCAGACCTCCCACATCAACGAGATTTCTACTAAGTGTTGTTGTTTGAAAATCCCAAATAAACATAGATCAACTCCAAATAAAAAAAAAAGAAGGGCCAAATAGCATATGGATTAAACAACAAGCGTCCAAGGATACAAGTAGATTCATAGGAAAAAGAAGATTTACTTGAGAAAGATCATTTTGTTCTTAGAATCGCCGATGAGTTGATTATAAGATACATACAACATAATAACATGAAGAACCTAGCCAAATTCATTACAGGTGTCACTTGTAAGATTAATGTGTTCAAAAACAAGGAGACCTGACTAAATGGTATCAAAAATATCTATTGAAGCCATTCAAAGACCAACATGATGTAACATGGTTCACAACACAAAGCAAGTAACAGAGTCAACTACATTGAGAAAATAACATATAACAACGCTGATACTATAATCTATAAGCAACATTTAAATTTTGACCAAGCTGCCACCCAAAATCATATCAAAAGAATCATTTAAGGCAAGCCATATTATCAAGTAGCTTATCAAGAACAGAACTCTAAAATCAACAGTTTAAAAAGAGACAATAGGCACCACATTGTAAATTTGTACTCTCCTCAAATCAACAAAGTAGCTCCCTAAGTTCCATGAATGACATTGCATGAGTTAGGATTGCCAGTCAAATGGAAATAGTCAGCAAAACCACTTACCTCTTGATTTTGTTTGGCCTTAGTCAGAAGCTCACCATGTTTCTGTAGACATTACATTAGACCAAGGGCAAAAGAGTTAAAATTCTCAGTTGTTTTCGGTGATAGCTGAAGAAATACTTACATCAATCTTTTTAAAGGTCCGTTTTCTTTCGTCACTTTTTGGATTACCTTCAACTGAATCGGCAGACTTACTCTGAAAAGAAAAGCATACATTGATCATTAAAAATTAAAATGTTTCAGTTTCCAACACCTCAAAGCAAAATTCTACAGCTTGCAAGCTAAAGCAACAAAGAGAATCAGAAACATACCACAAACGACTGTATAACGTCAAGGGTAGCATCTGAACTGCTAACAGTCTCAACATGCCGTACAAAAACTTTTCTAGTCTTCAACTCCTCTATCATAACACGTTAAAATAGAGTGTAATGCTCAAGAAACTAAACAAAAAACAATTTAAAGAATAAACATCCACAAACAACAAGAAACTACAAAACAATCACACGATATCATTCAAAAACATTCATCATATAAATTCAAAGCAACACCTTTCCCAAGTCCAGACCCGCCACCACCACCACTGATCGACAACTTCTCAAAATCCAAAAGCGGACGTTTCAACGGCCTCTCATTGATCTCCAGCCCTAGACAATATTAAACCATAATTTAACCATAGGGAATAAGAGCGAAAAACAAGGGAACGCGTGCAACTCACAGAAAGCGTTAATTGCGGAGTGATTTGACTTGCGCTTAACCCTAACAATCACAGGCTTCTCCGAGAGAGAGCTTTCACCGGCAGTTGCCATGGAAGTTTCTGGTGACAAATTGTCTCAAGACTCAAGAGCCTTCTCTTGGGGGGTGGTGAGTCTGAGTTTTGTATTTTTCGCATCTCGCACGACGTCGTTCTTATTTAAGTGAAATGGGCTCTACTCGAAACTTGAAATAATCTAGCGGGCAATTAGTACTCAGAAGAAGGCCTATTTAGTAACGGCCAGGCCGGGCAGAAAATAAAAATAGGCGTACACGCTTAGAAGTTAGAACTTAAAACTAAATAATTATTCAATATAATTACTATTAATTGGTTTGAATGTATCTCCCTTACCGTTAATTTCAAGTTGTAATTAAGAGCATTAGGCTTTTCATATACGCCATAAGATCTAGTTAACAATAGTGGGATGTAGTTGAATGATAATAACAGTGACCAAGTTTAAATTAGCTCAAATTTTTTATAAGCCCATATTATTTAGTTTAGGTTTTCTTAGTTTAAATGTTTAATAGTATATTAAATCTTAACCTTTAATTTAGTACTTGAAAGATTTAATGTCAACAAAGAAGTGTATATAAATTAGTCATCTCTCTATCCTAATGAAGTACAGAAAAAACAAATACATAGAAAACGTGTTTATATATTGAACTATCCATCAAGCTATCGTACAGGAAAAAAGTTAAAAGAGATAAACTAATTCGTAATCGGTAGCTTTCTCTCTACATCATGACAAATTCCGCTTAAGATAAGTGATTCATTTATGTGATTATTATTATATGCAAGATCTGAATGAGCACAAATGATTTACATATAATTTATAATTTATGTATAATTTATGTCTTTAATATTTGATGATTAAGAATCGAAAAACTTACATGTGACATTAGAGCCAAAATTTTTGAATAGATACTAATTTTTAGATTGGTGATTTGAATATTTATAAAAAATATGATTTTAAGGATTTGTTTAAAGAATAAATTTTCCTAATTAAAAAAAATTGAATACAGAGAGACCTCGGTTTTTCTTAAAGCTTCGTCGTTAAGTTTTTATGACTACCTTTGCGGCAACTCTTTCAAGACTTACTTATGATTTCTTCTCAACAAATTATCTATTCTAGTTATTCTATTTCAACTATATTTCATTAAATTTTATCCACACATTTTACATAAATATATAAATAAGATTTAATAAAATATGATAAGAAAAACAGGAGATTTGATTCTTAATTACTTAGCCAATAAAAGGACGATTCTCATGAACCAAATCGTCTATACCGTTTTCCATTTTCAACTTTATTCCCAATAACCTTGGCCACAAACTTTGCAATAAATAAATGAATTTTGTGGACAGCATTGGTTGGCAGTGATTTGAAACTGCCAAACAGAACAGATGATTTCCTTCCCGATTCTTGAATTAATAAACGAGGCTACCTTGACCACACAGAGGGGCAAATTTGCCCAAATAGCCATAGATATCGATCTGAGCCTCCTGCTTCGACCCACCATGGACCTCGATGGAGAGACCATCCGGATCGCGTATGAAGGCCTCTCATAAATTTGCTACCGGTGCGGGATGGTTGGGCGTGACACCGGGAAATGCATTCCTCTTCCTCACCCAACCCCAGTGACAGCGTCGACGCTGAGAACAGGGGCGCATCGGCACAGGGAGGTGCGAGGGCACCGCTGACCCACGAGGAGATCTAGTAACTACCATATACCAACACTAACAAAAGTTTAAAAAATAAAAAATAAAAAAGAAATGATTATAAACAAATATATATATATATATATATATATATATGAAACACCAACTAAATAAAAAATGAAAATTAAATCACAACATTCCCCAAAATTTGACAACGTTTGTTGAGTGCACTGCCAAATTTACCTAACTCTGCACACTAAAACTTGTAGAAGTGATGAGTCGAGATTGTATCCATAGGGAATGTTTGGCTAATTTTTGTAACAAAAATAATTGATGCAAAGGAAATAAAAAAGGGGTTTTGGGTTTTTATGTAATTGAGAAAATAAAGTAAAATTAAACTAGCGAAAACAAATTATAGAAAAACAATCGAAAATGATAAAAGTGTTGACTGTGTGTGAAGTCTAGTTCTAGGATCAATCTTGCCTAGACACTGATAAACATATCCCATCATTCTAATGTTTTCATGCCTCTCCTCGAATTATTGATCGTGGACTAACAATACGCTCTGTTAATCCCAATTTTCCCTTAGTTCTGTTTAATTAAAGGATGGTCGTTAATATAACCTAGCCACCAAATAACCTAAGGTACGATCTCTAAATTCAATTTGGCAGCTACATTACAAAGTGAAAAATGGATCAATATAGGCAGTAACCTCATATGCTCGGGTTATCTAATCTAAGTTATGTCGTTCCTAACGAGTCAAAATCATTAATGGCTACTAACGAACATTAAATATAACAATTACGAATTATATTCAAAATTCTAGCAGTAGGTTCGTAATAGAATAATCCAAATAATGTATCAAGATTATCTTTACAAAACCTGATTGAATCAACACAAACAACAATAACAGTCCGAAAAGAGATTCAGCATTAACAAGATGAGATAAGCTTAACCATAACTCAAGCGTCGATTTCACCTTCGAACCGATATTAGCCTTCCATGCTTTCCATCAATCTCTAAGAAGAATAGCTGTTGTTGCCTCTTTCCATCTTGAAAACCGAAGAGAAAATGAGGAAGAGTAGTTGTTATCCATTGTTGTCTTTATTGTTCATGTTATTCCTCCTTGAAAACCAAAGAGAAAATGATGATGAATGGCATCTCCACAGCTATCTCCTCGTTCCATCTTAAAAACCTAGAAAAATTGACGATGAATGATGTCTTGGAGGTCTCTCCACTGCTGTTTCGTTATTCATCCCCAGCTCATGATCCGGAGATCGAGAGGACCAGCTAATGGGCTGGACTCCCAGCCCCATGGGCCACAACCCAAGCAAAAAAATGCTGGGAAGGGTAAAAACGTCGCCCACACGGTTAAAGGTCCTTCCAACCCAGCCCAACCCCTTCCAATTTTTCAGCCCAGTAATTCCTACCCACCTTCAACCCACCTCCCAGGCTCAGCATCAAGTCGTGACCATCAGCTCCACTAGGAAGTACTATGTATGCAACCCGCTGAGGGCTAGGAATTGACCGCGATAACCCAAGGGCAACCTATGGATGGTGTTGAGAGGCCCGCGAATTGAACTACCCCCTACGGAACCGTCAATACACTTTCACCATCCGAACCCCCGGATTGAGAGGCAAATGATTCCCGAATGATGGATTATTCGGATCAGCAAAAGTTGGACAATGTAATGGTGGCCCAGACCCAGAATGAAGGCCCAAGTATGAAGCCGGCCGTAATTCCAGCAAACCCCCTACTGTGGGGCCCTGATTCCTGATTTATTATTTCGGTACTTTTTTGGAATTGTTAAGGAGTCGGGAGCCCCCGGTTCCACACAATCCTAAGAAATTACATTCGTCAGTATAGACTGAGGTTAATCGTCTTAGTGGAACCTCACATTAGTGGTCGACGAGCGCAAGCAGTCATCAACCAATTGGACTTCGACTTTACTTTCCGGGTCGATGCCAACGATTTTACTGGCAAGATTTGGCTTCTTTGGAAAAAGGAGTTTACCGTCTCGATCCAAGTTGCTCATAACCAACTGATTCATGCTATAATCGAGTACGAGTCAATTTCGTTTGAATTATCGGCTATTTATGCCAGTCCCCAACAAGCTTCCCAAAAATTCCTGTGGCACCTGTTGCGGGTGATAGGACAGTCAGTTACTCGTCCCTGGCTTGTAGGTGGGGATTTCAACGCGAAATTAACGATTGGAGATAAAAAAGGGAGGTCCCCGCACACGGCCGTGGTCAGCAAAGCTTTTCGCGATTGGGTCCACGAGAGTGGTCTGCATGATTTAGGCTATGTCGGGTCTAGATTTACGTGGCAACGGGGGAACATCCAAGCTTGGCTAGACCGGGTCTTCGGCTCGTCGGATTGGATGGCAATCTTCTCACATACAGTTAATCACCATCTTTCATTTTTAGGCTCTAATCATAGGCCAATTTTGATTCACTTCCTTCGATCAGATCGGCGAGTCGTCGGCCAAACCCCCTTCCATTTTCAAGCTACTTGGCTTACACATGCAGATTTTCCTAAACTGGTTGAGGACTATTGGCTCCCACATGATGTGTCGTTTGCCCAATTGTTATCCACTTTTTTGAGTCGACTCGAGCTATGGAACAAAACAGTTTTTAGGAATATCTTCCACCGTAAACGCAGACTGCAGGCGCTATTAGACGACATCTAGTGATCACTGAAGCAGGCAGAGTCATAGTCTTTATTAGACTTGGAATCAAAACTTAATAGGGATCTATTACACGTGTTGTGTGAGGAAGAAATATATTGGCATCAACAAGCCAGGTGTGATTGGATAGCGCAGGGAGATCGCAACACTAGATATTATCGTACAATTACTAAGACCAAAAGAAAGAAGCTATCGGTGGAGCACCTCTTTGACCAACATGATACGGAAATCATTGATGCAGTTGAGTTACGTACCCTGGTCCGGACTTATTTCGCACAACTTTACACCGCTGATACTAAGCCCACACAAACTATAGACACTCTCGGAGCCTTCCTTCGGCTAACAAAGGAGTAGCTTACTGAACTAGCACAACCAGTCCAAACGTCAAAAATTTGGTCTGCAATTTTTGGGATGAACCCAAACAAAGCGTCGGGATTTGATGGATTCAAGACGTTATTTTTTCAGTCTTAGTGGGGTAAGGCGGGCTCTGAGGTGGTGTCCTTCCTGCAGAAAGTATTCCGGGAGGACACTTGGGAACAGGAATTGAACCATGCCATCCTAGTCCTCATTCCAAAAGTTTCGTCCCCGAAGTATATCACTCACTTTCGACCCATCAATCTCTGTTCAGTGTTGTATAAGACCATTTCAAAGGTTATTGTTAACCGACTCAAGCCATACCTCCATCATTTAGTAGCAAATGCCCAATGCAATTTCATGTCACGGACAGGGGGGAATATTATAGAAAATATCATCATCGCACAGGAAATCATTCATTCAATGTGGAAGAAGAAGGGTAAGACTAGATACTTTGCGTTAAAGGTGGACTTCGAAAAAGCTTATGATCGTCTGCACTGGCCTTTCATACATGAGACTCTACAGGACATCAGGATTCCATCCACGTTGCTCAGTCTGATTATGAAGTGTATTACTACGGTCTCAATGCAAGTTGCGTGGAATGGCTAGCTATCTGACCCCTTTATACCCTACAGAGGTATCCAACAAGGAGACCCGTTATCGCCATACATATTCGTTCTTTGTCTGGGACGTTTGGGCCACCTTATATCCCACGCGATGGGCCAAGGTCAGTGGAACCGTTTAAATGGACCAGATAAGGGCCCGCCATTTCACATCTCTTCTTTACAGACGATCTTGTCTTATTTGGTAAAGCTTTGGAGGTACAAGTGACCGGAGTCTTGACAATCCTGGTGAATTTTTGCGGCATGTCAGGACAGAAGGTGAATCATGCCAAAACCCACATTTACTTCTCCCCGAATGTGGCACCGGACCTAGCATGTAGCCTTAGTCGCTCATTGCAAATCCAGCATACGAATAACCTCGGAAGGTATCTAGGGATCCCGTTGATCCATGAGCGCACCATGAGGAATACCTATCAGTATATCATCGATAGGGTCCAGCACATACTAGCGGGGTGGAAAGCTAAGGAATTGTCGCTAGCCGGACGAGTTACCCTAACCCAGTCTATGCTTTCCTCGATTCCCGCCTACACTATGCAAATTGTGCGTTTACCCCGACATCTCTGTGATGAATTGGAAAAGATAATGCGGGCCTTTATTTGGGGGACCCACAATGAGAAGTGGTCAAGCGGGCAACCCACCTAGTCAACTGGGAAGCGGTTTGTTGACAGAAAAAAGGAACTATGTATCAAACACATTCGAGCCACCAATGACGCCTATCTCACTAAATTGGGATGGGAGTTGCTCACCAAACCCACAAATTTATAGGTACAGGTCCTAAGAGCTAAATATCAGCTAAACGCTCCTCATATCCCTCACACACTGCCTACCACTGGGACGTTGACCCTTTGACGAGGGATGGCAGTAACGTGGGATCATGTCCGACACAGTATTAGATGGACTTTGGGTAATGGGCAACGGATAAAATTTTGGTTAGACCAATGGTTAATCGGATGGGGTCCACTAGTGAATGAGACAGTGAGCCCCCTTCCTGAAAGGCTGCTGTACACGTACGTGGCTGAGTATGTGGCGGAGGATAACGCTTGGCAATGGGACTTGATCAATCTATTTCTTCCCGATCATTTATGCATGGTCCTCGCAACGGTACAACCTCCATCATCTGAGGAGGAAGCCAACAAATTCATCTGGGGCCCCGGTCCCCAAGGGAAGTTCACAATGGAATCCCCTTATGAGTTAATTACAGCGGCTGATTCATCGACCCAAAACCCAATATGAAATATCATCTAGAAGTGGCCAGGGCCACAACAGATTCGCGCCTTTCTGTGGCTCTTAGCAAACAACAAACTTCTGACAAATCACCAGCATGTTCTTAGACACATAGCCTCCGATAGTAATTGCCCACTTTGTGGTCACGAAGAGACCACATTGCATGTTTTTCGTGATTATCACAGGGTTCAGCACTTTTGGCAGAAATGGTCCCCTGTATTGCAAGCGGCGCCCTTCTATCAGGGGACCGTAGAGCAGTGGCTACAGTCCAACCTGACAAACCAAAGCACTATGCCAGGGGTTGACTGGGCAATCATTTTTGGGGTCTCTTGTTGGTACCTCTGGCAATGGTGCAACAAGTGTATTTTTTAGGAGGGATTCGAGTGGCCCGAAGTGGGACATCACCTTGTCTTAGGGTATATGTCTTGGATCGGCCGGGCCAATGTAGTGACGGATTGCGTAACCTGTAACACCCCATTTCCAACTGACATATACACGAGTGTCCATCAGATACATGTGTACATGCCTGTCAGAAATGACATGTTAACTATCTCCTCTTCACTGAACATAACATGGCATCATACACTAAATCATCAATCACAGATTTTTAAAACCCATAATGTTATCACACTTTATCAAACCATGATTTACATTGTTTCATACAACACAATACCATCCCAGGTTTATAACATCATCCTATGAGCTTAAAC
>JAOTAY010000001.1:5009206-5036230 GCA_025629805.1 Erythroxylum baracoense
GAGCAGTACCAGGATGGGTGACCTCCTGGGAAGTCCTGCGGAAAAACAAAACCGTGAGAGCGCGAGGCCCGAGAGGCTGAGGCTCAAAGCGGACAATATCTGCAAGCGGGTGGTCTGGGCTGTTACATTTTATCAACTGGCGTGCACAGGTCTTGGCTGCTATCCGAGCTCTTGAACTTGATAATTTTATCTCTGAAGATTTTGTTCCACCATCACAATATGTACCTGGGTCTTCTGTCGATCAGGCTCCTCAACCAAATCCAGAATATCGAGCTTGACGTTATTCTAATCAGCTTCTTTTATGCTAGTTACTCTCTACCATTGGGGAAGAAGTAATAGGACTAGTTAACCAGTCACAAACCTCTCTTGAAGCTTGGCAAATCCTTGAGAAACTTTATGCCTAGATATCAATGGTGTGTGTCCTGCAATTGAAACAACAACTTTCAACAATCAAGAAAGGATCGATGTCAATAAGTGAATATATGCAAATGATAAAGTCTATTAGTGATGCTTTGCTCATTTTTGGTCACAAAGTTATTGAAAGTGAGCTGATACTCAGTGTCTTAAATGGATTAGGCCATGAGTATGATCTTGTAGTTGTCCTTCTTACTCACACAATATCTCCGTCCACACTACAAGAAACACAATATTCTCTCATGATGCATGAGACTCATTTAGAGTAACTTACCGCTGCTACTCAAGTGCCGATCATGTCACCTAATGCCAACTTTGCAAGCTACAATACTCAAAACAGGACTACAAATCAAGGAGGTCATAGTGGATTTAGAGGTCGTGGTGGTCGTGGTAGAGGAGGTCATTGTTCTTACAACTCTTGTATCTTTTGTCAGCTATGCCAAAACCCAGGTCATGATGCGCTCCACTGCTATAAGCGATTTGATCAAACTTGGCAGGGATCAAGCATATGTTTCATGGCAACTCACAATCAGTTCAACGCTCTCCTCAGATATTCCTTGCTCAGAACCAACAGTCATCACATTCTTCTAAAAATTCTATACCTGATACCACATGGTTTGTAGATAGCAGTGCTACAAACCATGTCACAGCTGACGTTCAGAACCTATCTCTTGGATCAGAATATGGGGGTAAGGGGCAACTCATCGTTGGTAATGGTAATACCTTACCTATAGCTCATATTGGTTCATCATTTATCAAATTTCATGATAACACACATACACCATTAGCTCTCAAACAGATATTACATGTGCCTGCTATCACCAAAAATCTTTTGAGTATTTCGAAACTAACTAAGGATAATAATGTTGTGGTTGAATTTTCTGATGAATGTTGCCTTTTTAAGGACAAGGTTTCAGGGACAGTTCTGTTTCGGGGAGTACTCCAGGATGGTCTTACAATCTTAAACCTTCATCATCACAGCCTACATCAAATCATAATCAAAGCCCGAAGTCTAACTCATCCAGCAAATCCTCTATTTTCAACTCTAAAATCAACCACCTTGGTTGTAGACAAATAGCTGCAAATTTAGCTCATACTAGTGCTGATGTTTGGCATACTAAACTTGGACATCCGTCCACCAGTGTACTCAATCAAATTAGAAAATCAATGAATCTCAAATTTAATCCACACACTGTGAGTTTTTGTGATGTTTGCAAGCATGGTAAACTGCATCAATTACCATTTCCTACACACCATATCACAGCCAGCAAACCTCTAGAAATAATTTACTATGATATTTGGGGTCCCTCCCGATATCTTTCATCTGCTGGACATCGATATTACATCATATTCATTGATTCATTCTCTCGTTTTACTTGGTTTTATCCCCTCAAACTGAAATTTGATGCATTGACAACTTTTATTCAATTCAAAACCCATATATAGCTTCAGCTTGATCATAAAATTAAAGCCATACATACTGATAATGGTGGGGAATACCAAAAATTCATTCCTTATATGATTCAACATGGCATTACACCTAGATTTTTCTGCCCCTATACTCACCAACAAAATGGTGTTTCTGAACAGAAACATCGTCACATAAATGAAATGTATCTTACATTACTATCTCAAGCTCATATGCCCCTCACCTTCTGGCTTGAAGCCTTTTCAACAGCAACATATCTCATAAACAACCTACCAAGTCCAAACCTTCAAAATAAATCACCTTATGAAAAGTTATATCAAAAGAAACCCAGCTATGAGCATCTAAAACCTTTTGGTTGCAGTTGTTTCCCTTATCTCTGTTACTATTCTTCTCATAAATTGAATTTTCACAATTCTAAGTGTGTTTTTCTTGGCTACAGCCCAATGCATAAAGGCTACAAATGTCTTGATAAAAAAGGAAGAGTGTATGTCTCTCGCCATGTTGAATTCAACGAAACAGAGTTCCCATATTCAGATCTATTTCCACAACCACAAAATTCCTCTTCATTATCTTCTACCTCTACCAAGAGCCTTCCTCTCTCTGTTCTTGCATCAGCTGCATATCCATCCAGATCATCCTCCAGCACTCACTTACAAGTGGATCAGCTCCCTGTCTCTTCATAGTGCTTGAACAATCATCAGGTAAATTCTTCCTCCGCTTTATCACATCCTTCATCTGTTTCTACTAATCCACTTCCATATCCTAGAAATGCTTCTACTTCTGTAGCAGATCATACACTTTTATCATCTCCAAACATGTTACATCCCCCACATACATTACCTTCATCCATCCAATCAACACATCCTATGCAGACAAGGCCCAAGAGTGGGATATTTAAACCCAAGGTCTATCATACTCACCTGAATTTCTGTCCTGCTCCAGAACCTGACTCAATGGCTGAGGCTTTAACTAATCCAGTTTGGAAACGAGCTATGGAAGATGAGCTACATGCTCTACAACAAAACAGGACATGGCAGTTAATTCTCATATGTTTTATTATTATTATTTAACAAAGAAATTATTTTAAACATTGAACAATAAAAAGGTTTTTTTTAAGAATTTAAGGATTTTTTTAAAATTACTTAAACTATGTAATTTACCCAAAAATTAAAAATGATTTAATTTAAAATTTTCACTAGAGATTAGCTAAAGTTCCAATACTTATGTTGCTATCACTTTATATCAATGTTTTAAAAATTAAACCGAAAGTTAACCGGCAAGATAACATCTTTAAAGTTTAAAAGCTTCAATCACTATTAGATTGTCGTAAAACTCCTTAAGATTGAACATAATTAAATAATTTGAAAATGATTCAAAAAGACTATTCTTATCCATAAAAAAATTTAAAGATTAATTGAAAAAGAAAATTATTATATAAAAATTAATCGTTTTATTTTGATTTATAAAAATTGATTAACTTACAAAAACTGACCAATTAATTAATAAACTGATCAATTTTTAACAACAAAGATTATTAAACTAAGTAGAACTAAAAAGTTGGCCAGTTCTAAAATTTTTACTATTAAATCAGAAAAACAGGTTCTGTTTTTACAACATTTCTTTATATTATAGCAATAATGTATCCCATTTTTATGCCAACACCAAAAACAGACTCAAAAGTCTTATTCTAGACCAAGAATACAGAGTAAAAGTCTTGATATTCATTAAAAACAAACTCAAAAGTCTTATTCTAGACCAAGAAGACAGAGTAAAAGATTAGAAATTCATTATAAACAAAGAAGTCTTGCTTTCAGCAATTTTTTAGAGAAACTTGACCAAGGTCCATGAAACAATATCATATCGTAAATTTCAAGGGAATGCAATTTTTACACTTCCACAAAATTTTGTATTAACGGAGAAAAGATAACAACTTTGGTACTTCCTAGCAGCAACATCCAACTTGTTTTGTCTACTTTTGGAGTTGCTGATGATACAATCATTCTTTTTCTAAAGGATGTATTATATCTTGAACTATGGTTTTTTGGAAAGACCAAAACTGTAACGAAGAGTTATGCATTAATGGCGGGTTCTGATGAATTTTGCTGGGGCATTGGAGACCCTCCCCAATCTCTTACACGTGACTCAGCTCTGGAAGCCTGCAATTTCAGGAGTTGTGTTAATCCTACATCCAGTAAATTACTAGCAAATGAACACATTTCCTAGTTTGGTATGACTTACTTCTTTCTGCCAATTTGCACGATGAACAACAAAAATTAAGATGATTGTTTCCAGCACACAACCAATCAGCATTCCTGACCATATGCCCTTCAGTTCAAGATCAAACTTGTAACCGAGCAGGCCGCCTAGAGGAAGTCCGATGACGTAGTAACAGATAGAGTTGATCAGAGCAACTGAAAATTGCCACCCTGCACCTACTGCCACCCCTGTGGAGATGAACACAATGTTAGTCAATTACTTGCAGCTTGTAAGACCAAATGCAAATAGAGAAGCCTTAAAATCATCAGCCTTTGATAATCAAGTCGATCGGCAAAATCGCAGAAATGAGACAGTTAAATGGATATCAGTAGTTATTGCAGTAGATACTGTGGGTTGAAATATAGTTGTTAGTTACCATGGAGCACAAGTTGGATGCTATTGATTAAGATTACTGCTGCCAGAAAGTATCCAAGCTTTGATGCCTCCTCCATTATCTCCTGTTTCCCAGTGAACAGCTTTGGAAACTCATTCTTTGTTGCCAGAAGCACAATTGTGAATATGACTCCCAGGATCAGAGAAGTGACAGTAGTCACAATGGTTGAAAACTTTGCGGCTTTCGGATTTCCAGCACCAAGCTCATTTGATACCCGCACACTGTAGACAAATGGGATGCACTCGTATGATCACAAAACTATAATCTAACTTTGACTAGATGAACTTTGAAATCAGTTTCTTTAGTCGTCCTGTATTCTCATTCAATTACTAATTTTCTGTTCCTAAAATAATTTAATTGTTCACGATCAATGACAAACCTTATTGCCGCATTGAAACCAATAGAAATCATCAAAGTCCACATTTGAAAATTCATGCTGCCATTATGAAGAAATGTAAGTTAGAATCTGAGAATATGTTTTTAAGATTTCATGATTGTGAAGCAGGAACAATTATCTCACCAGATAGAAATGGCGTCCACTTTAAGTTGTGGATTCTTTAACCATCCAACCATGAGAATAACTGCTGTGTAGTACCATAGCTCCAAGCTGTTACCAAGACAAGTGAAATCGTGAACTCCTGACTATGGATGCTGTGAATGTAAAGTTCAAACACTTACCATAACATTATTGCTGATGAAAGCGAGAGCTTTACAAAACTAGCTAATGACTTGAAAGCCGCAAAGGAAAACCCAGTCCAGGCATCTGGGAAAAATCCAGATACAACATACACCAACTGAGCCAAAACCATTAGCCACCATGAGATGTTCTCTGCAATGGCAGCACCAAGTAGGCCACAATCCAACTTTATGACTATCACCCAATTTGCCAGCACATGAAAACCAAGGGTTACAATAGAAATGACAGTCATAACCCATACTTTACTTTGTGCCTGTAGAAACTTTTGTATAGGGAAGTTTAACGCATAAGCAAACAACTGGGGAAGTACCCATCTGCAGAACTTTCCAGCAACCTCTGACATCCTTTTGTCTTGATGAAGGAGCTTCAATAATGGCGATGCGAAAACATAGAAAGGTGTTAACACCAAAGCTGTGACACCAGTAATGATCCATGATCTTTGCATGTAGATTCCTAGCAGGTTCTGTTGTCCAGCACCAACTGCTTGACCACATAATGTCTCTAGAGCACTTCCCATTCCTAGCTAATGAAAGTATCCAATTTGCAGTAGATAGGTCAGTGACTTGTGAGAAATGATAACTCAAGCTACACAAGAAAAAGGCAGTTGCAGGTAAGAAGCTTCATTAACAATGGAAAAAGTGCCTTAGCCTTTTGAGAGAAAGCATTCACAGTAGCAACATATGATTAGACTCTAGCAAGTAACAAAAGCCAAATAAGATTCTGGAACATCTTGAAGATGGCTACTTACCATGATCCCAAACGCAAATCCTTCAATTACATTCTGAACCACAGAGACAGCAGCAAGCTCTACATCTCCTAAATGCCCAACAAAGGAAGCTGTCACAAAGGCTATTGAGAATTGTGATACTGAAGTCAATATAGCAGGCGCTGCTATCTCCCACATCTTCTTAGATTCATCCCATGTTCTTTCTACTAGTTTTCGTCCACTCACAAACTCAGGCACCGTCATTTCTATTCCAAAACCTTGTTTTGTGGATGAAGATGCTTTTGATTCTGTCACAGGACTCTCTTCTGTTTCTTCAATCCTACACTATCTTCATCAATTATACTGGTCGGCTATGCCCTTTTTTCTCTCTGCATATGTAATGCATACGTTAGTTATACACACAGCGGACTCCCTACTGCAATGCTCATTCTACATAGAAGACTTACCCATGCAAGTTTCAACTTTTAATACTGGCGAAATGCAGGAAAAAGGGAGGAATGTGATTAGACTTCAAAACAAATGCAGGTTTTACCAGAAGTAGGTGTTGTTATTGACTTTGGAATTTGGGTTGATTAATAAACTAAATCTTATGCATGATTCACAGAGTCAACAATCAGAAGAAATTTTGCGGCTAAACCCACCAAATCCTTGCAGAATTCTAATCGTAGATATTATGAACTTTTCTTTGAAGAAGCGAACCGTATCTTCATTCCAGAGTTCAAACTCGAACTCGAACTCAAACTCCTCCTCCTCAACCACCACCACTACAGGGCCTTGAGTGAATTGGAAGATGTATCAGAATAGAACAAAACCGATAACAGCACCAAATCTAAGATCTCTCCCATCATTTATACTCTTGACCCTTTTCTCGCACGCATTAATAAAACTTATAAAAGCAAACCTTTTCCTCTCTTGTGTGTTTCCTCTGATTATTTTGAACTCTGTCACTATCAAAGAGTTGTTATGTAGGTTTTCTTTACAGGAGGTTTCCACCAACCTCTTGAAGTACGCCAGAAGATAATAGTTTACAAGTATGATGAGGACAGTCCATTTGCCAATCTTAGGTTGCCTTTCCATTTTAATTTTCACATTTAGTGGATTTGGACCGTCCAGATTTGTTTCCAGGGCATATCCTGAGGGACACATACAGTTCTCTCTTCTCTTCTCATGCAAAAGACACGTGTTTCTTTCTTTTTCCATTCTTTTAGTGTGAAAGAATACAAATTTCTTCAACTTTGACTTTGTGACAATAAATATACCAAATTTGAATGATATAATTTAATAATTTATCTTAAAATATATTATTAGTGGATTATTACAATTTACAACAACAACGACAATATCCAGTTGAAGTCGACGCAAGTTTAGAAAGATATGATAATACGCAATCATACCCTTACTTTAATAGAGTATTAGTGAATTATTATTCGAGATGACAATAGACGGACAAATGGGAGCATCGTTTTCTTTACAATAGTTGTGCTTCAAGTAGACCTGAGCAGGGAAAGACTCAATTAAAACAACTTTTTTTATACTTTTAATTTTAAGAAAATTATTTAAAAAGTTAACGGGGCCGACTCATGGGGTCGTTACCATCTCTAATTATTATCGGCTCTCAAAATTTTATTTATTACACACTAAAAAATTAACTTTTCTTTTAATTTGTGAAATAATTTAATTAAAATACTTATTTTTATTAGTTTATTTGATATGTAAGTAACATATGATAATTAGTGACATGTAAATTTTCAAAGCTTTTATTAATTTTCTAATAGAGGTCATTTTTGTGTACTAGTCAACGAACTACTATATTAAAATACATTGTATTAGAAAAATGTGATAATTGTTAAGTGGTACAAATCATCTAGTACGATTGTGGAATTTGGACTTTATTTACATCCAACAAGCTGGAAATTCAACTCTTTATGATAACTTTATGGTGCCTTTCTCTTACAAACACTTCTTCTTTCTTGCTAAAGTAATTATGAAAAAGAATATAAATATTTACTGTGATTTAAAAAATTTTAGAAGAAATTTCCAATCTTTAAAATTTTTAATTCGTAATTTTTTAAAAAATTATTCTCTTAAATTTTGGTTAATAATAATAATAAAACACATGTAATATAAACGCCTGATGTGAACTAATCAAAGAGTCAACATACACGATGCACAAGGCTCTCTTTGTACACTTTGGAGAGTTTAGAAAGGGTCATAATATATACAGCTTTTTCTTTATATTTTTATAAATAATTAAAATAAATATTTACTGTAATTAAAAAATTTTAAAAGAGATTTATATTCTTTAATTCTTAATTTTTTTAAAAATTATTCTCTTAAATCTTGGTTAATAATAATAATGAATTATATGTAATATAAACATCTGATGTGAACTAATCAAAAAGTCAATGTATATAATACACAAGGCTCCTTTAATTTGTACATTTTGGGGAGTCTAGAAAGGGTCATAATGTATACAAATTTTCCTTTCTATTTTTATAAATAATTACAATAAATATTTACTGTAATTAAAAAATTTCAGAAGAAAATTCTAATCTTTATTTTTTTAATTCTTAATTTTTTTAAAAATTATTCTCTTAAATTTTGGTTAATAATAATAATGAAACACATGTAATATTAATATCTGATATGAACTAATCAAAAAATCAACGTATACAATACACAAGGCTCCCTTTGTACACTTTGAGGAGTCTAGAAAGAGTCATAATATATACAGCTTTCTCTTTATATTTTTATAAAGAGACTATTTCTGTGACTCAAACCTGTAATCTTATGATCACATTAGAGCTTACCCTCAAAGCTAATCAAATGTCATTAATACGATAGCTTAATTTAACTTTAAAACTCGATCTGAACTAATTAAATTTGATTTAAATTAATAACCTAAAATAATTATAATAAATTATTAATTTTAGTTAAATTTAATTAGTTCAACTTAAGTTTAAGAATTAAGTTAAATCATGGTATAAATCCATATTTACGGTTATAATGCGTGTGTTTTATCATTGAATTTTTAAATTAAATAAAAGGTTGCAATATAGTAAATTTTTTTTATCTTGGCGTTGATCGAAATAGAAAAGAATGCTTTTTTTTTCAACACTCTGGACTTGAAGCTGGCTGGTAATTACTAATTAGCTAATTCTTGACCATGAACGCGTGAAGATGATGCAGGCAGTCAAAAGTGACTGCAACCAGATCCAGTTTCTCAGATCAACTTGAGTTTCTACTTCAAACGGCAACCTGAGAGAATCCACCCACTTACCAAACACACCATCGTTTCAAATCCACAAAGAAACAAAGAGAATTTCAATTTCGATACGAATCATCAAACAGTTCTTGGGGGCCAGACCTAGTTAGGTGAGAGTTGAAAATAACCCAACAAAAGATTTAAAACTCCTTAGGCCTAAGCAGACAAAACATGAGTTTGACTTTTGAGGTTTCAATGGGCAACGAAGACAAATGCAAATCAAACATACTACACGAAAAGAAAGAGGTTTCAATGGATTAGAGAAAGGAAAACGCCATTGTTTCAAAGGTGTTAGGTGCTTCACTTACTTTGACTCGCCTCATTAGGATAAACAAAACCGGTTTTAACTTTATCAAATCTTTGACTAACCACAGCTAAATTAGAACATTCTATGGTATGTGCTTGTATTATTTATATATCAGACCCTTTTTCAGCAAAAGAGAGTAGGTGGTGTATTAAGAATAATAATAATAATAATAAATAAAAGATTGGATCCAGATTTCCTTGCCAATGTTGAATGTTAGAATCTAAAATATGTTTTAAAAAATCTGATTTGAGTTTATTATAATAAAGTTGCAATCACTACATCGTGAAACTGAAACAATTCAATCAGTTTAATAATAAAAATTTTAAATCGGTCAATTTTTTTCAAGTTTTCAATTTGATTTAGTTTAATAATTTTTATTATTAAAAGTCGATCAGTTTATTAATTAATCTGTTTATATAAATTAAAATAAATTGATTAATTTCAGGCTGTTTACAATGGTCTGAACTGAATTCAATTCAGGTCTTTGGAATCACAAAAAAAAGAATGAGTTCAATTCATGCATGTAATTGAAACTCATCCCTTTTATAAATTGAATTTACTCCTCTAAACATCGGAATTGAATTCACTTCTCTAATTTCCGTGCCCTATCTCCCCTCTATTCTCTTCTCTATTTACCAATTACAAACCTTACGTTACAGTCTTCATTGTTAAGCTTTTAATTTATGTTTGATTGTAAACTAGTTGGAAACTTTTTTTTTCCACTTGTTATATTCTCTATAATATAATAATATAATTTTTGGTTTTATTCTACTTGTTCTTTTCCGTAGGTTTAGCTGTAGTATATCATGACTTGTGAGTTTTAACTTTTAATTAAAATATATTTAATTAAATTTCTAATTTTTATTTTTAGTTATAAATTTTCTAATTTATGAGTATGAAAAATTAAATCTTATTTTCTATTTTTATATAAACATTTTATTCACTTAAAAATTTTCTAATATTAAAATTAGCTATTTTATAATTTTAATTTTATAAAATAAAATTTCTCTTTTTTAATTCTATCAAAATTTAATAAAAATATACGTGTTATTGATTTTTATATTAATTAATAAAATTATTCTTATTATTTTATCAAGTTACTATTACTACATTTCATTAATTATAAAAATAAATAATTTTTAATATACAATGCTAATTAATTTTACCTATAATTATAATATTTTAATAATAATTAATAATATATTAATCACTGATATATAATTATCAATGATTCTTTTTACTTATATACAATAATCCTTGTCATTCAATCGAAAATCATATGATATAATTGTATTGTGAAAGTTAATATAATACTACCTTGAGTACTACTTTAAACTATATATTAATTGTAAAAATTTGCACATTTTATACTCTTGATCCTTCTTAACAAAGTACATTTGATTATTTCATATATTATTTTTATCTAGTTTTCTACTTAAGAATACTTTCTTTACAATTGATGTAATTAAGATCTATTATGATCACCAAAACTAAAATTAATTGGAATAAAGAAAATAATCTTATTATTTAATAAGATTATTTTTAGTCAATGGTAAAAATGTCATATGAAATAATTGAATTCATTTTGATTGTGTTCCAAACAGTGTAATTGAATTTAATTCCAATATTACTGGGTTTGTTCCAAACAGTATAAATTGAATTCAATTCAATCTTATTAACGTAATTGAATCCAATTCGAAAGTTTCTAAACGATCTGTTAATTTCCAAAAAGAAAAACATAACGTCGTATTATTCGTTGAGAAGATATCCTACTGTTGTGGTGAGGTACAGTATAAAACACGGGATGTGGAGAGTTATCAGGACAGTACATCGCGGGTTTGTTTCTCTCAACCATGCTTCTCAGTTCTCACCCTCTTAGGGTTTCTATCACCCTCTTAGCTGTACACCATCTTCTCTGCTATTGACGCTAAGAGAAACGCCAGAGACTCCCATGTCCCTGTATGTACCTTACCTTATCTCTCTTAAGTTACTTAGTTTTTACAAATGCCCAGTGGTCATCAATTCACGGGATAAACAACGATGTTCACTCCTTTTTTCGGGTATGTTTCTTGATTAAGTCGTCTCTTTTACTGTGATGTTTTCTAGATTTTGTGTTTTTTGAAATTTCTGTTCTTTTATGCATTTTTTGGTTTTGATATTAGCTTCTTTGTGTGATTTAAGGTTGAATGCTTTGTGGGTTTTATTATTTTGATCTCTTTGTATTTGATATTGTTGGGTTTATGTCAAGATTGAATTTTTATGCCTAATGATCTTATGGTTTTATTTTGGGAGATCTTCTCTTGTTCTTGCACTTCAACATCCCTTTTTTCTACTCTGCCATCATGGCTCTGGTAAGGCTTAGATCTGTACAATCTTATGAATGATTACTTGGTTTATTCTCATTGCACTTAGTTTTTTTCCACTTATTACAATGAACTATTTCAGTTTTTTTTAACGGTAGATTGATGCATAAAACGAATGCTCGATGATTTGGTGATTTTAAAAACTCTTCACATTTGTATCTTCTTGATAATTTTTCTTTTTGTTAAAGTTCTAATTTTTGCTACCTAGATTGTTGTGGTTCTTTGATACACATTTTTGGTAAAGATTATATTGTATTGTATTTATTTATTTTAGTTTTATTTATTTGCTCTTTTTTACCTGCATCACTTATTTGTAATTTTTGTTGAGTTATTACTATACTATGGTTTTCTTTGGGTTACATTTGCATGTGGGGTTATCAGAAACAGTCTTTCTATTCTGTAAGAGTAAGGTTGCATACTATCAGACCTCTCTAGACTTTGCATTGGTGCGGAATTTGGACTTGGTGTGATAATGATGATATAAGTCTCCCGATCATAATCAACAAACTTTATATTTGATGAATGTAATAGGAATAATTGCTTATATTGGTATTATTACTTTGGAGGGGAACCTATATTACCAATAAGTGATTCCACAAATAGATGGTAAGATGCTTTCTGTTTTTAAATGATAGGAGCGTAATGTCATGATAATGATGCTAAACATTAACAACTACAATCATTAAGTAAAAGTACTATTGATCGTGAGATCTGAGAAGGTTCATAATTATGCAACCTTATTTTAATTAGTAGAGAAGGTTTTTTATACTCTCATAAAATATACAAAATAATAAAGTAATAATAATTAGAATAAAAAATGACATAAAAGATAATAATACTAATAATAAATAAATAAAATTAACAAGCAAACAAGTAAATATGTGTATATATATATATATAATTAATAAAATCAATATTACACTAGACATAGAGCAAGATTAAAAATAAGAATAAAAAATAAGTACATAAATACACAAAGAAAAGAGTCATGTAAATAAATAAATCAAACAAGTCATTACAAATACATATTTAAGCTAAATAAGAAAATGTTTAGGTTAAAAGTTTAAGCTAAATACAAGACATAAGCTTTGAAGCCTTGAAGGAAATTGTTTAAAAGATCCATGAGAAGGAAACGAATTTCTTTCTGTGAGATATTTTACCCTTATCCTAGTACGTCAAAGTTTTATATAGGGATAACAAATATGACTCAGCCTGCCCAACTCGGGTTGATAGGGCCACGGTTTGAGACTGCTTGACCTAATTGGGTCACAAGTCGGGCTAGGGCTAGGGCTAGGGCTGATGGAAAGGTACAAAATGACATTGTTTATAAAAAATGACGTCGTTGTCAAATTTTTTATAAAAAAATATAAGGTTGGGCCGAGCCACAAGCTGGTCAGCTCGTAGTCGGACTAGACCTGACCCATTGCCATCCCTGGTTTATATTAAGGGTTATATCCTTGGTAAGTTGTAGCAAAGTCATATCATTTTTGATCACCTCCTCCCAGTTCTTCTTAGGTCTTCATTTTTTCTCTTACAGTGTCATGTTTTCCGTAAGTCCCCGCAAAGTCATATCATTTTTTATCACCTCCTCCTAGTTCTTCTTAAGCCTTCATTTTTTTCTCTTACAGCCCTTAAGTATAATCTTTCTGTATCTTCTTACTGAAGCGTCAAGGTATGTCCTCTTAATATGATCTTCTCACTGAAGTGTCAAGGTGTCTCCTTTTAATATATCTGAACCACTTAAGCCTTGTCTCTTTTAATTTTTCATTAGTATTAGTTACCTTTAATCTAACTTTTACTATTACATTTATGATCTTCTCTCTTCTAGTAAGGATTTGAAATATTTATAACTTTATATGCAATAAAGTGCGTACATGAGAGATTTGATTTCAAGCTTTCTAGGGAATGATAAGGGTATTATCAAGGGAATTATAATAACCATAAATACTATATATATGAATCAAAATGGAAAATTCAAATGTTTATAGACCCAATCAAATTTGTCAAAACTATTAAAATAAACAATCAATATTTATGGAGACTTCTACAACTTCTAGTCATTTATCTTATAGAAAGCATTGCAAATCTATTAAAACTAACATTATTAACCAAAAAACTTTTAAATTGCTTTTTTCATAATTAATGGCATTTTTTTCAATAACAATTATTTTTAACAGTATTAACAAAAGAGCATCGATATTAAAGGTAAATTTATGATAAAATAAATAAATAAAGGTACGTGATGCTTCTTCATTTGTATTAATTTGATCTTAAAAGGTGAACCCTTAACATAAATAGCAATCTTTTAAAAATCGGACCAGATATCAAATCAGTTAAAGAAAAGGTTAAAGATTTAAAGGTTCAACTGGTATTAAACGATTATAAAACTGAAATATAATAAATAAGGAGTAAAAATTATGAAAATAAGTATAAAATAAAATGCTTTATTGAAATAAAAATACACTAATAATACCTGTTAATATATAATAAACTAATAATAAATAATAATTTAAACTAATTTTGAATCTAATATAAAATTAAAATTAAAATAATAATAAAAATAAATTGTATTTCTTTATTATCATTTATTTAAAAAATCATAAAAGTTGAAATATATTTAAAGAAAGTCAATAGAAAGAATTCTAATTTTACTTTAACTTCTTTTTTAATGTCCTTTAAACATGCCTTTTTATAGTTTAAATATTTTTAACACATTTTTAAATTATCTTAAGCAAGATTACTTATATATATTAATTAATAATTCAATTTATTAATCAAATTTATGATAAAAATAATTAGCTTTTAATAATAATAATTTAAAATTTTAAATTAAAGTATAAAGAGATAAATAGAGAACCTAATTTTTGATAAATATAATTTATTAGTGAGATTAAATAAATTTAGCATTTTTTAAGGATAAAAATAGTAATTCATTTTTAACAATAATAATTTAAAACAAAATTTTAATTAAAATGTAAATATATAAATAAAAAATATAAGTTTAAAAAAATGTATTTTATTAATAAGATTATGTGATAGAATAAAAAGAAAAAAACTTTCAATAAAAATTTCAAAGGTTTTTGAAAAACACCCGTTAACATTTCTAACTTTTTATAATAAGACTTTTGCATTAATGATAAGTTAACATATGTCAATAACAAAGGGTGCCAAGGACAATCTGTTGAGCCCCATATATTTAAATAACTAACACAGTTTCTTGTTTCAAAGATTGGGCCCCACATATTAGATAACTATAACAAATTTTTTGGCAAAAGCTAACCAGTTTTTATAAGAAACAGGTCAGGTTTTTATTTAACCTGCTAGTTTTCTCTCGTAGAGGTTATAAACATGAATCGAATCGGTTGGACCGATCGGTTCGCTCCGATTTTTTAATCATTGATAAATAGTAGGAAAATCAAATTAGTGACCAAAATCCATCTTGTTTATGGCATTGTAGGTTAGATAATATTAACAACATTATAATCATAAGGTTACATGAAGAATGATATTTGAATCCTTTTAATTATGAATTGTATGAAACTTATCAAGCTTTTTGGTTGGATAAGATAACCAAACTACCCTTATTGAAAATGTAGAATATGTCGATGAGTTATTAAAGCTTATACATTCAAATGCATATGGCCCTATATCTATCACCCTAAAGGTGGGTACTCAAATTTTGTTACATTCACATATGATCATTCCATATATGGTTATATGAATTTAGTGAAAAAAAGTTCTAAATCATTAGAAAGGTTCAATTAATTTAGATTTAAAGTTGAGAAACAAACTAGTAAAACTATTAAGTCACTTAGAACTGATCGACTTGGGAGTGCCTAGACCATTAGTTTTTTCTTTTTTTTGGCTTACTTAAAAAAGAATAAGATTCTCCTAAAATGGAGTCCACTTAGAACACTACCATATAATAAAGTGTTTGAGAGGACAAATCATACTCTATTAGATATGGTGTGTTCTATAATGAGTCATGCAAAAATTATTATTTCCTTTTGGGAATATATATACCTTGAAACTATTTCTTGCCTTTTAAATAAATTTATATCCCAATTGGTTAACAAGACTCTATGTGAGATATGAACTGGTAATAGATCCAAGTTAAGATTTGAGAATGTGATACTTATGTGAAAAGTGCAATATTTGATAAAGGTTCAATCTATATTAGATAAATGTAAATTTGTGTGGTATCCAAAAGAGAGTATCAAATATTAAATTTATCATATTCTTGAACAAAAGGTACTTATCTTAAGATATGTTACATTCCTCAAAAAAGAATTCATTCTTAAGGAAAGTAAAAGGAGAGAGCTAGAACTTAGAGAAGTTCAAAAACTACAAAAGCATATCCAAATGAAATAAAAACCTTAAATTGATAGATGTGATTTATAACCAAGTGTTCAAGAGACACATAGTCTGAAATGAACTAATAGGATACATTATCCCTTAACTAGATATGATCTACATTTTGAAAAGGGTTATCAATGTATTACTTATGGAAAATGGGCCTATTAATTTTATGGAAGCAATCTTTAACATTGATTCTTGAGAATGACATGAATATATAAGATCATACTAGTATAAGCTATATGTTTCTTTAGCTGTGACATGTGAAAAACCTTATGTATAAGAGCATCCGATAGGAATTATAACTTACAGGCAATAAGGTTTGACCCTTTCAATGACCTTAAATGGCCTATAAAAATCTAGGAGATAGTTTTTGGTTAGAACATTTAGCTAGGTTCCTTGCCTATATAATTGAAGTTTGACAAACACCATATCTCTTATAAGGAATTCCTTATCCTTCCCTCTTACTATTTGATTACTATTTCGTTCTTTCTTAAGCTCTCCATAAATGAAAGTTAATCACCTGAATTGCTAATATTATAACAGGTTATTGACTAGTAGTAGTTTAAAATCCTTTGCAAAATAAGGAACATAGATTGAGGGAGGGTAACCATATAAAACCTCAAATAGGGAAGTATTAAGGGTTAAATAATGAGTGATATTATACCACCAATCAGCTATGGGAGCCATATGAACCATTTACTGGGATAATAGCCTATTATACACCTTAGATAAGTTTTTAAAGAATGGTTTAGGACTTTGGGTTGGCCATTCATTTAGAGATGGTAGTTCAAAGAGAAATGTAACCTTACTTGAATTTTGTAGAATTCTTACTAGAATTGACCTAAAAATATGGGAAACATATCACTGGTGATAGTCTCTAGCATACCATGTAGCTTAAACACATTGGAGAGGAAGAAATTGGCCACCACATCTGTAGTCTAAAAATGTTTTAATGCTAAGAAATGAGCATATTTGCTAAACCGATCAATAACCACCAAGTTAACTGAACAGTGATTAGAAGTGGGAAGCCTATATAGACATCTTCCTAACATACTTTAGGAATGGGCAATGGTTATAATATTCTTACTTAAAATGTAGTTTCATATTTGTTAAGCTAGCAAACTTGATATCCTCTAATGTAATTCCTTCTATCTTCTTAGATACTTTTCTAGTGGAACAAAGCTTGCAACTTGTTGGTAGTCCCTTTTGCTCTAGAATGTCCCCCTTTGGGGCTCTGACGCCCTATAAATGCAATTCAAGTCCCCAAATTAGTATAGTACCTTATTGCCACTCTCCCTTTCCATCTTAAGATTCCTTCTATCTATTAGTAAGAACTCAAGATTAGTTGACCTTCCACTAATTTCTTTATCAAATCTTGGATAGTGGAATCCTTCTCCCATTTTTTCTATGTCTCTTCCAATAGTTGGATGCGCACTTGTGATAAGGCTAGGGTGCTAAGTTTAACACAAGAAACTCGAGACAAAACATCAATAGCAAGACTTTCCTTCCCTTTTTTTTTATACACAATCTCAAAATCATATCCCAATAATTTGAGAAGCCATTTTCCTTAAAAGGGAGTGTGCATCCTTTATTCCAAAAGTAACTTTAAGCTCTTATAATCTGTAAGAATGACAAAAGGTTTTCCATTTAAATACTAATGGAAATGCTTAACAGCCATAATAATAGCAAGGAACTCCTTCTCATAAGTTGATAAAACTTTATGTATAGAAGCTAAAGATTTACTTATAAAAGCTATAGGATGTCCTTCTTGACTTAGCACTGCCCTTAAGCCATATTCACATGCATCAACTTGAACCATAAAAGGTTATGAGAAATTAGGTAATGTCAAGAAATGAACATTTATAGAGTTGTCTCTAAGTTGTGGAGTGCCTCTATTACTTCCTCACCCCATTCAAATTTGTTCCTTTTGAGTAACTCCTTTAAAGTCTTACTTAGAATATGACATGCTTAATAAATCACCTATAGAATCCAGTTAAGCTCAGAATCCTCAGAGTTTTGTCATATTAGTAGGGACTGGTCATTGTAAAATGATTTCTATTTTCCCAAGGTCAATTTAGACTTTGTAGATTGAAATTGTGTGCCGAAGATACTCAATTTATAAGGCATCGAAGTTACATTTGTTGCCTTTGAGAATGAGATGATTATGCTCCAAAACCTCTAAGGTGACCTTAAGATATTCTATATAATCCTAAAAGTTTGGCTATAGATAAAAATGTCATTGAAGAAAAAAACTACATACCGTCTCAAGTACCCTTTTAACAAATAATTCATTAAATTCTAAAATATAAAGGGGATATTGGTAAGCCTGAAGGGTATTACAAAGAATTCGTAATAACCTTTATGAGTCCTACAAATTATTTTGTGGACATTAGAAGGATACATCCTTATTTGATGATATCTAGAACTAAGATCAAGCTTGGAGAACTAAGTTGCTCCTTATAGCTCATCTAGAAGTTCTTCAGTGAATGGATAGGGAATTTATCTTTTGTAGTGTTCTTCTTTAGCTCTCTATAGTCCGCACACAATTTCCAAGAACTATCTTTTTTATTTACTAAATCTTTTTTATTTACTAACACTACTGGAGAAGAAAAGTGGCTATTACTATATTAAATAATGCCTAACTTCAAAAGATCTTGTATTAGTTCCTTGATGATGCTTTTTTGTAAGCTTTATTTCTATAAAGACGTTTATTATTAAGTTTTACACCATCTTTGATAGGAATTTTATATTCATGTGATCTTAGAGGTGGTAACTTAATAGGTTCAATAAAGAATAAGCTAAACTCAGCCAAATGACACCTGAATTCTTGTTGTTATTCCTCCTTCAATAAGTTAGCCCTTATAGTGAGCTCTAAAAGATACTTCTTTATTGAACAAAATAGTCTTAAAACATAAAATTGACTATTAAGTTGGAAATTGGATGATAATTTTGCTAATTTCTTGGGGGTAGACTTACGATGACTAAGTTACCCCCCTTCGAGTAAAATCTACTTTCCACACTAGTTGAATTATATGGTTCTCCTACCAAAATTACATAGGACATCATTATAGGTGGACAGCTATTAAATTTCCAACATTAGGTCAAAACTGCCCAAAGGTAATATCCGAGGAAAGGTTACCTTGTAGTTACCATTCCCAATTCTTATATAGCCCATCACATAATAATTGGAGGCCTCCCCCTACTATGAACTTAAGGTCCTTCACTTCAAAATACTCATAAATTCCGTTTTGATTGATGAGAAATTTATAAAGTTATGTGTATTCCTATTGTCAAAGATTATGTGTGTAGAACTACCCTTATGCATACCAATACTCTAGTTTGCTGGTAGTTTTATATAAAATTTCCTTACATCACTTGTAAAGATAATGTTGGGGGTTCTTCTAGTTCATTATCCCACTCCATTTTGTTTATTTGGTCGATTTCTTTATCTTTTATAAGGAACATGTTCCACTACTTCTTTTTACATTGGTGACTAGGTGAGTATTTATCATCACACCAAAAACAAATTCCCTGACCTCTCTTCTGTTTAAACTCCTTATTGTTAAGTTGTTTGGTTGGCTTCTAGGGTTTTGTGAGATATAGTTTTGCGAAATGTCTTTAGGGTTAGCAGGAGTTTGTCTTTAAATTTAGTTGATCATATTAAATATGAAGGGGAAAATATGAGGTATTCAGGTTCAACAAATGAGATTGATGGCACCTTTGTAGTTAGAATAATAAACAGAATCTATGATCTCTTATTTTTTGATAAATGTGTGATAATGTTTTAAGATTCAATAACTTTAATAATAATTCAATAAGAAGAAACCAACTAAAAACACTTCAGGAATTTAAAGGCAGAAGGAGTACCTGTTGAACATGGAGCAATAGTCTTGCACGCTACCCATTTGGTTTAGTACTTTAAAATCTCCTATCAGGGCCTTCTCTTTGAATCATTGTGTAATGGCCATATGATATTCATTTTAGAAGGGCTCTTCTAAGGTCATTGGATGCCTAAGGAAGAGTTGATTCCACTCTACAACTACTCCCACCATGTGGACACTTAGAAAATTTACCTTTATATTGGTCAGATTATGATCTAGCAAAACTAATTCCTTTGATTGAAATAACAAATTATTAAGCTCCACCCATTACATTGGGGAAATCTCCACCCGACTAGCTCTTGTGGGGGCAATATAAGGTGATTATTCCATAGTTAAATATCTCCTTTGTTTATCCACTTATGTTTGTATGATTGTAGTGGGGTACTTGTGACTTCAATAAAAGAATATACCATTGGAATATCTCTCGAAGCTCTACCATTTCTAGACTTTGTTTTGCTAGTTTATCTTAAAGATTAAGTTGTGCCTCTATCATTTCCTTATGCTTTTCTTTGAGTTGGTTGCAAAGTGTTTCTTCTATCCTCTTTATTTCTTATCCTCTGATGCCTTCACCCTTGATGAAAATAGAAAAGTAGTTGCAGAATAATAGTAAATAGTTAGTACAATCATACTCTAATACCAATTGATACTAACTTTAAGCAAAAAGGAAAATGAACATGAAAATAAGTAATGCAATTAGAAGGAGAGAGAAAGAAGATTATGGAATGCTAAAAGAGAGGAAATATATGATTTGGGAATATTCCTTAGTTATATCTCTTGATAGTGAACGATAGGTATTTACAATGATTACAAAATTGAACTGGTTTAGCCAATCCAATCTCGAAAACCTTGAGAAGGTTAACTTTTAGGTTTAGTCAACTTTCTAGTTTGATTTACTTTAATAATAATAATTATTAAAAATTTATTAGCTTATTAAGTAATTAGTTGATTTTTATAAATTAATCAATTTTTGTTAACCAAAGTAAATCAATTAATTTTTATTTAACAACCTTTTTTTAATTAAACTTCAAATTCTGTAATGGATAAGGATAATCTCCTTCAATTATATTTCAAATTCTTATATTTTACTCAATCTTTACCTATTTTTATAATGACCTAATACTAGTTAATCTTTTAAACCTTATCTTATCGGCTTAACTTTTGGTTCATTCTTTAAAACGTTGGGTATTTATATTAATTAATAATGATTATATGTGAAGATTAAAAAGTGAAATAATATAGTAACAACAAAGCATAGTAGTGGTTCATTATAGAAAAATTGGCAACATCATTTTTTAACATTCCTATGCTACATCGATATTCGTCTTCCTTTGGTCATTTGGCACATAATAAGATTATAGCTATATCTTTGTTGACATGCAAAACAAGTATAGATTATACATGGTACATAATTTTGATGAAAAATATCATCGATTCTTAAGTCAAGGAAGTTTTGTCACTTTTATTAAAAAAAAGCTTAAATTTGAGCTCGAATTTTAGTATTAAGTGCATTTTAGTTTCTTAACTCCTTTTTGGTCAAATTGATTTCAAACATTCATTGATTTAAATCTAAAATTCATATCAATGTATAAAAAATGAGAACAATTTAGTTCTAATTGATGTTGACATAAAAGTGAGATTCTAAGGTAAATTTAACAAAAATAAATAACTGGGATGTATTTAAAGTCAAAGTTTTACATTTTTGTTTCTATTAATGTGTACTAAGATAATTGAGTGGAATTAGAACATAGTGCAAAAGGTGTACAGGAAAAAATACGCTTATGGCTAGTATAATCTGATTCCAATAATATATCTAGAAGGTGGCAGGGCCAAGTATTCAACAATTTAAATAAGGTTCGTAGGAAAGAAAAAAGGTAGGATGACAATTTTTCATTTTGGAATTTCCATCAAATTTTGTGACCTACATTGATGGGGATGGTTTTGGGCATACTTATTATGCCCATTTGGCATTATTAAGTGGGAAA
The DNA here is from genome assembly GCA_025629805.1 of Erythroxylum baracoense. Classification (NCBI taxonomy): domain Eukaryota; kingdom Viridiplantae; phylum Streptophyta; class Magnoliopsida; order Malpighiales; family Erythroxylaceae; genus Erythroxylum; species Erythroxylum baracoense. Next base: position 5,031,281 of record JAOTAY010000001.1, read on the forward strand.
AAGAATAATTCCTGTGCTACCCTGATGCTCATCTTCTTTCTCTGGTCATTTGGTATGTAACAAGATCAAAGTTGTACCTTCGTTAGGATGCATGTAGTACGGATGGGGAGATAATGGGTCAGGTCAGGTTTAAGTTGGCCCAAACTCGAACCTAGCCTAAAACTTTGTAAAGTCTAATTAGACTTGAAACTCTTGGCCTGATTCTAAGCCTAATCGGACTTAGGTGACTCAAAACTTGATTAAATGTTTTTAATTTTTAAAAATAAAAATGACATCAAAACTTTATCAAAGTTATACCTTTGTTAGGATGTAGTACAGATGATGGTGGCAAGGGGTCAGGTTTAAGTTGGCCCAAACTCAAACCTAGCATAAAACTTTGTAAATTCTAGTTAGACTCAAGGCTCTTGGCTTGATTCCAAGCCTAATCAGGCTTAGGTGACTTTTTTTTTTGTTAAATTGATTTCAAACCTTCATCTATTTAACTCTCAAATTCACCACCATATAACAAAATGATCAATTTAGTTTTAATGAACAATGATATAAAACTTTGACATTTTTGTTTCTATTAATGTGTAATAAGGAAATTGAGTGGAACTAGAACATATCGCAAAAGGTTATACATAGTTCTTGATCAAGAAGTTAATTAGGATACAAATACGTTTATGATTGGTATAGTTGGAAGGTGGCATGGGTTAATTTTTCAACAACTTAAAGATTACTAGAAAAAAGAAAAGGTAGGATAACATTTTATCCTTGAATTATAAGTATTGACCGTGCAGACTTTTAGTTTGGAAATTCCATCAATTTCTGTGACCTACATTGATGGGAATGCTGCTTTGTGCCCATTTGGCATTATTCATTGTGAAAAGGATCACCAATTAACTCATGAGTCTTTTTTGATTAGTGGTCCTATAAAATGAATGTTCTAGGTTTAAATATATGAAGGCAAAACATTGTCATCAATAACAATATAATATATGGTTAGTAATAGATGATTTTTGCCTTAATTTGATGTTCAAATTATGACAAGTTATTAGCCAATTGAAGAGAAGAGATATATGTCGGGGTCAGCCACCAAAGTGATAAGAAGATAAAAGTAAGTAAACCTTACGTAAGGGATACTAATACAAGAGCAATACTCCACAAGTACAAGTATAAAGCCTATACGGTCAGCTGAAACGCTTCATAATATATTCCTGACCAGACTTGCACATTCGTTTCTCACGTAGCTATAGCTTCATGTGAGTGAATTACTCGAGCAGACTAATACGTATTCTTCTTTTCTCACACAAGAAGTAACGAAAGGCCAAGTAGATCAAAAGAAGTGAAAAAACAAAGAGCATGTATATTTGAGTTTTAGGAAAATATTTATAAAAAAAAGAAGAAGAAGAAAAAGGATAAGGGGTTATAAGTTCGAACTTGTAAACCAATCTTTCTCTATTGGGAAATTAAGCAGCGGAGGGTGCAGATATGTAGGAAATAGTTGGCTCAGGCATGGAAGCCATGAAAGTTGTCCTTGAGATTATTTCTCTTCTGGGGGATTATTATTTTCAACCTTCAAATCCAGCGACTCGTCGTTGTATATATTCCACCATTTTTGAACTAATATCTTGATGTCTTCTCTATCCATATTAACTTCTTTGCCTGTGAAACTCCATGGTTTTGAACCCTGTGTTTAGCAGATATGTAAATTTAGCTAGTCTCCGAGAGTGATCAAGTCTTATGAACGAATTCAGAGGAAGGACAGGTTTTTCTCTAGTTTAAACCAAAAGTTGAGATTTGAGGAAGAGGATTACTTACAGCAGCACAGTAGTGAGCCACCTTAACCTTTTCAAACTCAAAATTCTCGGGGTGGCGCCATAACATTGCTAAAACCAGGTTGTACTCCAATGGAAGTGGTTTGTATATCTTTTGGAAAAACATGTTCAAAAAATCCTGTTACATGCCAACAAGTAAATCAGGAAAAATTATAATCTGACAGAAGTTGAACCTGAGCCGCTATGTACTCATTAATGGTAAATATCATTTAAAAAACAAGAATTCTTAACAGAAGATGTTAAAAGCTCTGAGCTTACTTGCTCGGCGAACGGTGTTGGTGCGGTAATCCGGAGGGTATGAAGGAGCTTCTCATAAGTCAAGCGGCTAGGCTCGAAAACGAACATGCCGGCGTTGAAGTAGAGTGGCGGAGGAGAGCCCATCTCAGCCGGCCATTTCACCTTATCAGGGCACTGCTGGCAGTATCCGATAGCGTACTGGCGAGAGTGACTCCAGGTTTTCTCACAAAAGCAGTCCATGACAGCATAGAAGTAGCCATCTGGGTTGTCAAAAAGGTGGTCTATGTTCTCGAACACTTGTGTATCCGCATCCAAATAAATCATCTTGCTATATTCCTCCATCTGCAAAAACACAGCAACCAGTCCTCTTCAATTCTTATTCTCCAAGATTTTGCATCTACATTAGATCATGATTCTTCTATATATTGTCATATTTTAATTCACTTGATACAAGTTTGATTCACCTCTGGCATATATAACTAATTATATAAAAGTGATGTGCGTACGATCTGTGTGATTCTATGTATACAAGCTCCATATCTACATGGATACAATTAAAAAACAAATATAAGATTTTAAAATCAAGCAACAGAGGGTTTTTTAAAAGAAAAAAATTAATCCACAAATTGGCTGAATCTGAAGAAGAGTCTGATGCTTTTGAATGCTTTGATAATGACAGTTTAACTTACAACGACAAAGGAATAAAGTCACGTCAATAACGCAAGTAACCACACTATTTTTTTTTCAAATCTTTTTTTTTTTCAGATTTCCGATGTGAGAATGTCATGTTTAGGTTTACTACTTAGTACTTACGTTCCAGATGCGAAGCTTGGAATAGTTGATGACGTAGTAAGCCATGGCAAACTGAACATTGTTCTCAGGAGGATAAATAGGTTCAATCGGGCGGACTGTACAACCCTGCGATCTTAGAATGTGACGGTGTTCCTCAGGGACATCAGGCAGTACCGCAACCACAAGAGGGTATGCGCTATTCACCTTTCGCAGACCCTTAGCCAATCCAACAGCCCCTTTAACATAGTCTCCATTACCGGCTAAGAAGGTTATGTAGGCTCGCCGAGAGTAGCCTACGCTCAGCAAGGACACCTTGCCTGACTCCGGAGCCATTCTTTAGATAGCTATAGAGTTTAATAGCTTATGCAAGTTGGGTTTGATGTTGAAGGTGTATGGAGATTTGTTGAGAGGGTACAGAAAGATTGGTTGAGGATTGTTGGGCAAGTAAAACCAGCAACCCTGAGGATGCCACCCTACTGACCTTCCTTCCTGGATTCTCAAATGCAACCAACTGGCCTCCTTAAATAGAGTTAAACATGTAGAGAAAATTAATGCCAAATGAGGTCTAAATGAAACCAGATGCAACTTGCATGTAGGCCCTATTCGGCGCTTGTAAAATATGGTTTTTTCTAAGTCAAGGGTGGTACATAATTTTTTACGAATTAAAAGTTGATTGAATGGCCACTTATTTTTGTACAGCTCACATGTCTTATCATTAAGATGGGGGTAGAGATTGGATATTTTAAGGCCATAGTGAATTGGATGACTTGTTGCATTACTATCTCTTTTTACTTACTGTTGACGAAATCATACTCCAACGAAGTGAGAGGTCTTTTTCTTCAGTGGGAAGAACATATAAACAAGGAAATAAGGCAGCATCTGCTTCAGCAGTGACCACTTGTTGAAAATGAAGGTTTGCCTTCTCTATATATCTTGGTCAGGATTACCTTTTTTGTGCTTACTTTAAACCTAATATAGTCTTAAGAGAAATATGTTGCACCAAATCAACATCTTCTCTGCAATTAGAAAAACAGTATTAGTGAGAAATTGGGCAACTGTATAATGGTATTGAATATATGATCTGCAAGCAAAGAACCAACTACGTTTGCACGTGAAGTGAAAAAGTATGGTAGCTTATTATAATTATATACTGTTAGGATATATTACATATATCCTTTATTTAATTTTGGCATTATTTATTAATTGGACATATAAGATATTAGTTGGATATTGACTTGGATTCAAAAGGTATTTGGATAATGGTCCAGTTGTGATAAAATTCTATTTTAGGTGGGACTCTTAGTTGAAGTTGGACTCTTATTATATGATGGATTTATGTATATCGTGAATCTATGGCAGAAGTCTATCTAAGATGTGTGGGTGCGGCATTTAAAAAAAAAAACTCCAATTATAATCATTTGTGTGAAGCTCTTTGGCGTTGGTGAGGTAAGCGTGCAAGAAACGCAGTGGGCGGCACTTGAAGATGATGTGCGTGTTGGCAATTGGGTGTTAATTGAGCATGTCTCCATATATATAGCTGAAGGATTGATGTGCGTGAATTATATATAGCAGGTGAAAAAGATTGAGGAGTCGTGCGTGTGTGAGATGTGCAAAAACCAAGTTGATGTGTGTGGATGGAAGACAACAGGTGTGCCCTATCTCTAACGTGAGTGTGTGTCAAAGTGAAGGACGTGATTGTGTTGCATTAATTAAAGATGTGGATTCGATGTATGTTGGTGAATAGAGCTGAACAACGTTTGATGGGTTGTGTGAGCCACGGTGAAGGAGATTTGTGAGTAAGGGTTGACGTGGCAGACGTCTTTCATTATTGAGCATATCGAAGTGAAGTGTTGGTGTTTATGTGAATCAGCATATTATTGTTGCGACAATTTCCAGATCTATTTCAGTGGAGCGAAACTCATCGGGAAGTTGTTCTTTTTATCTCAAGTGTATTATCGTTTTTGTTTTTAGTTATTTTAATCACTTGAGTTGTTCATTTGATTATCTTTATTATCAAACAGTGTGTGAAAATCCTCTGTTGAGGTTAACACGAGTCGGTCGTGTTATTGGGTGTGAAATTCTTTCACGGGAAGTGAGGTTGAGT
>JAOTAY010000001.1:5036330-5050740 GCA_025629805.1 Erythroxylum baracoense
CCGCAGACGTAGGCAAGGAGTGCCGAACTGCGTTACCAAATTTTGGTGTTTCTTTTATTTTGGTTCAGCTTGTTTTTTATTTTATTGACGGCAAAGAAGTTTGCGGAAAGTTGCGAATTAATTAACCCCCTTCGATTTTTCATATACCTTCAACTTTCACTTTTGTCTTTTAATGCGGACTCCTCGAAGTACCTTCCATTGCATTTACGAGGCGTCACAGCATGTCTTCCACCGATACTGGGATTCTAAATTGCTCTTTACCCTTTATCACTACTTTTGTAAAGATAAGCAGAAATGAGACTTACGTAAAACATGACATTTATGAGAAGGAAACAAAACCAAATCATCAGTATTATCAATATCTTTGATTGAATCATATTAAGGAAGAACTTCTGTTAGAAACTGTACTGAGATAGAAGAGCAAAACACTGCAAGACATGATTTGATAATGACTTCGTTGTTGCAAATTGCATCCAATGCGGTTACATTCTGCACTAGTACACAGCAAATTATTGTCACTATCAAATCATGTCTAGAGTCTTCTACGCTTCATAGTTCTAGTTCTTCTATTTCGTTATGTCTTTTGCATGATATTCCTCAAAGGATGGAACTAATAATAAAGGATTCAAAAGCTTCGTGTGGAGAAACTTTTGACAAAATAAGAATCTTTCCTTCCAAACATTAATGATGTAAGACCCAAGGAAGGTTTACACTGAAGGAGACCCCTCAACCAATTAAACCTCGATCTTGGCGGATAGTAATCTAAACTATCATCTCATCTGGATGTATGGATGGTTATGACTGTCCCAAGCAATCCAAAAAACTTTTAACTTTTTCCTGGAAGTTGTGATGGTGGTCCTGTTCTGTGCTTCTGAGAGGCGCTTAGCATTTCATATTTAACAATAGATGGGAGTCTCCAACTTCCAAAAAACTATTTTAAAGATATAAAAATGTTAACCAATTTAATCCACAATAAACATGGATGGGGTTTCGAAAATTTTTATTCAGTATCAAAGGGAATGCTTGACAGGGATCAAATATTAGGCATGAGTGTATCTGCTAATCTGCAAAGTGTCAATATTATAATTAGTACTTGAAGCCTAATTATATGCATAAATACTGGACTGTTTTGTTTTCACCCTGCAGTCTTAATCACAAAGGGGCGGATGGTGACATAATATTTGAAGAACGCTTCTGATACCTTCATTTAACTCTACCTTGTCTACCATTAAGATCTTTGGGACCTTATTGATTAGGACAGAAGTTACCAGTGTAGGTCTACCCAGTGCCCATATTGAAGTAACCGAGTATACTCAACTTACAACATCATTCCATTAAAGTTGATAATTACGACTACTGAGAATAAGCTTAGGAGCCACTTCATGCCAAATTGCATTCTAACCATGAAACTGAAAGCACCTACTGGACCTGTAGCCAACGGGAAATCCGAATCCACAATTTCAGTGGTATGGAGAGATTCCAAATCCGTGGACATTAGCAGATGAAAGTTTGGAAAAAGATAACAAACAAAAAGAAGAAAGAACTAATATAGTTTCATTTTGTTCTCATTTGTGGATATTTGGAATTGGAACACAAATTCTCGTCTCATAACTGGGGACCAGAAAATGCTTGGTGATGTTCTTGCCTGAAAATTTTGACTAGTCCACTTCTTTGCACTGATCCAAGAGTGGGGACCAGAAAAATTACTGGAGCTAAGATTGTCGGATTCTTCCTCCAAAGGCAGTGGCGGCTGGAGGTTGGAGAAATTAGAAACCAACACGAACAATGTGATTGAGGTTAAAGCTGCTGTCCTTGGATGCAGCTAATAATTGATTGTGGTTCCCAGTTGACTGGCAATTTTTGTGGAGTGCAAGATCTATCTAGAAAGTAGACTAAGCCTCTCATCAAATATTAGTCACGCATTCATCTTTGAAGCCAGGACCTCCTCCAGTCTTGTGTTGAAAGATTGTGCTCATGATTTCATTTTTGTCATTAATTATGCAAGTTGCGCCCTCAATTGGAACGATTGGATTGTAAAATTGCAAGATGATTTGACTTATATTTATAGGATGATTTGGGACAAGATTGGGACAGAGTTAAGGGGCCAGAGGATTTGAGGAGCTGTTCTCATACCCAACCAAAGAGTGCTTGTCTGGACGGTATATGCCCTCAGTTAACCCTGACATGCTGATTTCATAATCAGGCTGCAAGTGGACCGGCGGCATCCAAACTAAAAGCTCGTTTACGCCGGACAAGGTACCTCTGAACCTTAACACTTGGTCCAAATCCAGTGGACCATGTCATATCAATCTTTATCTTTCCTTGACAAGGCGTCCAGGCGCTTGTTTCTCTAAACCCATCTTTATGAGTCCAGCCGATCTCTGCGTTATCCCAAGAAACTCGATCAAGCAAATAACAAAGGACCTCAAGAAGTTTAAATCAGTCGTCCTTATAAATCATAGAGACTTAGGAGGTCAATTCACCTCAAGCCCTCTGTACTCCGAGCTGTGCACTTTGTAGTCTAAAATCTTGAAGAAGTAAATCCTCCAATCCCCCCCAACAAAAGTTAAGAGTTGTTACAGAAGAAATTCCAGTCCTTCAAAGTCCCACATCCCAAATTTCTATATATTTGGGCCAAAAGAGATTACATTCATTCTGTAACACAGCCGATTTTTCCAGGAACCACAACGGTTAAGGTTTTGCGCCCCATAAAAGAACATATAAAATATGAACTGTATAAAAATGGATGTAAGGAATTAAGTTCAATTACAACTATAAGGCATGGGATTCAAACCCATATTTGCTAGGAAGCATATCCGATAATATTCTATTACAATATACTGATCAAAGGTCCTGGAAAAAAGGGGATCAACCCCCAAAGATGAAAAAAAAAGGGGCATAGACAAAACCCAATTGTCTCGAAATGAAAAACAATAAAAGAAATGGAAAAGACTAGATAATATTCACCCATGCATCCAGAATTGCCAATCCAAAAAAGATGTGTCTCTTACATTTGATTTATGCCTGTAGATATTGTTCAGAGAAAGTCAAAACAATCTCTAGTCAATGCATTAGTCAATGCATAATACCTCATTGATTCTTGGTTAAACTGATGATATTTTAAAAAATTTAAATGCTTGATTTTCTGAGACTTTGACGGCAAAGTTACGAACAACACATTGTTCATACGATACAGATTCAAAAGCCTCGACACTTTTGGACAGAAGATTGAACATATGCATAGATAATATTATATTAACCTCATCTTACCTTGTTTGCAATGTTATTTGATAGCCAATCCAAACCCTCATAAAGACCCTCACCAGAGGTTGCACACGTGCTCTGGATGTACCTGAAAGTGCAAAAGGAATATTAGGTCCAACAAAGCATACAAGCTGAAGACAATAATTGAGACAATAGTAGACAATAATTTAAGAAAGCCCACCAGTGACGCTGGCGGAGAGAGTGGAGCCCAAGCTTATCAGTAATCTCAGCAGCATTCATTGCATTGGGAAGATCCTGCTTGTTAGCAAATACAAGCAACACTGCATCTCGCAGTTCATCCTGAAAGATGACCAGGATGAATTTAGTTATCTAGGTCAAAAGACTCAAACCATGGTCATCATACCCAAAGCTGCACTGAATAAACAATTACCTCGTTCAGCATCCTGTGCAGTTCATCCCTGGCTTCAACAATACGGTCTCTGTCATTGCTGTCCACCACAAAGATAAGCCCCTGAGTGTTCTGGAAGTAGTGCCTCCACAAGGGACGAATCTGTATCACAACAGAACATCCAATTAATCTGTTGCGCGCAGAAAAATATTCTTGAGTAAACTCAAGAAAAAGTAATTGTCAAGACAACTCAAAGTAAGAATAGAACTGTAGTGGATTTTCACATTCATACCTTGTCTTGACCACCAACATCCCAAACAGTGAAGCTAATGTTTTTGTATTCCACTGTCTCGACGTTAAACCCTGCAGATAACAAAATGTACTTGATTAAATTCACGCAACAACCCCCACCAATTGTAAAACAAGAATATAATCAATTTTCTTTCATAAAAATCATGTTACGGTAAAGTATAATCCAATTCCCAATATGTAAGAAATTAACAATGACCAATAAATATTTAGCAAGACATTCCACCTTATCTGCGAGAATACCAGGAAAAAGAGACGAGCTTTGCTTTCTAAAAGGCTGAATATTGTAGAAAAAAATCCAAAATAAGAACACTCACCAATTGTGGGGATGGTGGTGACGATCTCACCAAGCTTAAGCTTGTACAAGATGGTGGTCTTACCAGCAGCGTCAAGACCCACCATCAGAATTCGCATTTCCTTCTTGGCAAAAAGCCGGCTGAAAAGCTTCGTGAATGTTAACCCCATTTCAGTTCCTCGCTGTTGATCCCTACAATAAAACACAAATAAAAGTTTTTAAATAAACGAATGACCAACTCCACTATCACAGAAACTCCAAATTGAACAAGGACAAACACAAGTAATTTCCAAACGGAAAGAAACCATAAAACCACCCAAAAATCACAAGTTTTGAAATTGCAAAAGGGCATATCACATGGATCTGAAGCCAAACACAAGAACATGAAATCAAAAGACAAATCAAAGGATTTGCATTAATCCTAACTCACCAGGAAATGGAAATCTACAGATCAAAACCATATTTTAACCAATAATTGAACAGATCTAAACCGCCTTGTCATTGCAACGAACAGATCAGACGGAGAAACAAATCAAAACCATCTTTTCAAAAACAAAATCGCAAGAAACCCACCTAAAATTAGCCAAATCATGAAGAATATCTAGAAAAGAAAGATTTTTTTTCACAAAAGAAACTGAATTTGAACCAAAATCAACGACTACTCTTCAGAAACTAGATGAACCAGACTGGAAAGCATAGGGGATTTACCTTCGTTATGGAGAAATTTTGTCAGAGAGAGACGATGGAAACTTGAGACCAACGCGTAATATGGAACGAACAACTCACAGGATAGAAATATAAGGGGCAAACGTCAATAGATTATTTTATTATTATTATTATTTACTTGATTATGAATTTCTTTGCCACAGTTTAAAAAGTGGAATCTACTGCCTAAGTTATTATTTTTAAATTTAAATAATTTAAATAATAATTAAAAAACTCAACTAATTAGAGTGGTTTGGTGTAAAAATTTTGAACCATTTTAACTTTTTAATTCAATTTATTTTAATAACTCTTGTTGTTAAAAATTGATTAATTAATTAATTAATCAGTTAATTTTTATAAATTAATAAGTTGTTATAAATTAAAATGAATCATTTAATTTTCATTTTATAATATATTTTTAATTAAACTTCAAATTCTTCTATCAGCAAAAGTTATCTCTTTTAATTATATTTTAAATTCTTTAATTTTATTTAATTTTATAACGGTCTAATACCGACTGATTTAACTTTTATTTCGATTTTAAAACATTGATAATATCTTAGATCCCATCTTACCAAATATTTTATTATCCTATTAATTGAAAAAAATAGATATTTAATAACAAAAAATTATATTTTAAATTTTTTAATTTTATTTAATTTTATAACGATCTAATACCGACTAGTTTAACTTTTATTTCGATTTTAAAACATTGATAATATCTTAGATCCCATCTTACCAAATATTTTCTTATCCTATTAATTGAAAAAATAGATATTTAATAACAAAATTTTCTTGTCAATTCCCATATAAATATGTAGTTGTCAAATATTTTTATAATTTTGGTGCAATATTAATTGAATCGTACTAATTGTAGAAGATTCTATTCATTTTCTCACATAACACAGCATAACATAAACAACTGGCTAAATGTTTCTAGAAGTTTTAAGTTCAAATTAGAGAAAGGTCATTATTGACAAATAGCCGTCAATTTTGAAAGTGAAAGTAAAAAAAAAAAGGGATCGATGGAGAGAAACAGAAGAATTAGGATGTCACCAACACCAAAATGATAAATTTAAATTAGAAATTTATAAATATAAATTAATTTTTTTAAAATCTTAAGATAAATTTAAATTAATTTTTTTAAAATCTTAATCCTAAAACTCTATTAGTCTCACAAATTTCTCTCGATTTCTCCTCTCCTCAACATTATCTTCGTCTAACTGAACTCCTCGGTCGTCACCTTCGTCTTCTCTGTCGCCATCAACTCTTTGGACTTTGTTTTGTCCCACAACTCTCTTGACCTTAGTATACTCTACCACTCATCACCAAACATGATTGATAAAAAAATTTTAATCCAATTTTCAAACTTTTACATTCCTATTTCAATGCACATTTTATTATACCTAGGCTTTTATCTAGAAAACTCATCATCATCATCACACCCAATCTGAATCCTGCACCAATACATGATCTGGAGATGTTTGATAGTACACAACCTTACCCCTATAAAGTAGAGATGTTATTTCTGATCGACCCACATGTAAATGTGACAATGAAAAAAGTGATATAGGTTAAAATAGTAGATATGTTAAAAGAGTAGATAAATAAAACTAAAATAAATAAATAAATAAATAAAATACTTGATATGATGCCCAAATATGCTAATACATGATAAGCTGCAAAATACAACTCTTCATGTCTCAAGTTGTGCTAGGGATTCTTGCTCAGTAGCCATGTGAGTATGAACAATTCAACAGTATCAGATGGCCTTGAGGTACCTTTCCCTATACACCAGAGTTGAAAAGCCAAGTAGTAAATAGAAAGACTTATCCACGAGTTGCAACTAGAAAAAAAAGATTGGACACTAGGGTTAGACTTCCTAAGTGGTGAATACGTCATTAGAGCTTTATAATAAACGACTCCCAATAACTTCCATGACTGTTTTGGCGCACTTTAAAGGATATCTTTTACTCGTATCCTAGCACGCCAGAATTTTCTATTTCTGGTCAATTCCTCGATAAGGGCCAACTTTGTCATATCCTTTTTGACCACTTCCCTCCAGTTATTGTTTGGCCTTCATTTTCTCCTCTTGCAGTTACGAAGGGTTATTTTCTTACAACGTCGCACAGGAGCATCAGGATGCCTCATGCTCACATGCTCAAACCACCTAAGCCTGGTCTCTCTCAACTTGTCAGCAATACTAGCCACTTGTAGTTTGTCTCTCACCACACGATTCCGGACTTTATCTCTTCTGGTAATTTCTCACATCTACTAGAGCATGCATATCTCGGCTACCAACAACTTTCTTGTATGTCTATGTTTGGTGGGCTAACATTCCACCCCATATAACATGGTTGGCCAAATCACTATTCTATAGAATTTCCCTTTAAGGATTCTTTTTATCACATAAGACCCGTGATGTGCTTCGCCATTTGACCCACCCAGATATGATACAATGGACTACATCGGCATCGATATTATCATCACTCTGAATGATAGACCCGAGGTATTTAAAACTCGATTTTTATGGTATGACATTAGTATCAATTGCTACAGCTGCCTCATGGACCATTTTGCTTTCCAAAAAGTTGCATTCTAAGTAATCCGTCTTAGTCCTGCTCATTTTAAAATGTTTCAACTCTAACATTTCTCTCCAACATTTTAACTTGAAATTGACCCCCTCCCTAGTCTTGTCTACGAGAACAATATCGTCAGCAAATAACATACACCACGGTACCTCTCCTTGAATATATTTGGTAAGCTCATCTATCACTAATGCAAATAGAAAAGGGTTTAAGGCGGAGCCTTAGTATAGCCCAACACTAACAGAAAAAGTTTCCATGTTGCCTCTTATCGTCCGTACACTAGTCATTGCTCCTTCATACATATCCCTAGTTACCCGTATATAGGTCATAGGAATTCCCTTTGCCTTCAAACACCTCCACAAGATTTCCCTAGGAATCTTGTCATATGCCTTCTCTAAATTAATAAAAACCATATGCAAATTCCATTTTCGTTCCCTGTGGCATTCCATTAGCCTATGGAGGAGATGTATCACTTTTTTCGTGGACCTACCAGGCATAAAGCCAAATTGGTTGGGCAATATAGAAGTTGCTCTCCAGACTCTCTTCTTAAGCACCTTCTCCCACAGCTTCATGGTGTGACTTATTAGTTTAACGCCTCTATAATTATGACAATGTTGGATGTCCCCTTTGGCCTTGTATAATGGAATCAACCTACTTAATCTCCATTCATCCGACATTTTGGCTGACTCGAGGGTCACATTAAAAAGCTGAACTAGCCACTCAATACGACAACTCCTATTCTCTTCCATACCTCTATAGGGATCTCATCCGGCTTTACTACCCTTCCCCTCCCCATCTCCCTCAAAGTCTTTGTAATTTCTTCCCTTGTGACCCTTTTACATCGAGACTAGTTAAGAAAATGCTCCGACATGGAGGAGCCACCTAAATCTAAGTTGTCCAAGAGGCCTTCATTAAATAGGACAAAAAAATATCTCTGCTATTTACTTTTGATGGAATGAGCCTTTATGAGTAACTGTCCTACTTCATCTAGTATAAAACAAACTTGGTTGAAATCTCTCGTCTTACGTGTCCAATCTCGTGCCAACTTGAAAATTTTTGTGCTTCCCTTACGTATTCAAATTCCTGTACAAAGTCTTGTAAGCTTCTCCTTTAGCCACTGAAATTGTCTTCTTTGCTAGTTTGTACCTTACTCTATAAGCTTCCCACTCCGCGTCCGTTGTACTTGCAATAGATCTTTGTATGCTATCTTTTTCGCCTTCACCATCCCTTGAACCTCTTCTAACCACCACTAAGATTCCATCCGCCCACCCCACGGCCCTTTAGAGACTCCTAAGTGGCAGTTACTCTCACCAAAGGAGCTACTCCCTCCCACATTCGATTAGCATTCCCTCTCAAAGACCATGTGGCTCCATACTGGATTCGAGTCATAAATTGTTCCACCATGTCTCCTTTTAGATCTCACCATCTAATTTTCCGATATCGCTTAGTATATTGTTGTGTCCTCCATCCCTTAACTTCTGGATCCAAAACCAACAACCTATGTTGGATTGCTAACTATGCGACCGGAAGTACTTTGCAATCCTTGCACCATGCTTTGACTCTCCTCCTGACAAGGAAATAATCAATTTGCATCTTGGTTGTGCTACTCTTAAACGTCACTAGGTGTGCCTCATTTTTCTTAGATAAGGAATTTGCTATCACAACTCAAACGCTCCGACTATGTCTAATAAGGCATTCTCACTTTCATTTCTAATTCTGTACCTGAAGGTCCCATGAGTCCCTGTATATCCATCTGAAATAGCCCCTATATGCCCATTAAAATTACCTCCTAAGATAACCTGCTCAGTATTAGGGATTTGCTGGATCACTCCATCCAGCGTCGCCCATAATAGACATTTTTCAAGCTAAACTAGAAACACAGTTCAATAAATACTAGTTTTCCCAAATCCTGCTATTCATATGCCTCATCAAAAGAACCAAATTAATGGTGTTAGTTATTTAGAAAGCTAATTATAATAAAGTATAGGTATTGAAAGAATATTTTTTTATGATTTGCATTAGTTATCAATTGAAAATTCCAATTTGAAAATATCTGGAAAAAATGTTTTAGGTGGGTAAATGAATTCATTCTTTTGATAATTTATAGAAAACATAATATAGATTCTCAACACTTTTCTAATAAAGAAAAATAAGCGTGAAGGGGGAAGGGTTCTTAGTTGTATTTTATTTGATTCTCCAAAAGTATTTTGATTGACTACTTGACAATAACAACATTTTTTGTATTATTTTTTAGGTGCAAAATCAATGTTATGAATATTCAGATTCGATGCTAAATCTAGTTTTGATATGGTACAATATTTGTACCACTCAATATCTAGTACCTTTTTTTGATAATTTTTTAAAATTACAAAATAATTCGTAAATTTTATAAAATTATAAAATAGTCTGTCAGTATATTCTGCTATATAATTTTTCATTTTATATCAATCATATCTTAAAAATCATAATATTATAAATTTGAAATAACAGCTATCTTTTTATTTCTATTAATATTACTTTTTACATATTTTACATCTAAATAATAATCATAATTAATATTCGAAAATAATCATTTAATTATCATGCAAATATAAAATTAAGATCAATACAAAAGTACTTAAAATGTTACAAATTATTTCATATAGTAAAGAATATTACAAAAGAACATCATACATATTAAGAATAATATAGATCCATGATTTCATAAGTATCACAATAAGAGTTCATGCTGAAGAACACAAAAAAATAGAAGTGAGACCTAAAATAAAAATAATTACAGTTAAAAATTATATATTTGTATTATATATATAGAATTTAACATATAAATCAAATACAAGTCATATTGAAAGAAAAGAGAGAAATAAAAAACTTGGAACTTCATTTAATAACATATCCACTCTAATCGCATTGACTTTAATTTTTATTTGGTATAAATCTTCATCATTAAAAGAACTCACCTTTTCATCATCATTCAAATTTATTTTACCATATGATATATTATTACTTTCTTATATAAGATTATCTTTCAAGTCACTCGCATCTATAAAACTTGGTTCCTCATAACCCAATCTATTAAAAATTTGATATGGTCAAGGCAAATTGAATCTATAGAACTACTTGTTCTATTAAGAGTCATAGTAAACAAATAAAATTAAATTATTAATAATTACAAGAAATTTTATTCAAGTTAATAATGATAATAGCATACCTTTCTCGAAGCTTTAAATTGCATCAAGCAAAGACCAAATCGCTCAATCTTATATGTTCCAATTGATTTCTTTTCTAAGAATAGATGAGTTCAAATATGCTCCAAAGGAATTAGAATGATCCCTAAACCTCCTTGTCTTTTTGAAATTGTCACTTCACATCATGTGACTTTTGCTCCTTTTGAGTTTTTTACTCTACCTTACCATAAAAAAGCTTTGATGATGCAATTAATCTCTTTGATTACTCTCCTTGGCAAGGTTATGTGGGCTATCTAGTGAATGTGCATGTTGCTCAGTCCTGAAATGGTCAATGTAACTCTAGCAACAAATGATAGGATCCTATTTTTCCAAGTACACCATGGCATTTGAATGGAAGAGGTTGAAATAGTAGACTTGAAACCTTGTTTAGTTCATTTGAATTTCTGACATCTTTTGAACAAATCAAGCTACTCTTTTCTGGATTTACTCTTGACCCTAACCATTTTAAGAAACTCTTGAGAATTTTCATCAAAATCTTGAAAGAATGCATTTCAGCACCACTCAGCAGAATGAGATGATCTGCAAATATCAAATGAGATAGCTTGAGCTCAATGCATTTATGATGGAATTGAAATATTCCATTACATCCTGTTAATTTGTTGAGAATTCTAGAAAACCCTTCCATTGTTAAGGTGAATAGATAAGGGGATAGAGGATCCCCTTGTCTAATCTCCCTAGCATAATTTAAAGGCTTTTTAGGGACTCCATTAATAAGAATGATGAGTGAAGAAGTTTGAATTTACATCAAGATCCATCATATAAATTGAGTTAGAAATTCCAGTGCTTCCAAAAATGATTATATAAATTTCCATCTTACTGTGTCAAAAGCCTTATAGAAATCAATCTTCCATAGAAAGCTATTGATACCTCTTCTTGAATTGTATTCTTTTAGCATCTCTTATATAAGGAAAATATTATCCCATATTGATCTTCCTACTATGAAGGCTCCTTGAGCTGGATTAATTAAATCCTTTTAAAACTTCTTTTAGCCTATTAGCTAAGAGTTTAACTATAACTTTATAGATAGTGTTGCAATAAGATATTGGCTGATAGTCCACCATAGAGGATCTATTTCTTCGAAATAAGGTAAATGTAAAAACGATTTAGTTCCTTCAACATTTTAAAAGAGTTTAAGCGTTCCTAAACTAATTTTGTAAACAGATTTCTAGTGCTCTCCTATGTTTTCTAAAAATGACATGTTGTAAACCCATCTGGTTTAGGTGCTTTTGAGGAATGCAATCTAAACAAAAAAATTTTGATTTCTGGATTAGCGAATGGGGCATTCAAAAAAACCTTGACATAGTGACTAAGGGAATAGTCAAAGTATCTTTTAATGTTGAAATCATTTTGTACAACCTCTTCTATACCCATCAAATTCATAAAGAAGTATCTAATGAGCTTAAGTAAGGAAGGCTGATCAAAGATTAAATTCCCTATATTATCATTAAGTTTAGTAATCTTGTTCATCCTTCTTATTAAAAGCGATGCGTGAAAGAATTTTACGTTTGAATCCCTATCTCTTAGCCAGTCAATTCTAATTTTTTCTTTAAAATAGACATGTGCAAATTTAGATCCTCCTGATGTCCTTGACCCTCTATATTTCTATTGATGTCAAATGATTATTGAAAGGACGTTTATAGCAATCTTCCTGAGCCTCTATTAGCCTCAACTTGGTCTCAATAACCTTCCTAGTTTGATGGTTGACCAATGACTTGAGAGCTTGTTTCACCTTCCTAAGCTTTTGCATTAGCGGACAAGACTTATATCCTTTACGATTTTGGTTCTAGCAACTTTAAACCAATTCAAGGATTCCTTCCTGATAAGTTAGTCCATTGAAGAATCTGAATGGAACTCTATACATTCTCAAAGCATTGAGATTCTAAATATGGATAAATGAGTGATCTGAGAATGAGTTTTCACCAAAAAATGCAAAGGAGTGAGAGAATTGATCTAGCCAAGCTTGATTTACTAATGCTTGATCAAGTTTTTTTCCTGGTTAGCATATTTCCCTGCTGGTTATTAGACCAAGTAAATAGTCTACGAATGACTTTGAGATTTATTACATGCACTTTCTAAAACGAACTAGTTAACTTCCTTACTGTTTCCAAACTGTACCCCTCCCTCCATCTGATTCGTAGTCTAAATGAATATAATTGACATCTTCAGTAATAGTATATAGATTCAAGTTTATAGTTTCAATGGACTGGATATTATCCCATAAAGTCTGCCTTTGGAATTGAATGTTTGAAGCATATATAACCGTTACTTCAAAGACTGAGTCACTCCATCCATTTGGCATTTTAAATGCATACGCTTATCACTTTCTCTAGTGACTAGTATTGAAATCTTACTTGAGTTATAAAAACATAGGATTCTTCCATTATAATTAGAGGAATGATAAAAATACTTTCCATTTAGCACCCAAAAATTTGTGATCACTCTAATTCTATGGTGATTTTATTTTATTTTCTAAAATCTCTACTAGATAAGGACTCTTTTCCAAACTTTGAAGTTTTTCTAAAAAAAATATATATGGTGGGCTAGCCTAGCAGGCCACAGGCCAGCCCTAGCCTGATCTGGCCTATTAACACCTCTACATATTAGCCATTTGAGAATCTATGCAAATTGGTTTCCCTGTGAGCTAGCAAAGTAACTTAGCCCCTTATTTGTCTAAAACTCTAATGGCACATTATGAAAGTTAACCCAAATAGGAAAATTATCAATATTACCTCTATCACAGTTTGAACCTAGCTTCTACTTTTGAATGAACATTGGTTGTCCCCTTATGTGCCAAGAACCAATCTTAATTATGTCATTCAAGCAACTTTCTGCAGAGAATTTGAACAGGAAAGAACCATAATCCATTAGCATAGTTTTCTTCAATCTCTTTCTGCCCCACCTTGTAGTAGCCTATGTATGGACAACAAGGAATGCTGGTCTTTTATTCCAAAAAATCGTACCAATGCTGTAAACCAAGCATTTGCTTTAGCTTTGAGAAGCTCTATAGGGGTGTAAGCACGTTTTAGAAATGCTTAAGCATTCCTTTGTTTTGTTGAATGTTTATTTTATTTTCCCGCCCCTTCAGGTTGTTTAAAGTCTTTGGTAAGCTCAGTCCTGACATTTTCCTCAATAATCACTATAGCTAAAGATTCACTAGTCTTCTTTCTCGATGTGCAAAACCTTCAAGAGGCCTTCTATTGCATGAGTTTTTACATTGAATAAGAGGAATTGAATCTTTTACTTTTAATATAAAAGCTTCTTAATCTTTTAAATAATCTTTAGGGAATATTTTGGGAAGTGTTTCATTAATATTCAAATCAGACAAATTGGTTTTGAGCATTTTAAGTTGTTAAAACTATGTTTTTAGGGTGATTAATTGATCTATATGGGTTAATAGTCAACCAATATAGGTTAAAGTTGTTAAATTTGAAGTATTAAGAGTTTTTTTTGTAATATTGGCTGATGTATTGGTTGACCAATCTATTATATTGGTCAACTAGTATTGTAACATCCCGTTTCCATAGAACGGGTCGGACCAGAGAAACGGGTCCAAGTGAGGTAAATCAGAGAAATGAGGAAAAACACATCTCATGCTCATGCATTTGTGAACAGTGATATGTGCACATGAAAATATCTGTACATGCATTCATGACAT
>JAOTAY010000001.1:5050840-5092205 GCA_025629805.1 Erythroxylum baracoense
ATTTTCAACTCCATATCATCTATAAAGATATTATAGTCCATGATTAATCATGAACACCAATAACAGAACATACATACATACATACATATATATATATATATATATATACTGCCCATTTCATAGTCTCTCTCTACCAAAATCACCAAAACAAAACATGAACCTATCCACACTTCTCATGTACTGCTCGAAATGTTCTAAGAAAAATTTCGGAGTCTAACAAGTAATGCCTAACTAATTCTTTTATTCTATTCTTATCAGTTTAGTCCTGGCCATTAGAGTCTTGTAAAAAAACAATTTTGTTGACATTTCTCCTAGCTAGCAAAGTGGACTGGAAGAATCTTGAGTTAGAGTCTCCATCTTTCATCCATTTTATCCTAGTTTTTTACTAGAGAATTGAATTTTGAAGCCCCAGCATTTCATGGAATTCTTATAGTTTGTTAACTTTTGCCATTCTTAGGTTTGCATTGTAAGGAAAGAATCAGAATAGTCTTTTTAAGTTTAAACCAGCTTCTCCTTAAGGATATTTTTATTTTGATTTCTTTCAATCAGGAAGTTCCTGAGTGCTCTCTTCACCATTTTTAATTTCTGTATAAATTGATAGGATTTGAAACCCTCTACTTCTTGATTCCAACATCTATATATGACAGCAGAGAAACCTTCTAACTGAGTGATGCCATTGAAGAATTTGAAAGGAGTGCCCCCGTTCTGTTTTCAAATAGCCTTTGTATCAACATATAATAATGATCAGACATGAAATTCTTTCTTAAGTGAGCAAATAAATTGGGAAATTGATTGAGCCAAGCAGTTCCTACTTATTATTACTCCATGTGAGCAATCTAAAAGTCCAGTTTAAATATACCAAATCATCTTCATTAAGAAATCAAAAAGTTCCTTTGTTGAGCTAAGGTTAAACTTCTTACTACTTTCCACCTCTTTCAAGTTCAGAGAGCAGTTATAGTCCCCCACATAAGCTAGGGGTTTCAGATTCCCAGTGGTAGCTTTTTAAATCCATCAACAACTTATTTTGTTGGAAACTAAAATTGGAAGCATAAATAAGAGTTACAATAAGTTGAAGACTTATACCTTTCATCTGGCATCTCAAATGATGGTCTGATTCATCTATCGCCTGTACTTCAATCATCTGAGAGTTATAAAGACAAAATATCCTACTATTATAATGAGACCTATGATTAGAAGAGGTTTTCTAATCAGAACCCAAAAATTTAGAACAAAATAAAGATTGTGGTTCTTTTATTTTAGTTTCAAGAAGACCTATTAGATAGGGCTTCTTTTCCTTTACCACTTCTTTTACTATGGATGTCTAAGGAGTTTCATTCAGCCCTCTAGTGCTTTATACTAGGACTAAAATTGATAGGGGAGTCCCTTATATTCATTTTTTTGTTTCCCCTTCCTCCTAGTTGACTTTCTTCTTATGATTTTATTATACAATTTGAAAGCTCTAGCTTCTTGATGTTTTGAGGATTCAAAACCTAAAACAATGTGTATTGCATCAGACTTAGGGACTTCATTAACACCTTTTAAATCAAGTTGGTTTCCAAGGATTCAACACCTAAAATAGTGTGAATTGAATCAGACTTAAAGACTTCAGTAACTCCTAAATTTCTTGAATCTGCCAAGTTGGTTTTCAAGGATTCAACACCTAAACCATTGTGTATTGAATCAAACTTAGGGATTTCAGCTACATCTTCTGTATTTCTTGAATTTTCCAAGTTAGTTTCCACATCATTAGCTTCCTACAGGGCTTTTTGTTCTGTCATCTCAGTATTTTGATTAGAAGCTTCCAGAAGTATAGAATGTTGTCCCTCAGACCTTCTAGTAAGCCCCACAACTTTTGCACTAGCTCACTGAGTTAAAACTTCAATGACAGTAGGATTTTGCGGGTTAGCAGTATCAACATTATTTATAACTACATTCCCTCTTATATCAGTTGCTTCAACATTATCATCTCCGAAGGGAAAATTTCTAATTTCAAAATCTAATAATTCATCTTGCCAGCTAGTTCTAAAGCTCCTTCCAATAGGCACCCATTTTTTGTTAGTATTGCTTGGCTTCCAAGGGTAAAAAATGTATATTTTATCCCTTTCCAATTCACTAGATTCACTAAGTCTTAACACGGGGAGACAACCAAGTAATGGTGCATTCTTCTGTATTTCAATACATAGTTTTGCATAATCAATTCTCTTCATAATGGATGTTTGAGTATCCATACTTATAGGCTTACCCAAGCAGCTTGCCAAGAAACTTAACCTCTTTATAGTCCAAAATTCCATAGGTAAATTATGAAATTTAACCTATATTGATAGTACATTTATCTTACCTCTGTCGAGTTCCATACCTGGCCTCCATTTCTAGATGAAGTGCGATTGATCACCGATATGCCATGATCTTTGCTTAAATATTTCATTAAGGTTTGCTTCATCAGAAAGTCTAAAGAGGATAATACCATCCTCTTACAGCATAACTTTCTTAAGATCTTTTTTCCGCCATATTGCTTTTGCTCATGAATTGACAACAGAAAAAGCAGGGCATTTTCTAAGCAAGTTTTAGTCTTATAAAGCCTCAATGTTTTGTAAGTTCACGAGTCATAAGCATAGAAGTTGAGGTATCAATACCACGAGCAATTAGTGAACTACTCAAATCCTAACTTTGTCTAAGGTTGTAAAAACATGATTTAAATGAAAATAAAGATAAACAGAAAATTAAACAATCAAATAAGGTTTGAATAAAATTAAAATTCTGAAATTAACACAAGTAAATCAAAATAGAGCATAACCACTTAACAATTGAGATATTGCAAAAAGACAAGATCAAAGAATTATGAGAAGATGGGATTTATCTATCATCATTTTGCTACCCTAATCACTTTCGATGTAATTTATACCTGTCCTAGAATTTCAAATGGTTGATTACTCTCTCACAAGATCCAATCGATTAACCCTAATTCATAATCCTTAATTGATTCTAAAATTATGATTTTGCAATCTCTTGATTAACAAAAACACCCACATTCCAATAGTTCTTAAGCACTCTAATAGACAATTGGGTCCTCACATAGGATCTCTCTTCGTATAATTATCGATTTGATAATTGCGTGAATTATTAGGTTGTTAACTCTCGTTACCTAACCTGATTGGATTATTATCGAGTCACTCTCTCAATTTATTATTGGTGTATATACAAACACAAATATCACAATACCCAAACAATTTCATTAACATCAAAAGTAAATAGGTCACAAAATAATTCAAGATTCAATCCCAAAATGAACTTATAACATCATTAATTCATCATTCTCAAACCCAAGTAATAGATCAAGATGAAGTAAATAAACAAGAGAAAGTAGAAAAGAACTTGAAATGGCTAGGTTTGAGTGGTTCGACAGTAGCTGCAGATGCTCTTCTTCCCTTCTTTGCTTCTTCTCTCTTCCTTGTGTTCATTCCCAAAGTGTATGAGGCTCTCTTTCTAGGCCATTTCTCTTCTCTTATGCAGTATTTTCTAATTAGGGTAAAATATAGGTTTTACCTAGGCCCAAAAGTATGAAATAACCAACAAAAAATTAAGTTTGAGAGGCTGGTTCGCATCTATCTGTACGCAGGCCACAATTGTGGCCTTGGCTAGCTGAAATGGTCTCTGTCACGATTGTGGCTTAACGAAAGGGTCTCCATCACGATCCTAGGTCCTCCATTGGGCTTCCTCAAAATCTTCTCCGCTCTTTGATATCTAATCTAAAACACTAACAAACATATTAAGACACCTTAAAAATATAAAATTAAAGCTCAATAGTATGCTCTAACACACATAATACTCAAACCGTAAATATCTAACCAACTAACACAATTGTAAACCTAAATATGCATGAATCAATTAATTAACAACTAAAAACATACTAAAATGTCTAATAAAATATCATGCAACCTACAACTATCAACATCACCAAACTTGAACTTTTGCTTATCCTCAAGCAAAAACAAAACAAGTAAAACACAAACACACCAAACAATAACACACACATAAGCAATAATGTTACAATGGAATTGAAATTTATGAAAAATTTAAGTACAAACACAATCCTTCAAGTTGTTCTAGCTTATTAACTTATCAAATATGTGTCTTAGTACTTCATACTAAATATATATACTAATCAAGACTTGATGTGAAATTCATTCACTCCTATCACTCACATACACACATTGATAATTATTTAGTCAATCAAAATTGTAACTATCCTTAAGTATCATTTCATAAGAAGTCATGCTATTCATAAAGATCGGTAGGATTTATTAAACAATGCACTATTTTTGTTAATTTTCATTGAGATAATGCTAGCCTTTTGACGTAAAGGAAAAATTTTGTGATAAATGTCCCTCGGTTATTCAACTAGGTCATGTTTTTGTTAAGCGGCTTGGTTAGAATGTCATTATAGCCTTTTAACACGAAGGCAAACATTTATGATGAATGTCCCCAAGTTACTCAACTATATCACATTCTCAACTGGCTATTAACTCTATTTATAACCCGTTGTGTTTCAAAAAGGGCTAACGGAATAGTTATTTATTAAACGAAAAAACACATTTTTATTTTTTCGTGCCTACCTCATTTTTTCAGCTAATCATTCGCATGAAAAGTTACTAACGATGCTACTTATTCAATTGACCTAAAATTATAAATGTATATGGCAAATTCCTAAGGTGAATTATTAGGGAAAGTTTTAATCTATTTAAAACCCTCAATATAATGCAAGCTCACAAGTCGTGAGTGTAGTATGTGAGGTGTCAATCCCCAGAGTTGTTGAACCAATCTAGTTCTAAGTTATCTAAGGCCTAAAGAATTATTAAAATGAAAATAAAACTGCATAGAAAATTAAATACATGAAATGATTTACAGAAAGTTAATTTGTAAAATTAACACAAAAGAAAGCGAATATTAGCACCATCAAATTCACTATAGGGACTCAAACAAGAAAAATTACCAAATAATGAGAACGAGATTTATCCTATCATTAATGCTAACTAATCACTTTTATGTTAATGTGGTGTTGATTCTAGACTATCAAATGGTGGATTACTCCCTCTCGAGTTATAATTACTAAGTCCTAACTAATAAACCTAATTAAGTTGAGTTATCGAAAATTTCATCTCTTGATTAATAATCAACCCATAACCTAATCAATTCTTAAGCATTGTAATAAACAACCAGGGCTCACACAAGATCTCTCTTCGTATAATTACTGATTTGATTATTTGTGTTGGCTATTAGGTCATTTGACTCTCATTTCCCAACCCATTCATTTTGCATTTGGTTCACTCTCTCAATTTATTACTGAAGCATGAAGTTAAAACAAATAATCACAACATCCAAATGAATTAACATAAAAACAACTAGGTTAATATTGAACCAAGTTTAAATCCTTAAAGAAAAGTTAGAACATCATCATCAATCCCAAATCCATCAACAGCATCATATCCATCTTACACATTCAAAGAAGAAAAATAATAAGATGAAAAGAAAATGTCACTTGGACAGGATTGGGATGGCTCAGGAAAGTAGCAGTAGCAGAAGCTCACTCCTCTCTCCTCTTCTTCCTCTTCTCTCTTCTTCTTCTTTCTTCTTGGATTTTTCCCAAAGTGGCAAAAGTTGAAGCTCCCTTTAGGGTTCTTTCTCTTTCTTTATATAGTTTTTTCTATTTTAGGTAAACCCTAGGATTTTCCTGGGTCCAAAAAGTCTTAAATGTCCCTCGATAAGTCGCTTTCAAGAGGTTATCCACGTTGTCCATTGCGCAGACCATAATCGTGGCACTTCATTTAGCTCTCTCTCATGATTGTGGCAGACCAGGCTATGATCATAGCTGCCCACAACTGTTTCTCTTACGATTGTGGCCTGGGCCTGGCTCTAGCTCTAGGCTTCCTCTAATTCTCCTATGTTCTTCCATATCTGTCTGTTCTGAAACACCAACAATTATATCAAGGCACCTTAAATACACAAAATTTAATCACAAAAGCATGCTCTAACCTATATTAACTCTCAAAACACAAACATTTAACTAAATAACACAATCTTATCCTAAACATGCACTAATCATTCAATTTAACAACTAAACATATACTAAACTACCTACTAAAACATTATGCAACCTACCACTATCATGATTGAACTAACATCAAATCCTAATTAACATGCATATTTAACCAAAATGACCTAGGACACCAATTTCACAAGTTAATAAATCTTTACAACTTAGAAGACTATATTCAAAGCTAGATTAATTCCATTAAGTCCTAAGCCATTGACACATTCACATGAGTCATATTATGAAATCCTAAACAAAACTAGCATATGGTATGCAAAATTCACTGTCAAAGTATAAACATACAATGCATATAACTCTTCCCACACTTAACAACACATTGTCCTTAATGTGAGAAGAACAAATAACACATAAGGTGGGAATAAAGCAAAATGATAGTAAAAACATAAAAATAAAATAAAATAAAAAGACAAGGGTTAGAGCATAAGAACCCGTCATAGCTATTGAGGTGGTGATGGTGTTGGAGTCTGCAACCAACTGAACACTGAACTTGAAGCCCAAGATTGTTGCCCTATCTTAAGATTGCTTTTAAAGGAATAAGAGACTTAGCAATCCAAACCATTCCACATCATTAAAACTTATTTTTAGAATTTAAAACAAATATAACTGCACAACAATTTCAATATAACTATCAAACATGCTAAGTTATCATCATTATCTTGACCTTGCATCCTCCGAAATTCAGTCGGGATCAGTTATGAATGGCTTGTTTACACCCTTGTTACCCAATTTCAGCTTCGTAGCTTATAAATAAGCTATATGTTGGAAGATAATTAAAAGGAAAATATTAATAAAATTAAGAAAACCAATTAAGTTCAATAATGTTCTTTTACTAACAAACCGTTAACAAAATAGGGAATAACAAAATTCCTTGAATCTTCTATTGAATCCAATAATTTGTCCTATAATAGAGTGAGTTGTTCTTGTTCTTCCTCAGTCACCCCCGTCTCCTCTTGTTCTTTCATTTCATAAATAGATATTTTCATATCTTTTTTAAACTCTATGTCATGTATCCTCTATTCTTCATTTTATTCTTCTTTAGCTTCTAAAATAGAGACTTCCTTGTATGCTTCAAACTCAATCTTCAATGTCTTTTGTTCTTCTTCCTCTCGCTCATTTGAAGATTCAACTTCATCAATTCTCATGAATGAGGTACCCTCCTTCAGATTCTTTAATACCTTATTCATGCTAAATTTTACTTGTTTATCTCTAATCCAAAGGGTGAGGTTGTCTTTATGGGCATTTACCAAAGCTTTTCCAATGGTAAAAAAAGATATACCAAGAATTAGCGGACACTTTTGATCCTCTTCAAAGTATAGGATGACAAAATTCACAGGAATGATAAACTTATCCATTTTTACAGGTACATCCTCTACCATGCCAAATGGTTTCTTTATCAACTAATATGCCAACTGAATATGCATAGATGTTGACTTCACATCTCTTAGCCCCAGTTTCTTGAAAATTGACAGAGGCATAAGGTTTATACTTACGCCTGAGTCATATAAACATTTTGAAATCTTTAAATTACCAACTACACAAGGTACTATAAAGCTCCCTGGATCTTTAAACTATGAGAGAAAATGATTGGTAATTAAGATGCTGGAGGTTTTCGTCATGGCTACCATTTGATTGTCATCCCAAGCCCGCTCAGCAAATAATGTCTTTTAGGAACTTCGCGTACTTAGGCCTGCTTTTCAACACTTCCACAAAAGGCAAGTAAATTTGTTATTTCTTTAGCTTTTCCATAAACTTTATGAATGGTGCATCTGATTCGTTCTTTTAAGTCTTTGTGGAAATGGTATTTTCTGTGGATAAGGCTAAGGAGGAATGTATGGAGAGTCCTCATTCTTGTCTTCATCCTTTTTCTTCTTCTCTTGGTCTTTTACAAAATGGGTCTTAGCTTGTTTTTCCACCAGTCCTTTTTTCTCTTTCCTACTCCTAATTGTGATAACCTTACATTGCTCTCTTAGATTTATTTCCATATTGCTCATAAATTTTTCCACACTTCTCTTACATAATTTTTTGTAAAGCTGGCTCATTTGAACCTGTAGGTTATTAACAGAGGAGGCATGGTCTTCTGTTACTTGCTCAAACTTCTTTTCCAGTCTCTTCTGGGCCTCTTCTATGTTTATGATCTTGTCCAATTTAGAATCTCATAACTGGACACATCTTGTTGAAATCTTGGCAGGCCTTGAATTCCCATTTGAGTTCTTGCATTGTTAGACCAAAAGAAATGTGAGTGGTTCTGCCACCCTAGATTGTAAGTGTTCTAATAAGGATAATTACTTCCTCGACCAAATTGTGCCTCATTAAAGTTCGCAAGGGTCCTTTGCTCCCTAAGATGTATTTCCCCAATTAGGATGTATTTCCTCAATCATCTTTCTTTCCATCTCTTCTTGGAATTTAACTTTTCAGATTCTTCATTGTTGCCTTGTGATGTCAAAATTGACGTGTCTTTAACTTTGCGCCGAAACTTCCTTCTCTTCTTTCTTTTTTTAATTTCTCATGATTAGGTATCACAATCACAAGAAAGGGTAATAATTCCTTAAAACAAAGGGATTCAAAAAGTCCTAAACTAATTCCCCAACAACGACATCAAAAGCTTGTTAAGCAAGTTTTACTTCTAATAAAACCCCAAATATCTGCAAGTATACAGATCGTAACTTGTAGTATTAAAGGTGTCGATCCCATTAGGAAATAGTTAGAAATAAGTGAATCTAACTTTGTCTAAGGTATCGGGATATGAATTGAATGAAAATAAAATATCCAAAATTTAAAACAAATAAATGAAACTAAGAAAAAAATCAAATAACAAATGAGCTACCATAAATATGTGGGGAACATCAAGGATGAAGCTTAGGATTTATTCTATCATTATTTTGCTCCCTAACCTCTATTGATTCAATTCGATGTCGATTTTAGATTTTCGAATGTTGATTAGTCTCTCTCAAGACCTAATCATTGATACCTAATTGATTAACCCTAATTGCTTACGAAATTCTACATTTTGCAACCTCTCGATTCACAAAATCTACCTAACATTTTAAACTAGTTTTTAAGTGATCTATCGAATAATTGGGTTTTCACACAAGATCCCTCTTTGTATGATTACCAATTTGATATTTGTGATTCTTTCTAAGTCACTAACTCTCGTTACCCAATGTAATCGGATTACTTTCGACTCACACTCTCGATTTATTATCGAAGTATTAGCAGACCCAGATATTAGAACACCAAAAAATTGAATTGAAATCAACATCAATCAAGTTACAAAACAACTCAAGAACAAATCCAAATCTGAAAATTAGAGCGTCCTAAACGTGAATAACATATTCAAATCCAAGTTACACATCAAGTTTAATGAAATAAACAAAGGAAAGAAAGAAAGAACTTGATTTGAACTCAAACTTGAAATTTGGAATTTCAAGATTGCTCTTCCTACTCCTCTTTCTTGCTCTCAATCAATTTAGAAGATAGTGGCTTCTCTCTTTTCAAGCTTCTAGGGTTCTTTCTAGGATTTACCTACTTAATTTCGTTCCAAAAATAACCCCAAAATGTTAAAATTACAAAAAGAGTTACGTGCTAGAAAAGCTAAAATTCGCTAGAATAGCAATCTACACTCTTTGTCACGATCGTGGCAAGACAAGTCACGATCGTGGCCTGCTTCCATACTTCCAATTCTTCTCTTTTCTTCAATTTCCTGTTTCCATACACTCAAACATACATCAAATACCTCTTGAAACATAAAATTAAGGTCCAAATGATACTCAAACCATACAAACACTTAGAATATAAACAAACATTAATAATAACATAATTCTAAGCTTATATACATGATAATCATCTAAGAAATACTCAAAAGTACATTTAAACATCTATCAAAACATAGTATAATTTACACCTATTAGCTAGTTTTTGGGAATTAATTTTAGTTATTTATTACAATAAAAGATGATGATTCTTTTATAATTAATTTTAGTTATTTATTACAATAAAAGATGATGATTTTTTTTAAGTGATGATGATATTGGAAAACTTTACCTTAGCTAATATTGAAATAAATAATTCATCATTAAATCTTCTCATAATTATATAGTTTATATTTATTTAATTGATTTAATATTTATTATAGTTAACGCGCCGCTTCCATCGGGTATATGCTCGAACTTTTGAAGGATATACGGGCATGTGTCGGATGAGAGTGGGGTGCTATAATCACGGCCAGCTTCCATACTTCCAATTCTTCTCTTTTCTTCAATTTCTTGTTTCCATACACTTAAACATACATCAAATACCTCTTGAAACATAAAATGAAAATCCAAATCATGCTCAAAATCATACAAACACTTAGAATATAAACAAACAGTAATCATAACATAATACTAAGCTTATATACATGATAATCATCTAAGAATTACTCAAAAGCACACTTAAACATCTATCAACCATGGTATAATTTACACCTATCAGCTATTTTTTTGGGAATTAATTTTAGTTATTTATTACAATAAAAGATAATTTTCTAAAATTAATTTTAGTTATTTATTACAATAAAAGATGATGATTATTTTTTAAGTGATGATGATATTGAAGAACTTTAACTTGGCTAATATTGAAATAAATAATTCATCATTAAATCTTCTCATAATTATATATTTTATATTTATTTAATTGATTTAATATTTGTTATAGGTTTGTTAAGAAATTATATTTTTTATTTTACAAGTTTCTGGTTATTTTTATTTGACAAATAAGTATTTTTATTCAAATTTAATGTTATCTCATATATTAGGACAAACAATATTAATATGCCACAATTATATTTTATATAATTCTTAAAAATTTTATAAGATATAGATATATCGGTTGGGTGCAAATTTAAAAATTTTATAATGAATCAAATTTTAGTTTGAAATTAGGTTTACTTTATGGGTCGGGTTAGAGATGGACTTAAAATTTTTAAATTCTTTTGAGCTGAAATTTAATTATCCTTTTTGTGGTGTAAGTTTACGTTGTAATCTCCATCATATCTCAAAACAACTCAATTGCATTCTTTCACCATTTGAATGCAATGAAGAGTAATATTTGGATTGGAAGATGATAAAAATGGATTATATTTGGCTGTTAACCTAAAATACGAGCATATAAAGAATAATCTGAGAAGATAACAGTGACCTGTCAAATTATTTTTGGAAAGACAATGGAGGATACAAGCTAAATATAAGTTCTGCATTGATCTTTACAAGCTCGATAGAGCGACAGAACACATGATAAAGGGTCAAGAGATGCACCTGTAAGAGTACTCTGAACGATGTATCTGCAAACTAGTGGCACTCTTAACAGAAATAAAATACGACAAGGTCATAACATTTATTTCAGGTGACAGAAGAGAGCGAGCATGCTCAAGTTCAACGGGCCTCATATGATCTGAAAATGCTTGTAAGTTGCATTTTCCTGGATAGTTATCTTAATCCTTCCCCTATCATCCACCTGCCCACAGACCACATCTTTCAGCTCAGAGCCTGTACCTTTGCGGTTTGAGCCTTCTGGATTAGATTCAGCAGAGGTTTTCCTTCGTCGCTCGTTGTGTCCAGCCAAACGCCTGCGACAACTTCTTTTATTTTCATCAAACTCTGAGAGTTCATGGAACCTACATCAACATTACAACGATGAGAAAAGCCTGTTAATCTGTGTATGTCCGCTAGGAAATTAGGTGCTTAGCATAATTTTTCATTTGAGTTGGAATTAGCTAAATACAATTTTGGCAAGACAGGATGTTCAAACCTTCTCAGAAAGAGGAATTCAAATAATTATAATGTACAGTGAAGTTTGCAGCATAAATCAAGAAAATCTAATGGTTTAAATACAAGAGCAGCAAGACACCAAATTAAGAAGGAAGAATCAAGCAATACAAAATTGAAACTGACAGGCTATATCTTACTTTAGCATAACGTGGCCATCAGTTTTGCGTTTATAATATTATTCAGAAGGTGGAAAGTTTCGAATAAAACAATCAACGAAGACAACCAAGGCCTCTTGTACTCAATCTGTCAAGATTGGTTCGACTGTTAAATATCCATCCATTATTCTACTCTGCCATGAGCCATCGAGCATAATCAGACAGTGTGAAAGACATTAACTTTTAATAGAATCAGCTCCACCGAGAACAACCTTGAATTACAGAAAATAGTAATTACCCAAAACTATACAAAGCAACTATACCCAAAACTATAGAAGGCAAGTAAATAGTCATACCTATTTGGTCCAAGAGGAATCGACAAATCAAACATTGAAGCATGGATTATTTAGACGCCAAATTGCACATATGAGCAAACAATAAGAAAGAGAAGGAACAATCGAAACCTGCTGCATTGCTGGCAAAAGCGTTGCCTGATGCCAGCCACAACCACAACTTGAGCTTTGGAGTGGGGTTCGCACACCCTGTGCCTCCTATGGTACGGTTTTGCATCACTCAGATCAGCCGCACACCTCTCAGCTTGGCAACACCTCAATCCTCCATTCCCAACACCACCCACTGGACCTTTCCTTCCACCACCGCCACCACTACCACTATTCAAGACTCTCTTTTTCCTATAACTCTCAAACTCATCCTCTAGAGACCCATTTTGCTGCTGATCATACCCATCATCATCAGATGACTCCTCACAATAATCAGCTTCCTTCTTAATCACCCTTCCAATGGCCATACTTTGCTTCCCTTTGCCATCCATTTATTTGGTATACAAAAACCCCAGAGTGAAAATTAAATAAAAAAGAGATTAGAAACTTGGAGGGGCCTTAAAAGGGTGGAGAAGTTAATAGAAGAAATGAAAAATAAAAAGGAAGTGGGAATTATGGTAGTAGAGCAGGAAAAGTGAAAAGCGGCGAGGACCACAAACTTTCATCCTCACTCTCTTTCACCACTTCGTACATTAACAAAGGCATGAATTTTTGGCTTGTTGTACACATAAAAGGAAAGGAGGGTACTGGTCGTGACTGAAGAATGAAAAGTTAAAACCTTTTAAGATGAAAACATTAAAATAAAAAGTCTGCGTGAACTAGTTTACTTGGAATCTTTGAGGTCGAACACGAACCAATAGCAACTAGCTAGGGACCCCAATTTTAGAAGAGATTTTAACGTTGAATCACATTAATTAAACGGCAAAATAAAACAAACATTAAATAGAAAACTCCTTCACATACTCTTCTTCTTCCAAGATGAGAGGGAGGGGACGGGAACGTGGTGGGGTTCTGGCTGCTCAGTACTTGTGAGTGGCGGGCCCAACTACAACGGATGCAGACAAAGTGAGTGATGAGTGTGTTTGTGATTTAAGGTTTTAATATTATCATCTACTATTACTAGTCTGAGTCACCTTTGAATGCCTCATTTTGTTTTGTACACTGAAAATGGTACATGTGAACATGTCCCTGCTAAAGTTAAAAAGACATGGACGCCGCGCAGACATGCATTTACCTCTAATTAGCCTTTTGTACTTGTGAATGGAAGCAGGCATTTGTTTGGTATTACATGCCCAGGGAAATTTGAAGACTAGACAGGTTTTCCCTGCGTAGTTAAGATTTTCCAAGTTTCTTAGCTGTAGGTAAGTTTGAAGAGTAGACAGGTTTTCCCTGCGTGGTTAAGATTTTTCAAGTTTCTTTGCTGTTGGCATATAATTCGTTTCCTTAAGCATGTGTCAAAGAGTCTGTTAAGCATTATAGGAACTGGCCAATTGGAAACCGAAACGCGTCGGGAGTGAGTGATGGTGGTGACTACCTGTTAATTAAAATTGAACGTGTCCTTTCAAGGAGACTAGTTCTAATCGTGGGGACGGCTGTTTCTCACACTCAGTAGGACCTGATTGAGTTGAACAGAAGAGTCTTCTCTGATTTATTTCAGGAATGACAATTCTCCTTTTCTTAAATATGCTTAATTTAAAATTAATAAGTTAAATTTATATTAACTGAATTTTAAATTAAATTTAAGCCTAAAAATTGAGTTGAATATCAATTTGAAAATATTAATAATTCAAAATTTTTAAAACAACATTATTTTAATTTAATTATTAAAAATATTATATTGATTTATAAATAACATTTCAATCATATTGAAATGACATAAGACCATATTCAAATTATTTGTCTTATTAATATACCTAATTTATACAAAACAATTCAACATAAAAAATTTCCTTAAATTCTATATTTCACTTGCACCTAGCAATTAGGAAAGCACTTGTAAAAGCTCTACATGTTTTACTTATCCATTAGAAATTGAAATTGATGTTGACATGACTATTATATGTTATTTTATAGAAGTTAATGTAACTAATAAAAGGCTTAGTTTCGCTTCTCAGATCAAATGTGAAAGGAAAATAACGAAGAAATGCGGAAATATCTAATTTCGATTCCATAATATTTGGAAGAGCTTTCCGATGCCAAAATACAGTTAAGCCACATTACTGTATGGTCAACCAAGTTTAAAAACAAAAACATTTAATCTAAAGATAACAAAAATCCATCATTTCGTCCTGCAAGGCTTTCGATATTGAAAGATATTGAACACATATGTCATGTGTGATACATGTTCAATATAATCACACATATCTAATACTTCACTAACATGAATGAGAAAATAGAATGTGGCAAACTTAGATGATACACGTATGATATGATATGTATCATCTTTCCGGTTGTAGGTCTAGATTTTTCTAAACTTTATGCTAAACTGCATATGTGAAACTATACCGGAGAAATCTTGTTTTCTTTCGCTGAATGCTAAACTGCATTGGTAAAAACCTTTATGGGATTAAACATTGATATCCCCCTATATCATGTTAAAATCTATGGATACTCATTTTTTAAAAATTTAAAAATTCATTAAAAAATAGAGAAGTTTACATCAGGAGAGGGACTCTCTCATGTGAGATAGACCTACTTGAAACAATGATATATCTAGGTTAAGACAAAACAGTGACGTTCAGAACAATGTTTAGTGAGCAAAGTCATTTAACATTTTGGGTATAATGAAATGCATCTTTCTCGAATCTTCAGATGCTTCTCGATTTGGGAGGGTGAAAGGAGATGCTCTAACGACGAGGCTAGTGGTGTGGCTCCACGGTGCTTTTCTACTCTTTTCTCCACACAAAGAAGATCTTAACTCAGGTAACATACTCAACTTTAGAATCGGGATGACTTTTAACGATTAGGGCATAATGATATTATTTTCTGACTCTTCAGACATTGCTTTCTTTTGGAGGTTTGGGGATTCCATGGATACTCTTAATAAACTGTATGTCCTAATGACATAAGCTCAAGGTCAGCATGAATATATGCCCAATAACCTTTAAAATGCTTAAGATCAACACAAACCTTAAGACTTTCACATATATCATGACAATGGATAAGAACAAATATTACTGAGGACAAAAAGATGATCATCTTTATTAATTAACAACCATACTATCATAATACATCAAAATGTATAAGTATACAAGAAGAAAATATAATGATCCCTAACTAACAGTAGCTAAGGAGTTTACCCATGCTGAATACATGTCTTTCAAACACAAATGGGCGAAATCCTTTAGTCAAAGAATCAGCTAACATTTCCTCAATTCTTAAAGGTTCCATCTTAGTGTTACCTTTCTGTATAAACTCCTTTATGGTCAAGTATTTGACCTCTAAATGCTTAGATCATGTAATATTCTTATTGTTGTTACTAAACAATATAACAGCAAGATTATCACAATATAATCGAATGTGTCTAGCCACTAATTCAGTCATAAACAACTCAGAAATCAAGTTTCTGAGCCAAACTACATATTTTGGCAGCCCCACAACATGTTACAAACTCTGTATGCATTGTTGAGGAAGTCACTAGTATCTGTTTGATACTCTTCCACGATACTGCACCATCCGTTAATAGGAAAATGTAATTTGAAATGGACTTTCTATCATCTGGACACATAGCAAAATCGGAATCTATATAGCATACAAGGTCTAGATTATTAACCCTTCTGTACGTCAACATATAAACCTTGGTTCCCGTTAAGTATCTCAACACTTGTTTAACTACATTCAAGTGATCTATACATGGGTTAGCTAGATATTTACCTAGCAGTCCAATAGCAAATGCAATGTCCAACCTAGTGCATACCTAGGAATACATCAGGCTACCAATAGCAATAAAATATGGAACATTCTTTATAGCCTCTCTCTCTTCTTCATTCTTTGGACACTGTGCTAAAGATAATCTCTCACAATGAGAGATAGGTGCCACGACAGGTTTACAAGTAGCCATATTAAACCTTTGTAACACATGCTCAATGTATGAACTCTGTGAGAGGCCTGAAGAGTGTTGAGATCTGTCTCGATTAATCTGAATACCTAAGACAAAAGATGCTTCACCAAGATCCTTCATGTCAAAATGCTTAGCCAAAAGTTGCTTAACCTCATGCAATATGGTCAAGTTATTATATGCGAGCAAGATATCATCTGCATACAATAATAAGAAGATAACTTTACTCCCCCTAATCTTGTAGGACAAGCTTCTTTCAACTTTGTTGTCCACGAAGCCGAAAGAGGTTAAAACCTCATCAAACTTTAGATACCACTGTCTAGAAGCTTGTTTCAAACTGTATAATGATTTTCTCAATTTTCAAACCTTATCAGTGTCTCCTTAATCTTGAAATCCTTCAGGCTGATCTATATAGACCTTTTCATAAAGGTCCCCATTCAGGAAATTGTTCTTGATATCCATCTGACGTAGCTCCTTATCATAATGAGCTACTATTGTCATAATCACTCTGAATGCATCCTTAAAGGATATAAGAGAGAAGGTAACATTAAAGCCTTAACCGCTCAACTTTACCCTAAGTGTCCATCTTGGTCTTAAACAACCATTTACAACAGTCGGGTTTGCAATATTGAGGCAAATCAACTAGCT
This sequence comes from Erythroxylum baracoense, assembly GCA_025629805.1. Lineage (NCBI taxonomy): Eukaryota > Viridiplantae > Streptophyta > Magnoliopsida > Malpighiales > Erythroxylaceae > Erythroxylum > Erythroxylum baracoense. The sequence continues at coordinate 5,067,895 of JAOTAY010000001.1, forward strand.
CCTATACCTTTTTATACTAAATGGATTGCATCTCGTCCTTTATAGCATCCTACCATAAATATACATGAGGTCCAAAAATAACTTCTATAAAAGTAACTGGATCCATAACATGTCTAATATCATAGTCTTGTTCACTCAAATAGACCGTGTAATCAGATGGGATAGTACGGAGTCTCACTCTAGTGGATCTTCGCGAATGCATTGGTTCTTATACCCTAGGAACTTTTATCTGTTCATGTATGGGTTCCTATTCCTGTATAGACATAATACTAATACTTTGATATATAGGATCTGACTGTGTGAGTGGCAGACATGATATAACTATAGTATTTTTCCTACCATCGTCTAAAGGGTGAGAGAGCCCACCCTCATCACAGACATCATATTCCAGAAATTTAATTGTTTGTGATTCAAATATTCTAGCCCCCTTCTCTAAAATAAAATTTGCAGCCTTTAAATTGGTCAAGATATCCAACTAAATAGCAATGAGTAGAACAAGTGTGCAATTTGCTTTCATGAGGATTATACAAGCGTAATTTAGCAGGGCAGCCTCATACACGAATGTGTGAAAGACTAAGCTTCTACCCTTTCCATAGCTTAAAATGCATCTTTGGTACTGAATTGCTCGGGAATCTGTTCTATATATACAATGTTGTCTTTATGACTTCACCCCAAAGGTAGGTTAGTCATGCTCTCCATTAACCTCATCATGTTCTTTAGGGTGCAATTATGCCTTTCGGCCACACCATTTTGCTCAGGATTACTGCATATGGTGTATTGCAAGCCATGACCAAGTTGTCATGAGCTCGACACTCCTTGCATGCCCATGCAAGGAGGTGTCATGATCGTGAGTCTCAATGAGGCCATTCACGATGGTGACACTTTGAGTCATGCTTATGACTGCTATACAACTATCATGTTTTCACTATAAATATAACATATTAGGATGACAAAAGGTATGAAAGGTTTGAGGTATCATTCCAGTGGTTTCTAGAGGTGACAGAGGGGCAAAGTTTACATCCTTTGGAGACCTATAGAGGGCTAGGATTTCTTGACCCGATTCGGAGGTGATATTGACACCGAAGAATCCGGTTAAGCATTTCTCTCATTGTTTATTGTTTTTTCTCTTAGGGATTGATTATGTTATCTTATGTTTAATGTTTAGGAGTTATGTAAGAATGATTGAATGCTCAATTTGATTGTTTTTATGTAAGAAAGAATGATTGAATGCTCAATTTGATTGTTTTTATGTAAGAACCCATTGCTAGAATCTTTAATATAATTCATAATTATTATATTGAGATTCGTTTGTAGCTACTAATGTTTTCAAATCATTAGGAACAACATAAACTAGGTTAAATGACTTGAGCTTGTGTGGTTGTTAACTTAATTAATCTATTTTCCTAACTCGTAATGCAATTGTCCAATTAAATCTAGAGAGCTTGTTCAATAGCTAGGTTTAATTAACAAGCTCTTCTTAATTAAACATCACCTAAGGGAAAACAAGGATTAATAGAGCTTATTGTTAACCTACGATTAATAGTTTTAGGAGAGGTATGAGAACAACAATTCAATGAAACATGTTTAATTGTGTGTGGGCCAAAATTGAAACAATGATTGGGCCCTTAACAAATTTATCACTTTCATCACTTTTAATTGCTTTCATTAATTTATTTTCATTAGTTTAGTTTTATTTTATTTTCTTATTTGAAAACCAAACCAAAAACCCCCCCTTCTAACCTAAACACCAATTCTTTTCGTAACAAAAGCTAATCGAACACTCTCTATGAGATCGACCTAGACTCACCACTGCTATAGTTGTAGGTTTGGTAGTTTTGAATAGTGTTACAATACACTATGTCAATCTTGGCGCCGTTGCCAAAGGGTAGGGTACTTTACTTTTCATTCTTGATTTTAATTAGTGTTTTGTACATATTTGTTTATAATTAGTTTCTTTCAGTTATTTCTTGATCTTTCCACTTTTTGTTTAGTGTTTGTGTGTTGAAAACAATTTAAAAAAATATGCATGGAAGGAAGTAGTTTCTTTTATAACTCATAGACCCAATCTTATAGCTCAGATTGAAATGATCATACTAATTTTAGTTATGGATAGGATAACTAGCAAACTTACTTCTTTGAAAGTTTGCAGGATGCACAATAATTTATGTATAGACCATAAGCTCCTTATTACGACTCAGGTCGATTGTTGGAAGAATTACTTTGTAATATCCAGTCTCTTGAATTGTTGAGGGATTAAAGTGTTAGATTACTAAGTCTCATGAGTAGCATCATATAAAATGAATTTGGTACATTTATGACATGATTTATGATTGCATTCATATGCATAATATTAGCATACATATATGAATTATAAGTTAGACAAATTGCAGTCAATTGACATATTTTGGGGTATGAAACTAAAATGAAAGCGACATGAATGTGCATTTTCAATGTCTCGTACTTTGGTTTACCAATGACAAGAATTCATGGATTGTAATTAGTAACTTGGAATTAATTATTACAATTGAGAGATTGATAAATTAAAATATACATTTAGTCTATGAAAAATGTCAAGTGGCAAGACAAGTTGTTATATGAAAAGTTAAGATGACTAAGCGTATAAAATGAATGACATTTGGCATGGAAAATTAAATGAAAAATGTCTTAGAGGTTAAGTGACAAATGGTAGTACATTTAAGTGACAATTGCAAGCCAAATAGAAGGATATGTGTACCATTTAAGGAGATGGCATATAGCTTGCTTCCTTATAAGATAAGTGTCCTTAAAGAAGGAGACACTTATCTTAACTCATCTAATGACACACGTATATGGCAGAGTCTTTCCTTATATGTTTCTGCTGTAATTGCAGAGTCTTTCCTTATATGTTTCTCCTGTGATTCATTCTTCTTCCTCCCTCATATTATCGAAATACACACATAACCCTCACAACTTTGAAATTCTACCTTACTTTTGTTCATAGTCACTTTAAGATCTATATAAGATTCTGCTCAAAGATAGCTATAATATGCTATCATTTCTTTGCCTTTGTTGAAATCATTCTACTCCCATCTTGTATTTGGATGATCTTGCATGTATGAAGGGTTAGGTTAGCTTGATCATTAAGGTGGAATTTGAGCTAAACAAGTAAGTAAAGTATTGTTCTTTATGGCATATTGTGATAGAACTTGATGATAACTAAGTTAGAGATGGATTGATGGTGATATTGGAGTGAAATAAGTGCTGGAAAATGATGCATGAATGATAGTTTCTGTTTTGATTTTACATTCATGAAAGACAATAGTTTATGAGCTACCAAATGAATCATTTTGAGTTGGAATTGGAGTTGAAATTGATGAGGAATTGACATATAATTAAGGTATAATTGAATTATAATTAATGGACTATTATGAAGGTGTTTTGAATTTGGTATGAAAGTGTTAGAACATGAAAATTTTGAAGGAAAATAGATAGTGCACATTTGTTTCACTCATCCCATGATCATGAACAGTTGCATTAGCTCCTTTCCACGATCGTGGGCAATGCTTTGAAATGAAAAACTTATGTTTTGTGTAATTGTTGAACCACATAAGGTTATGTCACTTTACATTGGTGTATTTGGACTTGATTGAGGCTTGAAATGAACCTAAATTGTTGCTTGATTCATTGGTTAATGGTTTGATAAGTTTAGGTTGTTAATTGATGTCATAACTTAATGAATGGATTGTCTTGATATCAATGTATTGAAACCTAGAGATTATAAGTTGTTAAAGGAATTAAAATGTTCTTATGAATGCAAATATGATTCAAAGGATATGAGTAATGTGTATTAGATATAAATGAATGAACATTAGAGAACATGAAGTAATGATGAGTAAGAATTGGATAATTATATAAACGTATGCGATTGATGAATAAATCAAGCTTACTTAAGGTATAAACCTAATTGCAAAATGGTAGTATACAAGCCATAAAGTTTGAATGATTTTAAAGCATATAAGTATAGTCAAGATCTTTGTATATTAATACATACCCCGAAGGTCAACTGAGCATGCATTGAAACTTAATGATGTATGAAATATATATACACATGTTAATATATATATATATACATATGAATGATTGAATAATCATATGAGCGACAACTTAATGATGTGTGAAATATGTGTGCATTACATGAAGATAGATACACAAGTTGATCGTCTACATCCAGACATTGTTGGATCATCAAGGCAATAGCTTATTTGGAGCGTACGGTGAGTTAAACTAGATGTTTTCTCACTATGAATGAATTGTTTTTGATTAAATTTTAGATATTAAACTGTTATTGATATTATTATGATAATTCTAGACATTGATGGTTAGAGGAGTTTGATATATGAGATTGTATTGGAAGTGCTTTCTAATTGTATGTGAATATAGAAAATGTGTACTCAACTTAATGTTAAACGCCAGACTCAGATCTGATGAATGTGAACATGACATGAGCATATTGAATGAAAAGTATTGACAACAAATTATGTGAATTGATGCATTCTATTACATTGTTATGCATGATCAAATAAAGGAGTTGTGACCGGAGTGACCAGTGTGAAAAGAACTTAAAGTTCAGGAAGTGTATATAAAGAGCCACAGGCTCAGTTATTAATGAGCCCAGTATCCACAATGGATAAGGGACAGTAAATGAAATGAGCCCAGTATTCACCACAGATACGGGATAGTAAATAAGCTCTCGGTCACAACAAAGCAAAATAAATTGGAGTTACATATGCATTTGCATATACATCCTTATATGTATCATATGATTGAATTGAAATGAATTATTGAATTGTTTGAAATACAGTTGAAAAGTAAATGAGGATGTGTTGTGATATGAAATGTTAGCTTACCTAATATACTTATGAGAGTATGATAATCTTGATGTACTTGATAAGGTATGATGAAATGTGATGTGATATTTAATACTGGATGATATGTAATACTTGTTGAATTGAGATATGACTTGTCTCTGTGTATATGACTTGAGTGAATATATCGATGATGGTTCACTCATTGAGTTCACAAACTCATTAAAATTACAATGTTAATTTTCAGGCTCAGAGGAGATCTAGTTAGACTAATTGGAGTATAGCTACTGCAATTAGACATGAGTTAGTGGTCGGGGTCAATTGTACCTTTAGATGTCTCTAGTCATTATGTATCAAGAATAGCATTTCTCACCTATTGTCAAATATATATGTGAACTCTGAAGTGTAATGACATTTATGATTTAATATGATTGTGAATAAAATGATTCAAAATGAATGTTTGAAATGCTTTTGATATGTGATGCCTTAAAATGTGGTAATGAGATTGTCTTAATGTGCCATCCTCATAGAGTATGTTCTCAAATAATCGTCGATACGTTCAGGCATATGCTCTATGAGAATGGTATGTTACAAGGAATATCTTGAAACAACACATAATCAATTTCAAATTGTCGAAAGTAAAATAGAATTTTATCAAACCATCTATTGAAGTTTCTTCCATCTAAAGGCTCTAATCTAGTAAGGTCAGGTATAATTTTTTGGGTTATGGCAGAACCTATGTGGGGAATAATAGTGACAGAAGGTGTAGCATAATTGGTTTGCATAGATACATTAGTTTCATTCACAGCCGACATATTGAATCCAGAAATAGAGATGACTTATACGTAAATAAATAAATAGTAATAAGAACAGAACAGAATTTTGATTTAGATTGTTAGCAAAACAACAATAAAACTGGAACAACTTATCTGAATGGAAGGTGCCTTGAAAACCACTACCCTAAGTCAAAAATTTCCCCTTTACGGTGTAGTAGGACAAAGCGATCTCATCTTATGGTTAACACCTCATCCACCAGCTTCGGTGCACTCTAAAGGGCAGAGTAAGAACTGTCGAGAATCAGGAAAAACATAAGAACAAATAAGAGAAGAGATATGCGTGTGCTTTGAACTATAAAAAGGGGTTAAAGATATAAAAAAACAAAAGGAATGTTATTAGGTGAGAATAATGGGGAATATGTAGAGATTTCAGAAGAAGTGATCAAAATAATAACGTTAGCAAATGACAAGCATTAAAAACATACGAATTAAACCAAGTGGGCCCTAAAAAATTTATTTAACATATGCGATCCCACATCACTTTGTAGCCAAGCCAGGTCGGGCACAACCTGTGTGCGTGTGGAGTATCCATACCCTCCGCAAGAGACTTGATTCAAAGTCTCACAAAATACTCTAGTATATAAACTAGGTGGAAAGTCCCCTACTCTTTCAATATGGGACACAAACCAAAACAAGGAGAGATAAATATTCCCAACATAGATAAGCTAGGAACAAACGTGACATTGTGGATATATTTCATACTAGTTTTGCAAATCACAGATAATATGCCAACATCATTCACTTAAACCTAACTATTGTTTCCTAAAGTCAATCTTGACGTCTGTTAAGTTATCAATTTGCACTTATTTTGTACTTAATTCTCTTTAATGTGTTGAAATTATTATTTAAAATTAATAGAATTGTCTTATAATTGTTTGCAGATGATTTTCAACACCTTAGGGATGAAATTGAATCAAAAAGAGGAAAAAGAAACTAAGAAAATCCGAATTTCAAATCTGGCAGTAATTCAGTCATTAGACGTGGTCACGTGCAAGGATGGGAACAGATTATGCATATTTTGTTTTCAAATTCAAATCTGATTCGTTTGAGATTTTCATAATCTTGGAAGATAAGATTGCTAGAGATCTGCAACTTGAACGTGAGGATAAGGATTATCTGCTAAAGATCACAAGAAGGAAGAGAAGAAATAAAAAAAAAATACTAAAATTAAGGGAAAAAGTCACATTAGAAACTATCAACCTTATTGGCAATGGCAATAAAACCATATTCTAGCATGATAATTGGTTTTATGTAGGGACTCTTCAGAATCATGTCTCTATGCATACGCTAAAAGCAGTGATCCATAATGACAGCTCGGTTGTAGCTTCTCTCATTAACAAGCTTCTGTTTAATGATTATCCTATTTCATGTCATATTAAAAGGGAACTTATGCATACTCACCTCAATGAAGATGAGGATAATGTCATATGGAGACTTTCAAGCTCCGAAAGCTTCACAAACCAATCATGCAAGAAGTTTTTAAGGGGTAACACTAACATTGTTCCTTGGACCAAAGTGGTATGGCATAAACATCTCAATCCTTAAGCTTCCACAAATTTATAGATGGCTATGAAATCTAAGCTGCCCATAGTTGATAGACTGTCCTGATTCTTGCAAAATCCTAGTTAGTGCATCCTGTGTACGAAAGCTGAGGAAAATATTTAACACTTGTTCTTTTAATGTAATTTCATCATAAATACTTAGAAATAACTACTACACTTATGTCAAGTCTCTAATGTCCAAACACGTGGAGTAAAATAACAGGGTGGTGATCTCCATCAAACATCAAAGTAGTACTGTTGGATGGTGCTTTTGTATTGCATTGACACTCATTATAGTTGGCATTGGGATGAGAGGAATATAAGAGTTTTTAAAGATACAACACAAGACCAAGATACTTTTCGTAAGAAACTCATGTAGAAAATTAGGCTCCATATTAGTATATTCAAAGAGAGATTTAAGGATATGAACTACATCAATAGCATATGGATTCTGTAATCTACCTTACTTACATAAACAGATGAACATCATTGTGTAATTTAGCCTAGCTTTAATCTTGACAACTCCATCAGAGGGAGCTTGATTAATTTGATGATAAAATTTTGTTGTATTTTGCATGTCTTAATGGCTTAATTTAATTCAATTTCTTTAAAAAAGAAGAATTATGTGAAGAAGAAGAGACATCAACTATTAAAAGCGAAGAAGAAGACATTAGCTTACTCACTAAAAATTCAAGAAGTTCTTAAAGAAGAAATTCTCCAAAAGAAAGAACTTTAAAAAAGGTAAAAGTGATTTAAAATATAAATCCCCTAATATTATTTACTTTGAAAGTAGAAAACATAACCATATAAAGTCACAATTTCCTCAACTCAAAGATAATGAGAATTATGAAAGAAACTTTAAGAAGGAGAAGAAGGACAAGAAGAAGGCACTTAAAACATCAACTTGGGATGAAACAAGTGAATCCGAAAGAGAGCATTTAGAAGAAGAGATAACTCATATGTGCTTTATCACTATGGACAATGATGAGGTAACATCTAACCCTAATTCTTGATATGATAGTGATGATGATATGATACATGATGAATTAGTTGAAAGTCCAAAAATTATGAGTAAAAAAGAAGAAATTATCTCATACATGAATAAGAACAAAATGAATAAAAAAAGTGAATTGCATAGTATTAAATCATCCAAAAATGTCATTATTAATGACAATCATGAGTTCGATGCTTTAAGGCATAATAATGAAACCACATTTTCCCCTAACCATGTGCCTTAAAGACTACTTTCTAAGTTTACTAAAGAGAGTAAAAAACTAAAGAACATGCTAAGAGCTTAAAAGATTGTCGATGGTAGGAATGGAATATGATATAATTATAGAAGTGAAGGCAATTCTAAAACCACATTTGTTAAGGGAGAATATTTGCATTGTGAAGAACCATTACTTAATGTGACAAATGAGCATAAAGCATCCACAGCTAGCATGCACATTTCACATCCACTAGGACCATCATGCTTTTATATATGGCTCATAATTTAGGTATAGAGTTCGCTACTATTAAGGGAAGAATAGGCATAACTTCTGTGATAACATGTAAACTGACTCCACCATTTTAGACCTCAAAGAAGCATACATCAAGGTTTCACTCATAGTAGGCATCATATATATAATCATAGGACATTTCACTACCCAAGGAGAACATTCAATAATTTTAATGTCCAAAGGAAGTTTCCTTATTATGAATACAAACATATAAATGCCTTTTATTCATCATCATCACACGTATAACATTGTATGTCATTTTTTTATAAGTATGGACATGTTAATATATTTTGATTTGATCAAACAAAGGATGGCAATAAAACCTTTGTAAGTGTGGGTTGAAAAGAAGAAGGAATCTAATAACCAAGAAAGCAAGCTTATTTAGGTTCTTAAAACATATTGACTACCTTGGTTTGTAACGTTATTAGAAAAGAAAGATCAAATAGTATGTAATAGATGTAGTAGTCATTAAATTGAATATTATTGAGGTGTTCTCTTTTTGAATCTAACCTTCTTTTCTCCAAAAAAAGTCTAAAAGATATCATCGTAGGATGTGGAGAATTTAGCCATAAAGATTTTTCAAAAGGAAAAATTATTAAACCAAGTGAGAGAGATGAGAAGGATAAGAAGACTCTACTAGTTTTGTAAACTTAAAAAGAATCTTCATTTAAGTCTCTCATAACTAACATTCGATATAAGGTAATTATTAGGTCATAATTTAGAAACATGTGATAATTTATGTTTATGTGTCAATTTGAGTATAAATTTAGGTGATGATTGTTTAAGTTTGAAATATGAATAAGTTGTTTAATAATTATTTTTTAAAGTTCCTAAACCTAGAAATTATTGTACAAAATGAAGAAACTAAGTTATAATTTATATTAGTTTGGCAATAGTTTTTCTAAATTATTAAATGAGGAAACATGAAAAAGTTCCCAGAATACCAAAATTAAATACTTTTTAAAGGTTTTTAATAATTCTTGATTGATATTACCATAACCTATTAAGCGTTTTGATGGTTAAATTTGAGTTGTAAAGTAGTTTATTAGCTTTTTAGAACACACTAGTCAACTAATATCTTAAGTGTAGTCAATCAGTATAACCAAAAACCATGTTTTCTATCTTTTCAATAAGTTTTTTTTATGCTTGTCTGGACACTAATTACCCACACTGGTTGACTAATGTCTTCAAATGGTCAACCAATGTTCTCTTTTCCAAGAAACGTTATAGTTCTAGTGAGTTGGTTTGTGGTTTGGTTGCCTAATTGGTTGCCTAAATAGTCACATTGGTCGATTAGTATAACTTTAGTGGTTGACCAACATCACTTACAATTCAACCAGTATAGTCAGATCTTAAAATTAAACTAATTTTTTCACCACACCTCTACTATTAACTCTTTTTTTCTCTATAAAACACCAACACTGATGGACCAGTCAAGGCATGGTCAACTAGTCCTCCAGATTTAAAATCTCCTCCACCTCCTTTCTTCCTTTTTCATAATTTTTGTTTATATCTTCTAAAAACCCTAAACAATTCACTCTTTTCCTTAGAAAACACCCCCTTTAATTTCGTAAACTTCTCATTAAATTGCATTAAATTAAAATTTGATTTTCTTGTTCTAGTTTCAAATTTAGGGATTTTCAATCTTTTGTTAATTAAAAGCTATCTTTTAAAATTGATGTCTTTGTAGTTAAATTGTAGGAGTTAAGTTTCTTTTCCTTTTAGTTATATCGATACATTTTTAATTTTCTTTAATTTTGGTATTTTGGGAACTTTTTCATGTTTCCAATTTTTAAAATTTGGGGACTTTCAACAGTACAAATTCTTTTATGAAACTGATTGTTGGATGTTGCAATTATGCTTTATTTTTAACAGTTCCAACCTCTAATTCTATCAAGACTTGCTCTTAATGCTTTAATTGAATATTTCAAATTAGGTATAGTACTAAAGTTGGAGAATTTTCAAATTATACACAATTAAAGATGTTTCTATCAAAATTGACATTATGTTTGGACTCTTTAAATATTCAATAGTATTCTTTATTGAGGTAGTTTTCCAATCTTGATTAAATTCATTTCGTTTAAATTCAGTTTGATGCATGATAATTTATAGTATGCATTTTTGGTTAATTGTTTTCTTTTTTATGATTCCAAAAAGGGGGAGGGGGAGAAAGTTTTGTGATATTAGATTTAGGGAGATTAATAACATTTATGGGGAGTGATGAAATTTAAGGCATTGATTGTTTTATCATTTTTGTATTTCTTAACTTTATATGATATGCTTAAGTAAATTTATGTTATCTTCATGTAAGGGTATTTCTTTTATTTAAAATATCTCTTTGTTCTTGATATTGAATTATGCTATTCATATTAAATTATGTTTATGCATGAATTAAGGGAGAGCTAATCACTATCTTGATATTTATTTATATGTTTGATTTTATTATTGTTGTTCTTTAATATCACATGTATTTTGTCATCATTAAAAAGGAAGAGATTAATGAACCAAGGGAATTTTCAATTAAGGTTTTGATGATAACAAAACATAATTACTACTAATGTCTTTACTATTTTGATGAAAAGAAATATTATAACAAAACAAAGCCACAAACTCAAGAAGATAGTGTATGAAGTTGAACATAGAAAGTTAAAGTTTACAACTGACAAAATGAACATCAAAATAAAAATAAAAGAAGGTCAAGATTCATTAAGGTCATTTAATATTTTATTATTATTATTTGTAAGCTCACTTTGTTAATTTGATGATCTAAAAGGCTCACCATGCATAATAATTTTATCTTACTTCAAATCATGAGTCTTTACATTTAGCAAAAAGCATTAAAGCTTTTGATTTTAATATAAAAGCCTCTTGATCTTTCAAATAATTTTTGGAGAACATTTTGGGAAGTGTTAATTCATATACGAATTAAACAAATTATTTCTGAGGACTTAAAGTTGTTAATATAATTTTATGGTGCGAATGCTTTACCTATATGAGTTAATGGTCGACCAATATAAGTTAAAGTTATTAATTTTAAATTATTAAAAGTTTGTTGTAACATTGGTTGAAGTACTGGATGACCAGTGTATCATATTGGTTGACCAATATCCATCACTGGTCGACCAGTGTTTCAACGACTAGTAAATCTAGTATTGTAAATGCATACTGGTCGACCAATAGGGTATACTAATTGACCATTACATTGAATATAACGGTTGTGGCAGCTAGCTTTTGGCTCTAACAACTATTTTAAGTCCCAACATACTATAAATAGATGTTTTATCATTAGTTTTAGCATTAAGAATGTTTTATCTGTTGTACATAAATATTTCAAAGAGCTTTTCATTCATTTGATCATCATTGTATCATAGTTATGTGAGTGAGCCATTTTGGAGTTATCAAGTGAATAAGTGAGTTATTTTTTAGTTGTAATACTTTGTTAGGGTGTTGAATATTGTACTTATGGGTGATCCAAATGGGATTGAAGTTCCTCTTCACCTTAGAAGAAGATTGAAAGAAGGGTTTCTCTTTATTAAGAAGTATTGTATAAAGGTTATTTTTCGCCTTGAAAGAAGAATTATAGTAGAATTCTAAGAAATATCTGGGGAGTGGATATAGGCAAGGGTTGTTTAACGAACCACTAATTCTCTTTTCCCTATCCTTTTTTAATTATTTTTTAGTTGGTTAGTTGATTTATATTAAGTAATTACCCCATTCTTATTTATATTGAATGTTTTTAATTGAGTACATTAGTTATAAAAATTATTGAAATTTTATAAATACCCAATTCACCCCCTCTTGGGTGCCAATAAGGACTAACAAGGTTCAAAGGTGATGTGAAACCTTGCAAGAAAGTTAGTCATGATATAAAATAGAAGATACAAAATTTGCTTGAAAAGTATCAAAATAAAAAGGAAAGAAGACAAAGATTGAACTATAAAATCCAAAGTAAAAGTTCATTTCACATTAATGAGGATGATTTTGGCAATGCAAACGCTAGTATTCATCCCCAAGAACAAATGATTTTTGTAACTGTGATGAGGAAAAGAAGAAGATAAGTGTATAGTTTTTTAACTCCATGAACGAATCCTCGAGCTCAACCTTCAATTTGTAGTACATTACAATCTAAAGAAACAGTTCATAATGTAGAAATGGCAATGGCTAGATGGTAGGATGATGTAGATGTGTCATTCTATGCTCTATAGTCTTACTATTATCAGTCTATGATAGATGCCATTGGGTTTAGGATTTGGAGCTTCTCCAATCAATGACAATAGAGGTAATCTTCTAAATAATTCTATTAGTGAAAATAAAAAGTTATATGAGTGAAAGAAGAAGGACTTAAGTAACTTATAGATGTTCAATCATATATGATGATTAGACAAATAAGAAATATGAGCCCATTATGAAAATTTTTGGTTTATTTTGCTAAAGGGAGGATTTTTTTAAGGAAATTAATATATCGAGCCTTCTAATAAATGTTGATACTTTTTTGAAGATATTTAATGAAGTTGTTAATAAAATTGAGCCTAAAAATATTGTATAGTTCATCATTGACAATAATATTGTTTATAAAGTAATTGTAGACAGGTTACAAAGTAGGTATAATTATTTCTATTAGACTCCTTATGCTAAATATTATACTGAACTGATATTGGAACACATAGGAGATGGTATATACTATCCTGTCATTAATGAAACTGTGTAGAAAGTGAGATAAGTGATTATGTTCATTTATAATGATGCATGCATTTTGAATTTGGTAAGAAAATATTTCACAAATGGGAAAATTTTTATGTCATCCCATTATTACAAGATTTGCAACTAATTTTTTATCACTTTAGAGTTTTGTTCAAATAAAGAAGAAATTGAGATAACTATTTGTAAGTGATAAGTGAGTTGTATCTCATCATGTCAAGTCTAATGCTAGCATGGAGGTTTCTAGGATTGTACTTGAAGATCATAAATTCAATGTCAATTTATGATTCAGGTTTGCAAGCTTTTGATGAGAGTACTTCATTTAGTTAATAGTAATGAGAAGGCACTAATAAGTTATTTTTATAATGTTATTACGAAAAAGGGAAAAGGAAATAATCAAGTGTAATCTAAAAAAATAGGTCTTCTTTGTACATTCTTTATCTTGCATTTATTAACAAGAGATAGAAAAAATAACTTTACTTAGAAAAAATAACTTTACTTTCTGTTATTTACTGCTAGTGCATTTCTAAATTTGAGGGCCTATTTTAGGCTAAGTTTCGCAAAGATAAGGGAAATAATGTTAACCATCACAATAATTATTTCAAATGGCATGATACAAGGCCTCTTTAGCTCAAAAATAGAGGCATATAAGAATGTATGTGATGATTTCAAGATGCCCCTTACATATATCAATGAAACAAATTAATTCAAGTATAATTTTTTTCACTTTTGTTACTTTTTAAAATTAATCATTGTTTCATTTTGTATATGATATTACTTTTGTTGTCTTATAGTTAGTTGGTAGGACTAATTCAGAAGTTATATTCTAGAATTACAAAGGTTTATAATTTGAATTTTTAGTCATTATGTGAGTGTAATTTAAGTGTGGAAGAAATTGAAATTTATTTAAATTCATCCTTAAAAAAATAAAATATATTAAAATGTAAAAAAATTGATAATTGTTTGATACAATTTAAAGATTTAAAAAGGCATTATATTATTATTATTATTTTGAAAATAATGTCTTATACTTATGTAATAATTTAATAATATAATTAATTTGTTTACTATGACTCTTAATAAAACATAAAGCTCTACTGATCAAATTTATCTTGATAATGTTGATCTCTTAACGAATTGGGTCTTAGAGGAATTAAATTTCAGGATGATATTAAATTAGAAGATGATCTTTGATAAGAAAGTGTTGATATGTCATTGAGTGCATTAAGATTGACTCTCCTTAGGGACAAAGATTTTGTAACAAATGAAAGTTGAGACAATGTCATTTATGTGGATATGTTGTAAGATGAAATTTCATGTTTTTTACTTTTTCCAAATTTTTGGTTTTACTTGTATTTAATGCATACGATATATGATAAATACACAATACAAATATGAAACTTATAATTAAGTGTTTTTATTTCAAGGTTCACTTCCATTTTGTTGTGTTTATGACCACAAATCATTGTTATTATGGACTTAAAGTACTTTTACTATGATATTTTGTTGAAATTAATTATAATATTTAAATAATTGCTTTGTTCTTAATTTTGTAATTGTATAAGAAGTACTTTTACTATGATATTTTGTTGAAAATGATTATAATATCTAAATAATTTGCTTTGTTCTTAATTTTGTAATTGTATAAGAAATAAATTATTTTTTCATTATATTAATTATTATATTTACATATGAATGATAGTTATTTATATTGTTATATTAAATTTTAGGTTATTATGATTTTCAAGATAGGGCTAAAGCAAAATAAAAACTATAATGTATGCAAATAATATTTTGCAATTGGGTAAAAGATACAAACCTCTCAGGTTTAAAAAATCTTTTTAAAAAAACTCTATGATCTTTAAATTTCTCAAAAATTTTCTTAATTTTCAATTTTTTCAAAAAAGTCAATCTTTTAAACTTTGATTAAAAAATAACAATGAACTATATGAATATCAGATGTGGATTAATCAAATGTCACTAATATGATAATTAAATTCAACTCTTAAATCTAACTAGAATTATCATAATTAATAATTTAACATAATTACAATAAATTATTAATTTAAATCGAAATTTAAAAGGCATTGAATCGTTATATAAACAACATTTGATTAATCTATTCTAATATTTATATTATGTATGTTTTATCATTATTTTTTATTAAAATTTAGAATTTTTTTGAAAGATTAAAGATTAAAAAATACTTGAAAATTTTAAAGAACAAAATAATTTTTTTTAAAATTTTTATATCTTTATAAAATTTTCCAAAATAATATTCCATTTTGAACGATCTTGTTGTTGTAGCAGAGTACTAAAGTCTTACAAAAGCTACTAATGCCAGAATTGACAAGGCTCTTGATTTTTAGAGAACCCTTAGCCCAAAGTTTCAGAACTACTGTTGAATAAATATAACTTAATTTTGCAAACTGATGTTTGTTATTAATGAATACATAAATATAATAAGGGATATTTGGTGAACATTGTGCATATAATAAAACCTGCAATGGGATTTTTTATGGATTAGTATGCTCGATCTACGTTTTACATTCATGACGCTGAGATGGGCATTTACAAGGATTAACAAGCTTCAGTTTCCTAGTAGTCCTGCATTCAACTGGAACATTTACTTGCTTCAAAGATTCGAATATGACTTCTGATCTGCAACAAGAGCGGAGGGAAGACGTTTCAGAAAGAACAAATATAAATGAACCATGAAGAAACAGTTCTTTATTAATTGATTCAATTTGAAGTGTGCGACTGCAGGCAGTAGAATTCATTAGGCGTTATATGCCAAACCATCACATTGCCCCTTAAAACCTTCAGGAATACCATTATTCATAGGTTAAAGGAGGTAAACAGACGATCATGTGCAGGTAGTCGAGGACAAAAAAAGAACAAGGAAAGGTTAGCTATCTGTTCCACTTGGCCTCGGCAGAAACGTTAACATGAGAAATTGAACACAAACGGCAAGAAGAAAAAATGACTATGGTGGGCCATTTCAATATCATCAGAAACTTGATAGAAAAGTTCTCAACAAAAAGTCAAGATAACATTATTCACCATGATATTGAGCAACATTGTTGAGGAACCAAGAATCGAGTCTCCTTCAACAATATTTGCATCAATAACGGAATGAAGTCCAATTAAAATCTGCAAAATAGGTCTGTTAAATCTAGTCCACGTCTGCAATATGTCACGAGTCAAATAGGTCTTGAATGTTCTAGTTTCAGGGGAAATGACCAACACATTGAATAAGTTGCAGAGAAGAAATTTGGAAATTTATCAGAAGGGTAGAACACCAGAAATCACCTTGTTATTTACAGAGGCATGGAAAACCCTAATTATCTACGGGGTTACCGCCAATACTGCGCCCAGCGATGAATGGTCTCTACCATTTGAGGGAACAGTGCACTCACACTCTCGTTAATAAGATCCTGAAAAAAGTGTATGCTGGCCTCATCATCTAAGTCCAGCCTAAACTTCTCCTGAAGCTGTTAGCATGAAAAGTTTTTAACTCATAAGACAAACTGCTAAAACATTTTTTAAGTAGATTATAAGCATAAAAGGAATTTACCTTAAGAATTCCTTTTTCGGGATCGCAAGCTATATCTGAAATGTTTGAACCAGCCATCAGATGGAAAAGATTTAAAATCAGGTTACTAGACTTTCTGAGGATGTTGTATGCCTCGCAACAATAGGATTTGAACCTGGTATAGTATTGACTGCAGGATGAAAAAGCAAGTCAGAAATTTATTCTTTAAACCACCACAAATTCGTTGGTAAGACATACAACAATAATAACTACTACTACTACAACAAAAGGAAGAGAGAGGAAGAGGAGAAAATCAGAGAACCACCTTTCTGCACCACCCATGGCCTCAACCATTTCCTTGCAAAGTTTCATTGGTGGTGGAAATGGCTTGGGATCTCGGCCAAGAATAAAAGCAAAGTCAACATGGAAAAGACGGCCATCATCCCGAAGTAAAAGATTGTCAAGGTGCCTGCAATTTAATAAATTGACGCAGGAAGATATACGATCAAATGTTGAGGCATTCACCATAGCCAATTAAGTGAAAGAATGGTGCTTTGATAAAGCTTTAGTTGGATATGAACATAACCAATACCCTACCGATCATATGCAATTCAGAAACACCGCCTCATCGGTAGATCACAAAACTTTAACCAAGGTACATCACAAAAATTGGAAAACCATCTTTGTGCAATTAACTTCAATGAAAGTTTACTCAATCTGACAAGTGAAGGTACCTTATGTCAACATCACAAAAGGATGAACAAAGAAGGGATCCCAAACTCATGCATATCTAATGAAATTTAAGGGATGGAAGCTCATCATCAACAGATGTTTCTTGAAATAGTAATGATATCTTCACACAATTCTAGAAATAGGCATCCTGCCTCACCTCACTTCTCTATATGTAGCTTCAACATGAAAAAAAGTATTGATAGGGTGATTTACTTGTAAAGATAAATATCTGACTCTGACCAAATAATTACCTGTCTCCAACGCCCAGTATGTATGTTATGACAGAGTAGCCAGCACAACTTTTTATAAATGTTTCAAGACAGGTAGCTGTGATCCCAAATGGTCCATGTTCATCATGGTGAAACTTCTGCAAGTAGCTTATAATGCTACGATGCTCAGCGATAATCTGGATTTACAGAGAGCCATCTTAGTAATCCATGGCAAAATTGTATATACCAGAAAATTTTTTTTTTTTTGGGTAAGATACCTTAACCACAAGAAATTTGAAAAAGTATAAGAAACTGAGTGAAAACCATTCCAATTAAACAAGAAAACTTGAGGAGAAATAAGAAGTACCTGAGCCAAAGAATGTGAAGGTATGAATTCAAGCATGCCTTCATCTTGTCCAGTAGCAAGTACCTTATATGGAGTTAAGTGCAGGTCTAGGTTTTCCAACTTAAGCAGTCGATCCATTAGAGATACCATTTGAATGACCTATAAAATTGTAAATCAACCAGACAAATGACAATTGTTTCTAAGATTGCTCTCAGTACTCCAATTTTACTACTGAGGCACCAAAGGAGGTAAGTGAGTAAGGTGAGTACGTGTGCACATGTATGTATGTGCGTGCGTGTGAGAGAGAGAGAAAGAGAGAGAGAGAGAGAGAGAGATCCAAAAATTAAGTATTTACCAATTGGTCTTGGCGTATATCATCACCCTTCTTAAATATGACCTTGCAAGTGCCACCACTTTGTGTTCTGAAAGTCAGACGCAAGGGATGTAATGCACTTTTGAAAATTGATGACTCTGATGGCACAATACCAGTGATGAGGACACCTGGGGCCAGAGGTGATCTTATTGGCTGGTTACAAAACAGAGTAACTCATTAATTGCAAAACAGAAATTCAATGTGAGCAGTCACAACTCCTTAAAACAGTGCCAACAGATAATATACCTCTTCAAAATAGGTGAGTTCACTAAGAAGACCAGAAAGAAGTTGTCTAAGCTTTTCAATCTTCTTTTGAGTATTGCCTCGTACATTTCTCACATCTCTCATTATAGAACATAACTGGGCAGTCAACTCGGTCTGACGAACCAAACTCTGCCATTTCTTATAGCCATCTTCTTCCCCATGTGAACCAGCTGGCAACTTTCAAAGAGAACATAGTTATTTAATAGATCACATCATCAAAAATATTTACCAACACGAAATCCGAGCAATCTACCATTCAACCACACTGGATTGGCTAAATAACTTGCTCTAGAATACACTAGTGCTAAGATATTGGTTCCAAGATTTCTGCCTTGTCTCCATGTAAAACATCTCCAAATAAGTTAATATTTTGACCACTTCCTGTTATACTTTTGGAGATGAGCAGACTTTGTATAAATTGTACAGTTCAACGGATATTTCGACAAACAAACATATGTCAATAGCAAATAAAACTATGATTGACCTAAGGTTAGTGTTATAAATAAATAGCACATTGCTACAATCTTCAACTGTCCTCAACGAGTTTTTATATTATGAAACTGTTAGTTACATGTACCATAATAGTGCAAGCTGTCCGTCCAGCTAGGGGAGTTTACTCAAAGTAGGGTTGTGCACTTAAACTTTGTGTTTCTAATGCTTCTCATATACTAGAACTTAGAAACTTCTTGAAGTAATATCCAGGGAGGGAGGTTCAACTAACCAGAGTCAGAAGCAGAAATTTCACCTTGATCGACAATAGGTTTAGCTAGGACATTTATAACACGACCCAAAGAAGCCTCACTCCCTGATATCTGAGTAATTCTTCCTGTTGTTTTTACAGAACTTCCCTCTTTTATCATCAACTGGTCACCCATCAATATAACCTAACATTTTTTTATTTCAAATTCAACCTATAATACCTTCTTCAAATTCTACTAATTAACCTCCCATTGCTTCATTAAGATCATAATCAAAGCAAAATAAATTTCTTAGGCTTTTGTAAACATTTTCAAACATTTATGCTTACAAATAAACATATATGAGGTTTTACCGATAATTTTACGTAAAGTTTCAAAAAACAAAAGAAAAAAATTCCTATATGCAACATGAATCTCAAGGTTTCTAAAAGGAAATAATTATTACTTTTGAGTAGAATTCTACCCTTTTTCAGTTAAGTACGTTAATATTATATCTTATATTGCATTAAAACTATTACAATTGAGTATAATTGTTCCCGGTTTAAGAAAAAATGTTTCAGTATGGTCACATTTGTTTTTTTTTTTTGAGGGTTAAATATTAATTAAACTAATTTGTATTATACTTGTATTCAATTATTGAGTGGTGTGCATGGAACCCACTCAATAACATATGATGCCACTCTAGATGGTAATGGGTGTCATGGCTCATGTTTTTCATGAAGCACTTAAAGACGTTTTTAAAGCAACTAGATCCTAAAACCAAAGTACTCCCATAACCAGCAGTTCATATAGTGCACATCTACACAAGAGATTCTCATCAATGACCATAAAACAAAAGTTATTAACAATTAGGCATATAGATAACTTCAATGATGAGAAATACAACTAAAGCAAACCACACCTTCATCATACTCTCTTCAAGGATCTCGTAGGTACAATAAAAACGTTTTGCATAGGCAGGGTCATAAAGTTCCACAGCCACATACCAACGTAGAAAACTAGCCAACTCAATATTCTTTAAAGCTGCCAAACGCAAGAAACGATCTCAGTACAGTGAACAACCTAACTCCATAAATACAGGCAAGTTTATGCCTATCATGCATAGGTGCAAAGTAGATTGCGTACCTCGTTGAACAAGGAACTGAGAAAGGCAAGATTTATCTGAGCGCTCAAATCGAAGTGCCTGAACCAATTGAAGTAGGTAACAGTGAAGTTCTTCATCATCTGCTCTTTCAAGAACACTAACAGCATATGCACGGACCTGTAGTGATCACAAATTATCAAGTCTAGAGCATTATCACAGCATCTGTTTCTCTTTTCATTTATGATATTGAGGACAACACAGGCCTTTACTTCCTATGTTTACATGCAATTCATTCAAGTTTTGGTGGAACCATGTGGGAAGTTAGAAATGTCATAAAGGCCATAATCCAATTATCAGATCAAGCTCGAAATGAGGCTTGAAGATTTAAATCTGACAGACAATGAACAGAAGACAGTTTAACAAAGATGCATACCTCTTCACTTTCAAAAACAGATGATAGTAGCTCCAGCGCATCACAAACATCAATCATTTCCCACTTATTCATCAATTCTAATGCCTGTTTTGCTTCCTGCAGATGCATAAGCCACAATGATATTCAGAGATGATTTGAATGTTGTTCCTTACAAACTAACTTGCAAATGACACACCACTAGATTGCACAAGAATGGAAGTTACAAAAGCAAAAAGTGGTTTCACATGCTTAAGGTCAGAAGATGCGGATAGAATGAAGGAGATGCATATAAACTAAACAGTTACTACGATTATTAGAAGAAAATTTTTTCCAATTGCATGTATCCCTTTCTAAAACCAGGACTGTTTTCACAATGCAGGTTCAAATCTTAATTCAAGATAGCCTCAAAGTTGAATGAGAACCCCTAAGAAATTAAGGAAAAACCAGTATTTCAATGAGTTGGTCAAGACATTAACTACAAGGAGAAAAATGGGAAAAAAATAACTGCTCACCTGAACATCACTCCATTCAACACATCTTAGAAATTTGGTGAGAGCCCTCTTTTCAGACATCAATGAGAAGCGGAATTTCCATAAAAGCTGTCTCTCATCTCCACTCAAAGTCCTTGTTGGTGGATATTTTAGAATTCTCTGTATTGACCTTACAAACAAGAATGAAGCATGATGACACACCTCCAACTCAAAATAAATCAACCTTTCAACAATCAAGCATAAGCAAGTATGCAAACAACTGCAGCTTCAATAACGGAATCCATAAGCATATGATTAATACTTTACAATTAGTTATAAAACTGCCAGAAAAGATCAGATTCAACAAGCACAAGGGAATATCTTTAAACAATTTGAGATGTCTAGTCTAGATTATGCATTTGAAACTAGAAAGCCCATGGGTAAGAGATCGACCGAAGTCACATAATGTCGAGAACAAAAAGATACAAGAAACCTGAACAGAGTTTAAAAACAAATTAGATGCATCTTCAATCAAAGGAATTTTGAACTTACTTCCGTTCATTAGAGCTTGGCTTTAAATCTCTGTCAATGATACCACGTGTTAGACTACGGGCCAGCTTTAATTGCTTGTGCTCTGAAGGGTTTATCTTTCCCACTTCTGGGTCCCACACAATTACAAGTTCATTTGTTGAAGCAATAGGAGATGGTAACAAGAAATTTGCACCGGACTCCTTCAGGTTAAACATCAAATGACACACAAATTAATTTGATAAAAAGAAAAGCTGAGCAATTATCCTTCCCATGCTTGTAAACTAGAAATCTGTGTTCGCAAGCTTAATAATGCTCCTGAAATGCAAAGATTGAGGTGGTTAAGGAGGTGCTAAGGTTCATGTATTACATTCCCTATTTGCAATTGATCATTTCAACATGACCCAACTAATAGTTTTGTGGTTACACAGCAGCTGTAAACAAAAAAGTTCAGCCAGAAAGTTATATGATGTATGTTACTCAGCATTACCTGAAAAACAACTTGATGTTCAAAGCTGCAGAAATCAACAATCAAGTACAAGTGAGAGCTTCCATTTTTGCTACTTTCACGTTCCTTGATTTTCTCAATAGCTTTGAAAGAAAGCCGATCAAGCCAGCCAACACATTGGATTTGCCCCCTCTCATATTTGTTTACAAGCTTTTCCAATCGTTCCAACTCCCCTCGCTCATGCCTAGGGACCTAAATTCACATGAACAGCTAAGTGACCATAAAAAAGACTATACTGATGAGCGTTCCACGTAAAAGAATATTTGGGAACCTTTCCAGGAGTGGTTGTTGGATGTGATCCATCAGCTTCCTTCCCTTTCCAAAGTCTAAGCTTTTGCTTGCCTGTTTTTAGTTGTAACTTGCTATTGAATAGAATTATGGTAGCACCACCAATCAATCCATCATCTTTTCCACGAGAAACATCCCAAACCTATAATTCAAAATAGATCAATTTTAAGAAAAATCATAAACCTCAGTATCCAAGCAATTGCACACCAATAAATAATCTAGCTGACACATGCATAATACAATTTGTATGCTCTTCTAATTCTTTTCAGTAAGTAGGACAGCAATGATACTGAATCTGAAGGGGATGCTAACAAAGGATAAATATTATTAGCAGAATAGATGCAGCTGTAAGTGCATTATCAGTACCCGCTAAAAGAAAAGATGGTGCTCCATTTAAATGAAGAAATATGAAAATTTCAATTTCTCCTGCCACTTAAAAGTTAGTGGCTAAATTGTTCAATTACCGTAAAAGCAACTTGTGCATGTGCAGTTAAGTCTCGATATTTAGAACTCAGAGTGATGAGTTCATTCCAACAGTAAGATGGCCTGCCTGATTCCAACCTGACACCCATCGAAGAGACATATCTTTAAGTTGAAAAGGCAGAACCTTCTCATAGGAAGTTGTAACTAAATGCTAAGAGTTGTGAAACCTTGTCCTCATAGGAAGCCCAAATGGAGCACCATCAATGTATAACGCACACTCAACGAATATCTCCGCACTTCCTTCGTCGTTCGTAGAATCAATTCCTGCCAGAACAATCACAAATAACCAAAAAGAAAAAAAAGAAAGAGAAAACGACGAACTTTACTGATCTAGAAAAATCCAATACACCAATCAACTGAAACTAACACTAACTACAAAACATGCGCACACCTGAATTCTTCTTTTCAGAAGAGGGTAAAGATCCTTCAAGCCGTTCGACACGAAAAGTAACCGGAAGATTGATGTCGCACGACAAGAAAAAACGAAACTCGTTGTTTCCGCTCATCTTCTCGTAGCACTATAAGTTGTTGGGTTCTTCAGCAGCAGGTAGCCTCCATAAACACTAGGATTAGAAGTAGTAAGTTAAAGGAATGGAAGTTTTTGCAACGTCTCCGAGGTCGCACAGACAGGTTTAGAACCATAAAATCCGACTGCTTTTAATAAAAGAATCCCTGCTCTGTTGCCATGGGAAATACTAAAAATCCACCAAATTTTGTTAGATGTTGTATTTGATATTTTAAATTTTTATAAATAAAAGAAAAAATTTTAGAATAATTATTGCGGCATTGAAATTAAGGTAAACTTATACGCTATGTTTGGTTGCTGTCCCCAGTATCTGGAGATGGAACGGAACAGGACGGAACGAAACAAAAGCTGGAGACAGTGAGGTGTTTGGTTGTGGTGGACAGAACAGAAATTTCTGTCTCCGTCTGGAGGACAGAATGTGTTTGGTTGCAGTG
>JAOTAY010000001.1:5100537-5110997 GCA_025629805.1 Erythroxylum baracoense
AGTGTTTTGGTGTCGTTAGAACCTTAAGGCAATGAGAAACAAATATCATGAAGAAGTCTTATTGAAATTCCTTTATGACCTACCATTATTTCTGATCGGGTAAGTGAAATGAGTTTATTTTCGAGATTTGACTTGGTGGGGAATTCCTCACTTGTGAGATGCGCGTCCAGATGTCACATAGGACATCGGGCTCGCAACTTGCCGGGGTGGGGTTCCAACAATCGAGGCTCCACGGTCTTATATTTTCTCGTCTATGTTGACGATCTCCTACTCATAGGGAACTCCTCACAAGAACTAGATACCTTCATCGCGGTCATCTCCAAACGGTTCTCCCTGAAAAACATGGGTGCTCTTACATATTTTCTCGGTATTGAACTCATCCCCAATAATCATGGCCTCTTTCTCTCCTAACAATAGTACATTCATGATCTACTCACCAAGTTTGATATGGCTAATTGTAATCCATGCAACACTACATTGAGCACCATTGTTGCTTTAACCCTACATGATGGTACTACCACTATGGATGACGTCAAAATTTGAAGTATCTTAGGGGCTCTCCAATATGTGACCATCACCATACCTGATCTCAGTTTTGCGGTCAACAAACTATCTTAATTTATGCACAAATCGACTGCCTTTCATTTTCAACAACTCAAGCGTATGCTCCGTTACCTCAATCATACACACGATTTTGGCCTACAACTCTATCGTCCTAAAACATTACGCTTACATGCATTTACTGATGCTGACTAGGGTGGTGATCCTGATACCTGCATCTCCACCTTTGGCTATATCATTTTCTTCTGTGGTAATCCTGTATCTTGGAGTTCCAAATGACAACGCACAATTGCTAGATCCTCCACTGAAGCAGAATATCGTGCTCTCGCCTTTGCTAGTTCGGAAGTTATGTGGATTCGGAATCTTCTACTCGAACTTCATGTCCCTCTCCCTACTACACTACATCTTTTCAGTAATCTTGGAGCTACCTATGTTTGTTCTAATCCT
This sequence comes from Erythroxylum baracoense, assembly GCA_025629805.1. NCBI lineage: Eukaryota > Viridiplantae > Streptophyta > Magnoliopsida > Malpighiales > Erythroxylaceae > Erythroxylum > Erythroxylum baracoense. The sequence continues at coordinate 5,101,546 of JAOTAY010000001.1, forward strand.
AAATTTCACTCACGCATGAAACACCTTGCTCTGGATTATCACTTTGTTCGCCAACATATTCAGTCCAATATTCTCTCCGTCTCTCATATCTCCACTTATGATCAAGTTGCTGATGCTCTAACCAGACAGAAACTTGATTACTTTCGCACCAAGATGAATGTCGTCCGTCGCAACATCATCTTGCGGGGGCATAATAGACTAAACTAGCAACGTACAACCTAAGACCATCTTATGTTATAACAAATTCTTTGCTTTGTTATTTATTCTATTGTAACGAACTTCTATTGCCCACGTTGCTTATGTTGTTACCACTCATTGTATAATCATTGTATCAAGTCTGAGAACATAATAATACAATCTATCATTTTATCTCTCTACCATTAACCTGGTATTGTACATTGTGATGCTCAACACATGTTTTGATCCGACTGATGAGGCCGGTTGCTTGATGGCTTGCCAATTTGTAGACAGTCAATTGGGGGAACAGTAGGTGTCTTTAGCTCTCCAAAGGTCTGCCAACAATAGGGGTTGTACATGTGATACTGTTCTTGCAGGGGTTTGAGTTCTATGGTGGTTAGACTTATATCCATACATGGTAGGGCGTCACTGCAGGCCAAATGTATTGGCTTTACTGTATATGTTCCTCTTATTCTTTCGTAGTTGATGCCTGATAGAGCCACAGCTGATGTTTGATTTTTGCAGCTGCCTTTGTCGCAATAGTATTGATCAATCATGATAGGGACTTGGGTTTCAGAAACTTGAATGTTGGAGAACAGCACTCCCTGAACTGATCCTGATCCCCCCTGCATTTGAATATTGAGATTACAGGTAAGTAGCAGCATTTATAACTTTGTGCTTGTGGAAGAACTGCAGTTATTTTGTATAAGCATTCCAACTTATTTTTGATCGACTTCTGTCCATTATGAGTTTAAAGCAATGCGAATAGTCTGACAAGGAAATTAACATGATTTCTAGGAAAATTTTGGACTCTGATCAAAAGTATGAGTTCTCCATGCCAAGAAAGTTCTGCATATAATTTAATATCTTTTATCAGATTCCAATTTCATGGATTCTCCAAGCTGTTAATCAAGTAGACTTCTCAATTCGTCTGAAATATCTACCTCATTGTTATAATTTTTGAAAACCTTTTGAATATGAAAGTTCTCTAATGGTATTTTGATTTGTAAAATAGTCTGTTTTCTTGTAGATTGTTCGTGGGATTACATAGCGTACCTGCCATGTCTTTATTCTGACACCTGTCATTGTATTGTGCATGGTGACATCTCGGACAGTGATGTTTGAGACACAGGCTTTGGTGTTATCCTTTCCCAGACTTCCAATGCTAATTCCATGTCCTGGCCCACAGTTCACATTGTGTACGTACACATTTGTGCATCCAGTTTGTATAGAAACACAGTCATCTCCTGCAAAAACATCACATTCAATGTTCACCATCTCCTTTCCCGATTTTGGTTCTATGTTAATACATTTATTGACAACATAAACTAGCTCCATTGTTGGAAGTTTATTTACTTCTGCAGGACTGCACTTATTAGTAGGTATAGTTCTCAGTTATGTAAACATCTTAACAGTTCCATTTATGTATATGTTATGCTAAAACTGGTCAGGACTTTGTGTAGTAGCTGATAAAGACACAGATAACTGGGTGAAACAAAATGTCTTAAACTCATGGGTGGGTCCAAGCCTAATCCTATTCTGAATGGGAACATGCAATATGTGAAATGACAGCATGTGTTGACACGTGTCCAATGTCATGCGGCTATTGCAGTTGAGATTAAAGTTCACAACTTTGCAGATAAGATTGTCATGTGATTATGTGAATCAGTAGCAGGGATCTGAACTGTTTGGCCCTTTCCATGTGTAGATACCTGTTTTTTTAAACTCTGCAGATGTTATTGCTATTTGTCATAACTCAAGCCAGTTAAACTAACTTTTTTTTTTTTATATTGAGATCAGGAAGCAATACAATTACCGCAAGCAAGATCGCTGGTGTGTATTAGGACATCTTTGGAATTCTGAAGGTGGATTCCATCTGTGTTAGGACTGTCACCAGGAGATGAGATGCTTATATCATGTACCCCCACTCCAATGCAGTTGTCGAACTTGAGGTGGCACTGAGGACTGTTTTGAATTCTAATGCCTGTGACTGTTGCATTGAAACTTCCGTAAAATCGTAGTGCCTGTCAAATGAAAGCAGCTAAATCATGTATATGGACAACATCACGACGAAATATGATAGGAAATATAGAGTGGTCCTTACGGTTGGTTTAATCCTTGGCATTTTCTGGCTGCTGAATTCACTTGTTATCTACCACACAGTACAGCAGAGAAGCATGATGAGAGGAACAGATCATAAAACAATAAAATGATATATACATTTGAGGTAATTACAGGAATTGGTGGGTGCTCTGCTACTGTATTGTTTAAAGGGACTATGAGTTTGGTTTCATCGTCCCCTGGATCACCAAAGGGTTCATCCTGCCACCAGACGGAACCACTGCCATCGATGGTACCTTTTCCCCGGATTGTAATTCCCACAAGTTTTGTGAATTCAAGCCACTGCAAAAGTCCCCTCCCAGCCCCCCAAGCATTGGAATTTGTTGGAGCTACAATTGTGCCATCCAGCTGATAAAAAGACAAAAACTTAGAAAGACAGAAGCAAGCAGTTGAATTAACATTTTGAAATAAAATTCATTTACCTGGAACACAATATTCTGTTTGCAGTACGGACCAGAGAAAGAAATGGGCCCCACGAGGAAAACATATTCGGCTGGAGCTAGCATCATTGATGCCTCAACTATACAAGCTGAGGCCCACGCAGCTTGGAATGCCTGCATTTGCACATCACCAGAATATTACTTTACTTCTAGTAGTTTAACTATATTCTGTAAAACCAACAACTGTATGCAATTATTGTTGGAACCGTGACATAACTGCCATAACGAAAATCCATTCTTTTGGACTGGTCCCCACCAAGCACGGTTCTATTGTTTTTCCATTTCTTTTTACCTTTATGTTGTTTCATGTTTATCCGTTTTTGTTTCAGTTTCCTGCTGTTTTATTCGTGATCTTCATAACCCCAGAAAATATTGTTGGCATCCTATTAACATGTTGAAACCGGGATACTATCCTTAAACAGAGGAGCCCTGATCTGGTGGCCAGAATGTGTTTTTGCTTTACGTTGTTATTGATTGAATTGACACTAATTATTGTTGTACTTGAAGCCATACGATGAGAGAAATGAACAGAATGAAAAAATCAGTTTACATTTGACTTCCAGACATGCAGCATGAACTAACTAAACATCAACATTATGGCCTTTCCCCAAGACTTGCAGAGGATACGTGCGTTTTTCTTTGGAGGGATCCTACCCAGAAAGAAGAACACGTATAACTCGATGTGTGTGTTCAAAAGAACGAAAAGTATGCCATGTTAGGAGTTTACTAGCTGCTTAATTCAGTTGCAAATTTTCATGTAAACAATACATGCTCCATGCATATTATTGCTCTTCCAGTTAAAACCACTTTAATTCATTTGACAAATAGAAATTTAGTATTGAGAGTAACCTTTGTATCATCACTCTTGCCATCTCCCTTGGCGCCAAAATCTAGTACATTAAATGTGGCAGACCCTTGTTGTGGAGGAATTGGAGGCGTGTCTTCTTTCGGCGGCTTTGGAGATGGGGTTGGCAATGGAGCTATGCTAGGTGGAGGCTTTGGTTTAGATCCTTTAGAATGGTGACTATTGTGGCTTCTGGCTTGACTCTTCTTCTTGAATAAAGAACCTGAGGTTTGGCTCCAATGCTTGCCTCTCCGGGCAATGCAAGTATCAAAACTTGAAGACCATACTAAAAAAGTAATGAATAGTATGAATGTAAGGCTCCTAAAACAAAAACAATCCATGTTTGTGAGACAGAGAGAGGACAGAATGAGCTAAAGAACAAGAGAGCTTATTGAGGCTGCCAAAGTTAACTGATGCTTTGGCATGCATATATATAGTAAGAATAAGCAAACATTACTTTTGAATCTTTTGATAATGCTAGAGGGTATTCCTGCTCATTCTCTTTTCCTTCTTCGATTAATTATCTTCTTTTCCTTTATGTGAAATTTGGTTGGATTCATTTAGGTCAGCAACAGTCTTTCTGTGCCACATGTCGACACATTGGTGCATGTGACTCATCCAATTGTTTGTGCAAAGAACTTCATACATCAATGATTTCAATACATGACAAGACAAATGAATCAAACCATTACATATACAGAGTAGGATTCTTGGATTGAAATAAAAAGGGTATGCAGGTTATAGTAATGAAGCTATAACAGCCCCTTTTATTTTCCTCTTCTTTCTGTCTGTTGCTATCAAGATGACATTATTTTTGGTATAGGAAAGGGACTTTGAATTTGCTTGTTCGCTTTTATCTCTATGATAGGGCGCATTGCATAACTTTTTGTAAAAGCCAAAAACAGACACGTGAATGGGTCAAGAGCACTGATTACAACAGCTCTTTTATAGGTCACATGCAACGTTCACGGGCAATAGTTTTGCTCTTTGTCCTCTTGAGTCTTCCAGTCTCGACTATGGCTAATGAACCTCAAGCCCCGCAATGGCTTCACTACGCTTTCCACATTTATTTAAGCACTAGTCCCCAATTTCCCCTATGAGACCAGACAAAGATAAAGGGTATAACAGAAAGTAACTGTCTAGTAAGAAACTCCATGGCCTCTCATCTCCTGACTCTAGTTGAGGGAACAACACCACCATAGCCCACTGTTGCCTTGTACAAACAGAGTTTCAATGTGTTGAGGCCATAATTGACAATGATTACAGAGTAACAAATTGTTTTCTATTATTCGCATGTTTGATTTCTGTACATAAATCATTTCGTGAAGTCTCTGCAGCTTCAACCAGTATATAACCAAAGAAATGCAACTCTTGTCGGATTCAGCATCCCTCGGCTCTTGAAGGATAAGCTTAGATTGCGACAGATCACAAGAACGCCTGTTCAAGGTCTTAAATGTCTTCCTATGCTAAATTGTTTCTATTGAATTATTGCCCTGTAAGATAAAAACACTTACAGAGAATTTACACGGTCTTTGGGTGGTTAGTTCTGTTAGTTTCAGTTAATTACTGAGAGTCGGAGCTTCCAAAATAGTTGTAAGCAGACACTTAGCTCGGTTATTTGATGACAAGAGCAACATTGTTGGGAACAATGCCTCATTGTCAGCATCCGACAAGAGCAACATTGGACCTCTCCTCTCCTTTCCTTTCACTTTGCATGAGACATTATTCACCACACAATTACCAAAAAGCATAAGCTCCATATCTCTCTCTTTTTCTTATCTTCCAATGCTTGCTTCCATTAATGTTAACAGTAGAATATTATTAATTTCAGTGGATCCACTCCTCTTCTCCATTTTGTGAATACAAATGCTTTTGTTGGTCAAATAGTATTCTCAACTCTATATGTTGATAATAAGACTCATGTTGGTGAAGTAGGAAATGTACTGGCATATAGTGTTACAATTTTTGTAATATAATAGGAGTTTGCCTGTGGTGTAGGCCATCAGGAATATTTATAAAAATGCTTCACCACACGCATGTAATAATTGTTTTAAAATGATATACTTATTAGTTATTGATTTCTTGATGAGAAATGAATTTGGGTGGACCCTGTGGCCTTGTAACAGCCAATAATAAATTGTTTGGATCGAGTATGATCTTCCTTTTTGTTGTTGATTTTGTACAAGATACATGCTCGTGAACTTGAGTGCTCTCGTGAACTCCAAGTATTGAGATGTCTGATTCATTATGCATCCATTTTCTCTAATTCATGACAATTCTTCAGCCGCCAAATTAATAATTCTTTTCACATACACACCCTTCATCAGCATCCGTTTTCATATCAACTTAAGTTAACCTAAGCCATGAGAAAATTTCTTCTTAGTATATAATTTGGATCACAAGAGTAGCATCAGATTCACCAAATGTACTGTGTCTTTTTTGCTCCTTAATTATAAGCTTTTGCATGTTGTTGTCATAATGTAATAGAATTGCATTCTATCCTCAACATATTTTCTTTTTCCTTGGTTTTCTGTTTTTTATGAATCATTCAAGAAATACAAAAGGCAGGAAGCAGAATATGTAAGACATGACAGTAACTTCCATGCCATCAAGTACTCATGCATTTGTACACATAACTCGACATTCCATTCTCTGTTTTCACTTTTTTCCCCAGAAGAAAAAGAATATGATGAGAAGATGAAATGACCCACAAAAGGGCTTTAAGAAAAATCACGATGTCCCCATGTGTCGCCAGCTACCATTCTAGTACGACAGCAGAAAATTTCTGAGGACATTCAATTCAAACTTGAGATCCCATTTTATTGTACTTCTATTCTTCTTTTCTTTTCTTGTTTGAAGCATGGTATTCCCTCCATCTCTCTCTCTTGAATGGTCGCCACTACCAAACGACCTCTCAATGACAATATCATGGCCAAAAGGAATCACGGGCTAATTTGAGCCCTTACAGTCTTTGCTTTCATTAATGTTTTTCTTTTATTTATTACCAAGGGACAAGACATCATTTTAGAGACTTCTTTTTTGTGTTGTTTTGCCTAGTAACTTGGCCTATAATGCCAGCTATTAAGTCCCACATTTTGCCTCACATGACATCCAAACCAGCAGTCTATAACTGGGATAATTATATATTTATATCATGCACTGTGCATACACATGTATTTCTAAATCTGCAAGTGGCTTTTCCTGCCTGCTCTCAAATGGAACCTTCAATTATATTATATCTTCTTGAACGTATGAGAAGAGGTTGTTCCGAAAATGCTCAATTTTATTTCGAGCTAATATATGTGTCGATGTACATTTGAAAATGGTAAGAAAAAGAAGGCTTTTGTGCTTACTTTTGAAAATTCAGATTGGGATAGCAAAAGTAAAATAAAATTTTTATAATTTCTCAAATATCAAAATTACTTTAATTTTTAATTTGATTAATTCATTCATAACATAATAAAACGTAAATATGAATGGGTTCAAATAAGGTCAAATATCTAATATTTGTTCTTATTTATAAAAAAAATCTCAAATCAATTCTGGTCAATACTAATAAAAATTCTCCCTAATTATTTTAAAGTGATGAATCTTATATTGATCACTTAATTACCTTTATATAGCTTATATTATATCCAATGATTATCAATTCATCTACTCTTGATTTGGGTCAGTCCTAAGTAGTATCAAAATATAACAATTCTAGTCATCAGTTAGGGTGCGAATGTGAGCTCTTTCACCTTAGGCGATTTCTCCCCTAGGCTCTGCACACACCACGATTAGCATACAAACCTTCCTAAATTTCTGTGTTATCTCTTATTCTTTTAGTGAGCTTGGATTGTGTTTGTGGGAACATTAGACGTAACGGGGTCACTTTGGATCTCATTATTGTACTTAGGGCAACAATTGCTTGATTCTTTAGGTGTGCTAAGGCATGGGTAAAAGGCGTAAAATACCACATAAAGGGCGTGATATTATGGCATATTGTGTGCTCGGTTTGTACGATGCAGGATCCCAAATCGAGAGATTTCTGTAAGTCCACAAAATGTCGTGGTTGATGATGTACAGGGGGTTAGGGCACACAGCCACTCGATGATGAAGGTGGTTAGTGCGCAGACTACTGAGGATCTTAGAAAGTAAATGAATATTGGGGATGGAGAAACTACGGTGAATACAAAACGGGTGGCAATACAAAGAAGAAATTTGGATGTTACGGATAATGAGGGTGGTTCACTGGTTAAGAATACGAGTAAGGGTATTGGGAGGACGAGTAAAGATGGAGTTGATAAATGTAGGGGGGATGTAGAATCGTCATCTTCTGATGATGAGATTGACCACCGCATTGATTTGGAGGAAGATGGCACTGACTCTACGGATTCAGAGGAATGCTCAGAGAAGGAAGAGAGTGCCCTCAAGGTAGTTGATAAAGTGCCTAATCCAGTTGGCCCAGGTAGTCATGCAACTCAAACTAAATCTTCGTTTGTTAGCTTATTCAGAAACAATAAGGAGTTGAAGCAAGGAATGCAGCTGGAATTCTCGGAGGTGGATGATGAGGTCACCACGGAGGAAGAAGATGTGGTGCCCATTGAAAAAGAATGGGACTTTTGTCTTGTGGGTTGCTTCACAGGAGATTTCCAGGAATGAAAGCAATTGAAGGACTGATTACTAAATGGGCTGGCAAATGTAAGATTCTGCCGCATGATCAAGGATGGATAATTTTTCATTTTGACACGAAAGAAGATCGAACCAACGTATTAGTAGGGGGATCGTATCTGCTATTTTGGAAAACGCTGTTACTCAAACGGTTGTCCCATGGATTTTCTTTCGATTATAAGGATTTCATGGAAGTACCTTATTGGATGCAATTCCCCAATGTCCCTTTGGAGTTATGGAATGATAGGCGGCTGTCAAAATTAGGCTCCCGAGTTGAAAAACCCATTTGCACGAATAGAGTCACTAGTACAAAATCCCGTATTGGCTTCGCTAGAATTTTAGTTGAAGTTGATGTTTCAAAGAAACCAGTAACAAGTTTTGATGTTAAGATGCCAGGAGATACCCGTTACACACAAGTGGTAACCTATGAAACCTTTCCTAACTACCACTACTTTTGTAAGAAATTTGACCATAACCCTTTTGAGTGCAAAACCATTGCAAGGACTAAAATGAAACAAATGAAGGATGCTGTGAATGAGGGAGGCATAAAAGGTGCAGTAAATGTTGAAACCAGAGACATAGAAGAGGGTACAATTGATATAGGCTCTATGCATCGGCCTCTCCAAGGAGAGGTTGTAGAATTGCGTGAACATACAAGAGTTAAGGAGGGTTCGACTAAAGATATGAGAGCTGATAAGTCAGGTGGATAACCACCTCAGCCTAAGGGTAATCTATCAACTAAAGGTGTGAGAACTGATAAATCAGGTGGACAACCATCGCAGCCAGAGGGTAATCCTGCTACTACCACGACTAGGGAGGAACTGAATGGAGAAGGGATTTCTAAAGTGATTAAGTCACGGATAGATCCTAATAAAGTCTACGATGGAGATCGGCAGAAGGTGCAATCTAATAGGAATGTAAGCAAAGGAAAGGCTACGATGATGCAAAATGATAGAACAGGGTATGGAAGTGGTAATGTGCATGATCAGGCCTCTGTTACTAGAGCTGGTATAGTGGGTACTAGTAATACCGAAGTAGTCAAGAGACTAAGAGGTGACAGGACCTCCGAGAATGATAAATGAAGATCCTATGTTGGAATGTTCGAGGTCTAAACAAGGCTTCGAGACAACATAGTGTTGCCAACCTAATAAGACAACATGATTGTAAGTTTGCTTGCCTTATTGAAACTAAACTCTCTATTGATGGTATTGGTATGA
>JAOTAY010000001.1:5119645-5140931 GCA_025629805.1 Erythroxylum baracoense
TGACGCGTCACGATTGCAACCTTCCTCTTTTATTTTCACTTCCTTCCTCATCCGAACACCTATCCTTCCAAAACACATATCTTCTGACTCAGACCTCCAAAATTCACAAACTTGGTATCAATGGAAAGCTAACAAAAAGACCTACAATTTTAATTAAAGACCTACAATTCTAATTAATAGTTATATTTTAATTAATAATAATATTTTAATTAAATATAATGCAATTAAATAAATAATAATAATATTTTAATTAATTAATTAATTAGTGAATAATAATATTTTAATTAATGAATAGGTTAAAAAAATCCTACAAGTAAGATATTATAGTGGAGGGAGGGCATTTCTGAAATTTCCTTATGTCTTTTGTTTCCATCCGTGGGACAAGAAATATCGTACCACAGTTTTGAAAGGAACAAAAAATTTCTGTCTTTGTCCTCTGAAGACGGAAAGAAAATGAGTGAGGGCAGCAAGCAAACACAGCCATTGACAAGATTATTATGTCCTTGTCCTCTGTCTTCGTTGGTGAAGACACCAACCAAACTCTACAGTAACCATATTAGAAGCTTTATTTAACCATATTAGAAGCTTTTGAGATACAATCAATTCACCAAACTCTTAAATGAAGTTTGGTAGCTTTTCTGTACATGATATTATTCTATTTTACTTATTTATTATTACTTTATCCTACTTATTTATTTATTATGTATCTAGTTATTTTTTCACATTTTTATTTATATATTTATTTTCTAAAATCTTCTTGTCACATTTGCATAGTTTTTTTACCCTACTTATTTATGTATTTATTATTTGTATTATTTGTAGCTATTTTATTTTATTTGGTTTTGTTTTATTTTATTTCTTTATGTACTTATTTAATTTTATTTACCTCTACTCTTAATTTTTCAATTTGCATCTGCATCACTTTTTATTGTCACATCTGCATGTGGGTCTACCGGAAACAGCCTCTCTACTATGTAGGGGTAAGGCTGCGTACTATCAGACCTCCCCAGACCCCGCTTCAATGCGAGATTTCAAACTGGGTGATGATGATGATGATGATAGAAGTGTTCTAAAATATGTTATGCAAGTTTTTGAAATTTGGGAATCTTAGAAGAGTAATCGCTATCTTGTCGAAATTTTTGATCAAACCTTTTGAAAAAAAAAGTTACCATTATTTTTCGCGCTTGTAAAAGTTTAAAATATAAAAGGTTTTTAATAGTTGAACGACTTGGCTTTGCAGGAATCCTTCAGTTGAGTTAGATATCGATTAGAAGGCTACTATCGAGTCGTCGGGAGGTTCCACTCGAATTTCAGAAGGGGAACTCCGAGATGGATCCTTTCAATATATGCTTCTTTTTATTAAATGAATATTTTAATTTTACTCATTTTAGATTATTAATTATTTTGAGTTTAAAATTTCTAACTTATTTTTCAATCATTATTGTTATTACTTTTCTTATCATCCTTTGATTGATTTTCTTTTCATCTATATTATGGAATAATTATTAATTATTATAATATATAAAAAGAAATAAATTCAAATGAGTATTTAAATAATTCGTTCAAAAAATTTGGTTAGCATTATATTTTTAAAAATAATTGTTGATATTTTTAGTTTATCTTATATTTTATTTTAATGGATCTAACTAAAATTAAATAAATATAATAAAACTTTGCAAACAAGTCATTACTTATATACAAGGAAAGCAACTACAAAGTCAATAAAAATATATTACTAATAATTTTGTCAAATTTTATTTTTAAGTTTTTGTTGCTAATATCATATAAACTAATTTTTATTCAATTTATTTTATCATAAATCTCAACTATCAATTTTTTTTTATAAAATTTTTAGAGCAGAAGTGTTGCTGTGGTGCTTGGAAAACAAAGAAACTCCCAGTCGCTAGATCCTCCATTGAAGAAGAATATCATAGTATGGGAAAATGTTTGTTTGCTGTACTGTGATCTCTTACTCAAGGACTTCCACATTCCAATGAAAGTACCGGGTCGTCTGGATTGTGATTACAAAGCAGCTATTCACAATGTAGCCAATCCAGTTTCCTTCCGAAAAACTAAGCGTCTGAATATAGGCCGTGTCATCTACTTTAAAAGAGTAGCTAAAGAAAGGGTTCGTTTGTCTTTGTATTCCCTCTTCTGCACAACTCGCAGACATGTTAACTGAAAAATCGCACGGGAATCATCATCATCACCGTTTGTGTTTTCAAGTTGGGTTTGTTGGACAGTCCACAAACTCCAACTTAAGATGTCGGTCCAGCATATTGTACAGGTTTCAAAAGAAGACAAGAGTAATATTGTTCCGTCTTTGTAATATCAAGTCCCTCTTTTTTCTTGCTAATAGAATGCTATTTTACCTTCACTCCGTTTGGCAAGGCTACAAGTTCCAAGCAAGCCCGGCAATACATTGAAGACCAACAAAGTTTATACTTAAATTTTCATTTAGTATTCTTGCTATAGTTTAGCTTTAATTTGTGTACTAAAATGTACTGTTTTTTCTTGTTATGTCCAGATAATATAAGAAGTTTTTATGTTTAAATGTTTTGTTTCTTCACAGATCATAAAATTGGAGAACGTTTCATCTTTAGTTTATAAATAGGTTTGTGAGCTCAATCAGACTAATTGCATGCATATGTTTGGGATATATATGTACTTCACAGCTGGAACATAATCTTCTCATTAATTGTGTATATCCTCATAATTCTAAAAGTATTGTTTCAACTATAGTTTTTGTTTTGCATAGCTAATTAACATCTGTATACTCCCATAAAATTTATGACCCCTCCTCTCGGAATTCTTGTACTCTCCCAACTCACATGCCACTTTAATCTGTCGCTATAAAATGTCTCTCTTTTTTTCTGATAGTATATGTATGCAGATTGCAGGCAACTCAGAGCTCAGTATGAACAACGTCCTCATTTCTGGGTTCTTCAAGCTCAGCTGTTACTGTCTGCTCTATGACACTGTACTCTTTGATAGTTTCATCTTGATCAGTGACAGCTTCGTCTTTGTCATGGGAAGTTAGGCAGTCAGCTGATGGATGGACAATTCCGTATCCAAAACCTTCTGCGGAGTTGCAGTAAGTTTCAACTGTCCCATCCTTTTTCTCCAAGTAGATGTTCGTGAGGATAATTTTGCTACATGGAACTGTGTCACTACAAGCAAATTTCATGGCCTTAGCACTCTTTGTTGTCCCACTGATGTTACGGTACATGATCTCACTTACTTCAACAGCAGCAGTCTAACAAGAAAAGCACAAGGACCATGTCTACAATCAGCACAGGGTTCTTGTTGGGAGATCAAGTTGCCCGAAATGCAAACTCCTGAGAGTTGGCAACTTCATGGCAGGTCCATTATATACCAAAAGTGTGGAGAGGATGGAATGAAATTTCAAAATGCTACCTGGTTTTTGCAGGCTATTGGGGAATCACAGTAGAACTGATCAATGATAATGGGGTTTGCAACATCTTCCATCCTCACATTTTCATATCGCACGCCACGAACATAGCCACTACCTCCCTGTACCAGGTTATGAAGTAAACGTAACTTTAGCATCAAAAATGAATTTCCAGGAACAGCTCCTCACTACCCAATATAACTGATGGCTTTACCTGCCAGGTCTTGATCCTCAGGCCATTAGTTGCATCCCTAATGAATGCTGTGTCCACTACCACTTTTGTGACTATTCCAACAGAGTTGTCCTTTCCGAGGCTTCCAATGCTGAATTGCAGAATAGATTCAATAGATTGAGTCATTGACTGATGGCTAATTTGTATCTGCAATTTCTGTCTCAGGAATTTTTATGAAGTAGGATCTGAAGTTAGACACTGAGAAGTACCTGATTCCATGTCCTGGTCCACAGAATATTCCCTTCATCTTGATACTTGAGCTACCATTGACGATGGAGATGCAATCATCGCCTGAATGTACCATGAGAATCATCACAGGTATCTGTCAATATTTTTTTCCATGATCATATAATATTGCAACTTTGATGGAAAGAGATTTGCCTTCAATGCTTGCCATTAGTTTTCAGAATCAGTGTTCTCATGTCCCTATATTATGGTCTGTTTTTAAGTCAAATTGAAGACATTTACTTTAAGAACGCAATATACTTGGCTCTACCTTTCATTCTATTTCGCTTCAATTCGTGAACAGAACAGAATTTAGAAGAGAAAACAGATAGAGGAGGGACCTGTTCCAATTTTGCAGTTCTGCAGAACAACATTGGTTGATTCCGTGATATGGATTCCATCAGTATTAGGACTATCTTCTGGAGCTGAAACAAGCACTTGAGATACCCTGACAGAATTGCATCGGGAAATCACAAAGTGCATCTGTTGACTGTTTTGAATGGTAAGCCCTTTCACCTTCACAGCTGAGCTTGAATCAATAGTCAACGCCTGCAGAAAAGAAATGTGTTCATTTTAGCTTTTAAAGATTCGGTTCGAAGTGTAATGCAAAGTGGAAAAAGGTCCTTACAGTTGGTGCTCCTTTGCAACGCTGTAAGAGAGAAATAAAAGAAAGTTTCGTTAGTGAAAAAGCAAATTGAAGCACTCAATAATAGAGTAGATAGAAAGGAAAGGAAGCAAATTACATTGGCCTTGTTCTTTTTGCAAGAAGCAGCCCACCATTTGCTTCCTGAGCCATCAATAACTCCATTCCCTTGAAACACAACTCCGGTGAGTTTGGAGAAATCAAGCCAGATTCTTGGAAGCTTTGGATCCCAGTTCTCAGGTTCATCTGGGGCTTTTATTGTTCCATCAATCTGCATGCCAAGAATTATAACCAAAATTTTGACGATGGCAATAGATAGTAGCATTGCATGAACAGAACCTAAAAGGCATTGCATGAACAGAAAGTTGAAGAACTGCATGAACAGATCACCTGAATGATGAGCTTATCCTGGCAAGGACCTATAAATTTTGTTGCGCTAACTAAATAGCTGCGTCCTGAAGGAACCAATAACACTGATCTTGGAGTAGAACAAGCTGTCCCCCAAGCATTTACAAAGGCCTGAAACAAAGTAATAGAAGATGAAAACAAGAACAATATAGTTCCAGCAAATGGTATATCGAATGTGCACCTGGGTATCGTCTGAAACTCCATCTCCAACTGCGCCAAAGCTATCCACATTCACAAGAACTTTGTTGCCACGTTCACTTGTCCGTAAAGGCATATCAAAAAGGTCCACCTCGTTTTCTTCTTCTATCTCAAACCTTTCTAGCTCCTCAAGCATGCCAATATTGTAGTATGCCATGTTTTCTGCAACTCCATAAGCCATTGCCAACATACCAAGAAAGGAAATGATGAACAATTTGTCCATGTTTTTGTCTCTTCTGTCTGCTTTGCAAAACTTGTTAACTTCGTATAACTCCTAGCAAACACCAGGTTTTAATTTATATCTGCAGATTAAAGTAGGAAAATGAAGGGTTTTATTGACTGTTTGGCTTGGCTTATAAGGACATAAAGACCTCCATTTTCTACATGCCCACACTTAAAGTACACGGGAAAATTTTTAAGTTCTTTGCTTTACTCTTCAACCAGTAGAAGGAAGTTCGCCACTAAAAAGAGTTACAAAGATTCTGCTTTTACCTTCTGCTCTCTCCCCTATACAAAACGGATAAAATTATTATTCAGACGAAAATGCGTTCCAACCAAATTCAATTCCTTAAGTCATACAATACATCATTACATACATACACAGAACAGAAGGAGCAATGCAAAATCCTACAAGAGAGAAAGACATCAATTGCTTCGTTGAACCTAACAGGACAACTAAAACTAAGGCCCCAGCCGTCATCTGTCACATGCAAACCGATTTCTTCAAACAAAAGCAATCTCGTTGGATTTAACACTTCAAATAAATGGCCTAAATCTTCATCATATCAAATGCAGAATTTTTGTTAGCCATCTTTAGCTCCATGTTTGATGCTTAATTCCAACCTCCACTTTGAAAAGGATGTCTATCTCAATGTCAGTTCTTCACCTCGATCAAACCGCAACCAATATCTGCTGTTATCTTCCTTGATATGCCAATCTCTCTAATCTGCATTCAGGCTTCCAATTGACCAATCTCAGCAAAAACATTTGACAACTGCAAATATATTCCAGAATTTCTTATCTCCATCAGTACTTTTGGAGCTCTTCTTCCTATCATTCATTCCCGTGGATTCTGCAGCCTCGCAACATTGAGTTCCACATCACAAAATCATCCTCTCCTAGTGTCAGTTTCAGGTTTCAAATCATTTTGAATCATTGCTTTAAGCAACTTGAGACATTCAGTTCCCATTACATTACATGTGAAGCCAGTGATGATTAATGTGAACCAGATTATATTTGGTGAGGGAAGTTGACAAGAACCTTAGTGAAAGCTTAACATCTCCAGACCTCAAATATTCATCAATCAAGGAACATGAAACGGTAATGTCAGCTTTAAACCTTGATTCTATTGCACAACAGTGAAACAAGCTGTAACTGGTCATTGAAAAGTATGACCTCATTCAGCCAAGTATCTTCACCAGCCATCAAACCAAAGATCTATAACAATGCCATGGTGCAACAAGGATGTCGATAATGAGTTTCACTACTCCAAATTTCTCTCGGGAACATTTTCGTACACAGACACTGAACCCGTAGTTTCCTTGCATTTACCATACATGTCAATGAGCGCCGATTGTATGGGGTACTTTCACATTACAGAACACTGAATTTGACATCCAAGTTTTAACATTCCTGGTTCTACCTGACAAATTCAAGAACCCAATAAATTAACGATTTGTTGGCTTCCTCCTAAAGATCTGCATCAAGCGAAATAACTCTTTAAGAGAATACGCTAGTAAGTCATTGTCTGCATAGAAGAAAACTATTGCACTCCAGGAGGTTGCATATCCCAACTAAATGGCTTCTAATGATTTCCTTGCACGTGATAAACCATTACAAGCAGAGTAGAAGTCCGAAAGCTCGCGTTTACGGATCCAACCTTAATGACACGACAGTTAGCTGAAGATTTGACGGCATCTTCAACGGCAACGAAGAGGTTGAGGATGACAAAGGCAGTATTGCAATGGTGTTAAAAAAGTTGCTATTTTACGACACATGGGGCAGTATATTGAACTTTGCAATAATGATCCAAATCCACTGGATTTGTTAAACATAAGAGCTTTTCACCGAACAAGGAAGGACCCAGAAAACCAAAGTTAAATTTCTTCCAGCCTGTCCCCACAGAAGGTAAGAACCGACATTCCTGGTTTAAACGTTAAATATGAATTGCCGCAAGTACTTTTAATCTTCCTGTACCGTGTACTACGGTTGTGATTCGTTGAGAACGATGACACGATGCTTTAAGGCAACTCCAAGATGAACCCAGTTGGTGTCTATTTTTTGTCAAGAAAGTGGCTTTCAATTTGTCAACGATCGTCCTCCTGGCTTGCAGAAAAGCTCTTCGGGCCAAAGACACCTCAAAAGCATACATTTCACATGCTTCCAAATCTCCTGAACATTATTTGGAACCTACAAATGTTTCGAAGCAAATTTTGGTTGGGAAATAGCCAAAAAAGAGAACTCCTAAGAATAAAGCAAAATGACGCTGGCAATTATATCTGAACAATCCCAGAACACTAAAAATAACTTCGATATTGGCAAACATTACCAGCCAGTCCTGTACGCGAGCAGGCAAGTGTTCTATATATACATACACAATTACCCTCAAAACATAAGCATAGGGGTTTGCTTCAATGATCAAGGTTTACTTTTTCCTTATTAAGTCGACAAAGTCGGTTTACAGGAGTATGGACACAAACACCAATAATTTATAGGAACCTGGACAGCAATGTTATTAACATGTTGCTGCTATAGCCTCCAAAATAGAAGCAACAATATTCATCTGGGTTTCTTCATCAATTCTAGAAAATAGAGGGACGTGAACAAATAGAGATTTGTGGCCCTTCTGTTCTGCAAAATGAAGAGAGTGATAGTAAACAAAGTTACAAACAAAGCGGCCCGCATCATCTGATAGAGTCACATCATAGCCCTTCTTCTTCAAGAACTTTAGTATCTCCTCTGCAGGGCAACAAGTCTTGACCAAAATATAAAATTGAGAGAAAGAGACGTTAGTATTCACACGTGCACAGAAAGAATGAGGAGTGAGAAATTTTGTTTCCATTTTTGCTTCTTTTTGGGTGTGGCGCAGGAACCAACTGTGTACAGAAAGAATTAGGAGTAGAAAATGTTGTTTTTCTCATTCTCTTTTTGTATTTCTTTTTTCTGGTCTATGCAGGGTTAAGTTGGATTGCCAAATTGTTTTCACAATGAACAAACTCTTTTCATGAGAGCCAACTTAAACCATTTAAGCTTCTTGGTCAAGAACTTGGCAATACAGTTGCTATGTAAATGAGGAATAGTTCCGAGCGTAGTTGCATACCTCTCTAATCCAGGAAGTTGCTCCATCCGCAGGGACAATTGGGTAGTTCTACAAAGCAAAAAAGGTATGATGCCACATAAAACAAATAGGACAAATTGAAAGTGCTAACCATTTGTCCAAAGTTCAAAACAATCCAACTAACATTGACAGGATAACATCATCATAACAATGTCTGACTCAGAACCCAAAATAGAGAAGAGCCATCTAGTTAGAGGGATAAAGTAAATTTACCTGAGGTTGCCATCCAAGCTCATCTGGACATCGAAAGGTGGCTTCATTTACTGCCTGTCGCTCAATGGCAATTTTCGGAGCTCCACTATTCACCCCTAAGTGAAGCTGAATAAGTAACATACGGTAAAAAATTTTAAACGACCAAAGTTGAAAATACAGAACAACCAACTGCGTATGCTTCTGCAAAATGAGTGGCCTCCATAAACCTTGAATACGTTTTCTAGCTAATGAGAGAAAATAATACAAGTAGATATAATCAATGATTACTGTAGCATTGATTTGTGAGGTGTGTAAAGCTGGTATATGTATCAGTTCATAATGCAATTTAATCTCTTGGATACTGAATCTCATGCACCATAGAAGCAAAGATAAGGCCGCAGGTATTCCAAACCAATGCATAGAAAAACAAACAAGGAAGAAAAGGTCATAATAGAAGCAAAAGTAAAAGCTTACTGATGCATCCTCTATTTCTAAAATGAGAATTATCAAAAAAACATACCCATACAACTTTTTCTTTCTCGCCAGCATTTGTTGATGCAATGCCAGACTCTAAGACATTGAGAAGCATTGGAAGAGCATCAATTCCAGCAGTCTCAAGGATTGTGCAACTCCCCAGAGTGACACCAGCTGGCAACCCTCTCTTTTGCATGAAGTCTTTCAAATTCTTAACTATTATCTCCGTTGGATTTTCAGCAACTCCATGAAATTTCTTGAATCCAGTGACATGAATGACCACACCCTTTGGCCCTTCCGATCCCATCCCCTCGTTCTGAACACGGATGCAATTCCCAATTTTTTTGATTGAAGTGTTCTGCTGAAGCCTATGAATGCACAAAGCTCAATGACCTAAACAGACAGAAGAGATATTTCCCGTCATATAAGGAATTTACCAACTGAATAAGCGGTGAGTTACTTAAGAACTCGTATCAAGTTTTATCATCACAATCAGTTAAAGAAATGAAAAATATCCTACTTCCCAACCACATGCGCAATTAGATTAGTCCCACCAGTGCATCACTCCGCAAATCGGATATCATTACATCTCTCAAACATTGAAGCAATGTTCAAGAGATTAAATACTGCAGTCTGCAGAGTAAGTAATAGCATCCCACAAGTTTTAAGAATTAATCAACTAAATCTACCAACCACAAAAGGTTAACTAATCAAAATAAACAGGCAGAAGAGAAAAGAAAGCAATAAAAGATATCAACCCAATTATAAGCTTCTAAACAAATTGATCATGTACCCAATTATAAGCTTCTAAAAACATCAAAAATGAAAAAAGAAAGAGAAGACAATATCACGATCTAGTTCAAACGACATAAGAAGCGAAAATCCACAGAACCAACTAGGAAAGGCCGACCTTTGCAGACGAAAAAGGGAATTTTCAACAAACAGATACCTTGAAATCAAGTCCAGAAGAAGAAACCGTTACGAAACGGAACACAAAAGAGAACAGAGAAACAAGAAGATGGAAACAAAGTCACCTTCAAAATGATCAGAAATCGCCGTCTAGCCTTCTGCGCGTTTCGAGAAGTGATCAAAAGTTCGCCGTGGGTTTTAGGTGGAAGAATGAGACCGAACCAACCCGTATAACTGTACTTAGTAGAAGTAGGAACACCGTTGGCCTTCCCATTGGTTGCTATTCAATTTCTTTTAACCAAAGGCCATCGGTTCTTCCACTTAATCACGAAAATTGCCATTCCATCCAATGCAATGATCGTGATCTAGTGTTCCTCATTCCCATTGTAGCGGTGAGCCGCTGAGCCAAATAACCGCCACGTTTGCTTTGTGATGTTGGCGGGCAGAGTTATTTGAATGATGTGGCTCCATATCATTGGATGAAATTGTGTTGTCATCTTCTGTGAGTCCTACGTTGGACGGTGTTCATGGGTTGGGCTTAATTGAATTTATATTAATTAAATTAAATCTGTATTTATAATTCAATTATTGTAAACTAATATTGATTAGTTAATACGTTTAATAAACATTTATTATATGTTATTAATCCAATTAATTGGATATAAACCAACTTAGTATTATTTAGAAATTCAATTTAAAATTTTATATGTAATAAAATCTTTAAAAATAATATTATATTCAAAATTTAAGTAAAACGTTATAATATAATATTTAAAATAATCACATTGTATATATAAAGTTAAAAATAATGTTTATTAATTTATCAAAATATTAATTAGATCTGCATCATCAATTTTTAATTATAAATTTTATTATAAATAGGAATTATTTGTTTATCGAATACAAAATTTATACCATTTATAAATAATTATATCCTAAAATTCACTAATTATGGAATATAAAATATCGATGTATAAACTATAAAGTACCTATTGAAGCGACAGATACAAAACTTAGGAACCTAAGTAGAGAAAATCAGAGCGAGAGAGGGTGTGTCATGCCTCGGTACAAAGACGAGCCACCCGCGGTTCGTGTTTACACAGTTTGCGACGAATCAAGGTGTGTGTATGTCTAGTGTCAAGGTCTGATTCTTGAGTTTCTATGGTTGACCCATTTAGCGTTTATGAGCAGGTATTTGATTGTGAGAAATGTTCCGGCCTTGGGATGTGGGGATGATTTGTTGAAGCTTTTCTCTTCCTATGGAGACGTTGAAGAGTAAGTGAGTCCCATTGTTTTGTCTTCGTTTCTTTAGGAAACTGTTTCTATCCTTTTCTCCTATTTTATGTGAAAGTTTTGGACTTGCAGTAAGTTAAGAGGATTTCCGCTGCAGAATTGAATTGTTGGTCTGTTTTCTATATTCTGTAATTGACACCGGGAATTTGATTGTTTTGTTTTTAAATGGTCAGTCTTAAACCGATGGATGCTGAAGAATGTGAACAATTTACTGACGTTTATTGGATCAAATTCTGTTTGATCAACAATGCCAGGTTACTGGGTTGGTCAATTTTTGCGCAATTCATTGATTTGTTTAGTCTATTGAAATGACCAATAGTGAGGACTAGGCCTTGAGTTTTTTACCCATTTTGTTATAGGTTTGCCAAGAGAAAATTGGATGAGTTTGTATTCTTAGGCAATAGATTGCAGGTCTCGTATGCCCCTCAGTTTGAGAGCTTATCTGATACGAAGGATAAATTGGAAGGAAGAAGAAGGGAAGTACTTGCAAGATTAAACCGTGAGTTCCTGTGGCTTGGGCTGAGAAATTCTTGATTAGTATCTCTAGCAAAGTTCTAATTGTTATTTGGGTGAACGGTTATTTCAGTATCAAATTTTTTTAATTTTCACATTAATAAACTTTTTATTTTGTTTTCAGTCAAGTTCCTAATTTTTTTCTGAAAATCTGGCTTAGCACTGCAAAATATTTCTTTCGTTAAATAAGATGATGTGTAATTCCAAGAAGAGAATCATGTGTCAAAATGATTCTTTTTTCTTTTATCACATCTTTTTTTTTCTGTCGGAAGAAATGTTTTGCATGGTTAAGTTACACTAAAAAGTTAAGATCTTGATCGAAAGAATTAAACATTTGACACTGTTGAGTGAATCGTTATCACAGTTTACTTAGAATCTAACAATATTTATGTAACTATCAGCTGGAAGAGTGAAGGGCTCCCAAGTGAATAGATCAGGAGCTTCAAGGGAGGGTTGTTTAGTTGCAGCACCCTCTCAACCTCATGACGGTCCTCAGCAGATGAACCATGAGCTATGTTGGTAGGATGTAGTTTTGCTTCATCCCGCCATAATGAGGTGCATTTGTATTGCTTTGACATTGAAAGCTATGATAATCTATTGTTTAGGGACTCTGGAAAATCCCAGCATAATACTCAGGTTAATGTTCATCCTATCTCAAGAGTTTCTTCTGACCAGGTTTGTGCCTACTTCCTATAAACTCATTTCTAAAGATTCTTGTTTATTAACAAATTTTTATAAACCATTTTGTTATGCCTTCAACTTTGATGTAAGGAATGGTCTAAATTCATTTGCAATTAGACATTCATTAGCTTTTAGTGTGTATATATTTCCACGAGTTGAATAAGAAAAAAGCTAAATTTATGCTAAAACCTAAGTTTAACTAAGCTGCATAAGAATAATCTCGTTTGCTTCTCTGCTGGAGTTGCTGATCAAGTTGGGATGAAGATTCTCATTTGATTCCTTTTGAGTTCCTCAAGTCATGAGAATTTTTCGGAATAAGGCACCGAAATTTTGGATTGAAAATTTGTGATTTGTGGGGGCTTGGCTTTTTATCTTCATTTTGCTTGTCCACATTTTTTAATGTCACAGGAATATTTTCCATCTGAATCTATGAATCAAACAGTTAGATTGGTGAGGGAGAAGCTCAATAAGGTGATGAGCTTTACCACGTGATGGCCTTCCTTTAGATTATTTGGTGTTAAAACTTCACAAAGTAACGAAACTTTCGTTTTCCCAGATCCAGTCAAGTACTGAGCATCCCCCAGCTGGGCCCGCATCAAAGAAACCAAGAGCGGACGGCAGAAGAAGAATCTAAGGGAGCTTTTTACGATGCAGAGATTACTGAATTCCCAATTTACCAATATTATAATGCTGCTAGTAACTTTTTGCCTGGTCTTCCATGATAAAAGCAAATCATGTCAACAGATGCAGCATTCTAAACTACCCCGTCAAATCCTCTGGCCACATAAATAGATGGCTTGGATGGTTTAGGACAGGGTTGGGACAGAGTTAAGGGGCCAGAGGATCGGGTCCCTTAAACTACTGAGGTCTTTCTAACGTAAATATCAAATTATTAGATTTTACTAATCACACTTGTAATGATTTGTGCTAAAAGTTGTACCATATGAATTCCATGTAGCACGAGTGAGGCAGCAGAGATGGCACAAGAATTAACAGTTACTTGTCAGTGTGCTGCAAGAATTAACAGTTACTTGTCAGTGTTCTCCTGTTTCTCATTATCCTTCACAAACTGAAATTTTAAGGATTGAGGCATAAAAGCAGATTTTTTATTACTATTGGAAAATTATGCTCATTGTGGGTAATCATGACTTGACTATGCAAATTATCTATTCTCTGTATTTAATTGAGTGGGATAGATTGCATATGGCCTTGCCTAGTGTTACGAAGGCTTTGACAAGAATTATATGTTCACACTAAAATGCATCAAAAACCACAATTCAACATAAGAAACATAAGAAAGCAACGGAAGGCTACTAAACTCACTGACGGTGGTGGATACTGAATATATTACTAAGTAGAAAAAAAATATGTTAAAAATATATCATTAAATCACTTATGATTGCTTCTTCTTGTTTCAAGCCATTTACTTTATCACATTACTCGTAATCTTCATTTAAAAGTGATGGTTGGTAATGTTTCAAGCCACTTCATATATGGTCTAACCGATACACATTCATTGTCTAGTCCACTCATGATCCGCTCTTTGAGCATAATTAAGTAATTGATTTATCCAAACACACATATGATCAATCTAACTCATCGTAGCCAAGTCGATTAATGTAGTAACAATTTGTCATAGATAACTGAAACTCAAAATCTGCTTGATCTGTCTTGATTTAGATGCCTTGATTCATTGATTTAGATGACTTTGATTCATTCAATATACCTTTTTCATGTGTCTTTGGTCAAATTTTACTGCTTATTAATAAAATGATCTTGCTAGTGTTACGCTAACACCTAGCTATTTGACCTTGCAGCCAGCACTTTGCCTTCTTTTTTTTTTCCAGTTTGGTTCATCAGTACGATGATTTTCAGTTAAACCGCAAGAAGATACCAACATAGAAGACCCAAGTAAAGTCATAACCTAATAATAGTGTGAACATGATGTATACAAGACAGATTAACGCAGGATGAGAGAGCAAGGACTTACGAAATCAGAAGTTCCTGAAAATATAGCTACAGAAGTTGCCAAACTCCATTTCACGGAAGTTCCCAAGTTTTCTCCGTGCACAAGCTCAAGCTCTTGAAAGACTGTTTTTAAGTGTTAAATATCACACATAATTGTATGTAACTTTGGGCGATTTACTTTGTAGTTTATGACAAGTACACTTCGACGCTAGTTGTTTTGATCATCTGACAGACGGGACAAATGTTGATTAGTATGTCACACTCTTTACATAAACAGAGATGCCTACAGGGCATTAACAACATGGACACTTCCCTTGCTTTGCATGCTCTGCAGGTCATATGTTCCTTCAAGCCTTGGATATTCCTGGAGAGCAGCTTTGCAGGCCCTCCAGAAATGTTCAAGAAATTACTAGGGTCAATGTAAGAGGCAGCATCATCAACTTCACTGTCCCCAAAGCCTTCCTTCCCTTGGTCAGCACCCTGTGAAATTGCCTGCTGGAGATTGGTCCTTAAGGCATTAACCACAGACTCGTTGTACTTTGCCCTGTAGTGCCAATTCTGGGCCTCTGAAGCCACCTGCTTTATTTTATCTGCCAATTCTTTATTTCTACGGTTCATGGTCTCTATCTCAATGTCTTTTTCCTGCAATTTTCTGTTAACACCCTTCTCAATGGCAGCAAGAAAGGAAGCAACATGTCTTTGCTTCATGTCCCTTACCCCCTTAGTCAAGTGCTCTTCCTGCATGTGTGGCAAGCATCCATTATAGCATGAGATTAGGTCCTAGTAACAGATAAATTTTATATGCAAAGCATGAATTATCCCATTTTTGGACTATCCACAAATTTTCAAAGAATAGTTTGTGTGAGAACAGAACGAATGTGGGAGAAGCATTGTGGTTTTAGTTATCTGTAAAGCAATGATGATTAAAGTTTTTATAGGAGGCAGCAAAAAGAGAACAAGCATGCATAAACTAGTTTACTTCTTCCCTATAAATCATGAAAATGAGGTCCTAGTAACAGATGAATTTTATATTGAGAGCACGAGCTATCCCATTTTGGACCATCTGCAAATGTTCAAAGAAAGAGTTCTTGACAGTGAGAACTTCAGAATGCATGTGGGAGAAATATTGTGCCTTTCACCATCTGTAAAACATTGATGATTCGGGTTTTTATAGGAGGCAGTGAAAAGCAAAAAAGCATGCATAAACAAGTTTACTTCTCTATATCTCATGAAAATGAGGTCCTTGTAACAGAAATTCTATATTTGACAGAACAAGTTATCCAAAAAAAAATCTGAGAACAACAGAATGCAGGTGATTTTGATTTTGATTTTCACAATCTGTAAAGCATTGATGATTCATGTTCGTACAGGAGGCAGCAAAAAGCAAAACAGCGTGCATAACCAAGTTTATTTCTCTATGAATCATGAAAATGAGGTCAAAAAATCGCAAGTTAATCCATGGTAGGTGCAAATGATCACGAGTCAAATAAGAACCTGGATCTTGATATACTGATCAAATTCTTC
The DNA here is from genome assembly GCA_025629805.1 of Erythroxylum baracoense. Classification (NCBI taxonomy): domain Eukaryota; kingdom Viridiplantae; phylum Streptophyta; class Magnoliopsida; order Malpighiales; family Erythroxylaceae; genus Erythroxylum; species Erythroxylum baracoense. The sequence continues at coordinate 5,135,655 of JAOTAY010000001.1, forward strand.
TTTCTGTCGATCAAGCTCAGTCCTTATATTGTCACCAAGGGACAAAACAAATGCCGGTGTTGTTGTCATACTTCCACTTGCAGATGTCACAGATGAATTACGCTCGTCATATGATAGTTTTAAACCAGTTGATACAGGATTTTGATTTGGGATGCTCAGTGATCGGTCAGCATCATCTTGACAAACCTCAAAATTTAAGGACATCTGCAGCTTTTGTTGTCTACTGAAATCTTCTGTTTCTCTGGATCGTTTGTTTGCTCGAAGCATGGGATTAACACTTTCATTACCAAAATAATTCACTGGATTAATGCTGCATCCAGTTGGTACTGATACAAACAAGAAAATCAAAGATTACTCAGCTACCTTTGTGGCTTCCACTTTTTTATTTCAAAAATTTCTTCTTTTGAGACTTGGAATTAATTCAGTGAAGAGAATGCAGAACCAGGAATAAAGAAGTGAAGCAGCTCTCATCAATTCGCTAAATTTTGACAATAGAAAGTTTGAAAAAATAGACTTTTTCCTATAATTTCTCAAGCCTTATACGCTTTTGCCAACAAAGACACGGCTACCTATGAAGACACTGTGAGAAATACTAGGAAGAATATACTAGAATGTTTTCGATTAATTAAAAAGAAAGAAAGATTAGATTTAGCCCCTGATGAGTACATGAAATGCCTCACTGATTGCAGTCCCCTATAACTTCTAAGCAAGGGATACCGATTTGGACAATCACTAAGAAATACAGGCAGTACAATGGTAACATCACCAGCAACCAAACCCACTGAAGTACTGTTGAGCTTTTTCACACATAATAACAATGTCCTGATCACAGCTTCATCGTAACCTTTTCTAAAAGAGTGGTAAAGGTAGTAAGAAGACGATAGGTGAAAGATGGTAGAAATATGCAATGAAACAAGACAAAGAAAAAATGTGCCCATTTATTGGCTTTAATTCTAAGGAAGTTTCAAGCGATGTGCAAATGCATTGTCAAGTGAACCCAGCATAAAAAAGCAACAGCTTCACCATGCATATTATGAACAGACATGACAAGAAACACAAAAACCTACAAGTATACCCGCAGAGAGTTTCTTATATCATATGTCAAAATGAAAATGTTCTCAGTTTAGGTCATCATGCTTGTTCATAGATACAAAATAAACCCACCCCATTGCCACTATCCAGTTTCTGAAATCAAGAAGGTATATTCCAATAGATGTTTTATTCATCTATTGGAAAACTTGGCAACTTTGAAAAGCATAACTATCAACAACTTCAAAAAGTACGACTACCAGTTCCCGTAACTGTCATCTTCTTCCATCCAAGAGTGGGAATAGGCTTCAGGGAGACCTCACAGCATTTCAGCTTCCCCACCACTAAACCTTCTACCATTTCTTCATAAATTCCTCATAGATTCTAAATGACAACATGTTGAACACAATTTGAGCTACCAAGCACAGCTACACTTAACCTTGTTTCAGCAATTTCTATGATTCTTTTTTCTTCTTATTCAGCCAAAAGAAAATCAATCAACTCACTACCCCCGTATTTCAACATTTACCGGGATTTGGATGCTGAGTTGTCCTGACATGCAATGACTCCAATTCTTTATCTATTCTAAAGGAATTCAAAAGTAGTTATTTTGTAGATATCCAAATTTAAAGGACATGGACATTACTAGTTTGAATAACCCAATTTTAACTACAGTAAAAATACATTTATATACATGAATTGAAACTTCAATTCTAAATCCAAAATCAAATGGATTCTAAATGAAATGAGAACTCACAATTACCAAATAACTGGAGTTGACTTGAAGCATTAGCCTGATATGGAATACGATTCTCGTCCGCGAAAACGGGAAGAAGAGGATTGTTGTTGTTACCACCCAACATTGTCCGATACTTTTAATCTACATAAATTATAATGCTTTCGCAATACGGTGCAGTAAGGTATGTTCCTACCTGCACAGAGAAGGCGAAAAAATTATAAACGAAGGCCACGAGATAGCAATCCAAGAAAATGATGAAACATAGAAGGGATAAATGCTAAAAAGGAAACAAGTAAGCATTTCAACAGAAAAGTTTAGAAAGGAAAAAAGAAATTGTGGAAGCAAAAATTGGAATGCAAAGATAAATCTAAAACCATATCCAAGAGCAAAAAAGGTTTAGATCTTCATTTAGATACACATGAATGTAGTAGCATCAAAGTGCACAGACAGAAAACAAGCACACAAAACACAAGCATCCACTCAGAAATGGAAAATCCAACAAAGACCAGATTGAGAAAATTACCTCTATATCTGATTCCTCTACATGCAAAGATGGTCCCTTAAGATCTTTCAATCCCAACCCAAAATCAGAAAAAACAAAACATGCCCAGAATCAAATCGATCATAATATCTCTCAAACCTTAAAACAGCCATATCAAAGATTGCATCTTTCTTACAACACACAGAACAATCGATCATCTAGGATCTAAAACTTCAACACCCAAACAAAATGAAGAAGAAAAAAAAACAAAAGGAAAAACCAACAAAGAGAAAGAGAAATAATTCAAGAATAAAAACAGAAGAAGGTGGATGTCGAACAAGACATGCTTACGGAAAGAGGGCAAAGGAGAGGTTGAAGAAAGAAAAAGAAATAGAATAGTAAATGATTGAACAGAAAAAAAAGAATTTGGTAGTGGTGGTAGTGGCAGACTGGTTACTGCTATCTATCTAGTGGTTACGCAAACCGATCTCTGTTAATTTTCCATAAATTCCAATGCTTTTCTTCTCCTTAACATGTCTTCCTTTTTTTTTCACTTTGTTTTTACCTTTTGCTTAATGTTACGAATCACTAATTAGAAGATTTAACCTGTTCCGTCAATATGTAAAATCCAATTAATAGCTTGATGAACAGAAGATACTAAACAATGTCCTGGTCCTGGTCCTGGTCCTGGTCCTGGTGCTGTAGTAGTTGCAACCTCCAAAGATGCACAAGAAAACTATGTTTTAACAAAATGTTTCCTAATACCACTTACCAACTTCTTCTAATGCTAAGTTAAAGTCTGTGTTTTGTGTTTTAGGTTGGATTTGATGGAAAAATGTAATTATGTAGATTTTTATACTTTCTTGGGTTTTATCCGAATTACAGCTTCTTGCACGTTACTTCCTTATGTAAAGTCTTATTAATTCCCATTTTATCGGTTACATTGTCCCTATATGGATTGTCTAAATCCATATTATGCTTGCTTAGACGTTTATATTACCCAACATTTAATATGTCACGAGGAGCATGAGAACATGTCAGAGTTGGTTGCAACACTTATCATCACAAGACCTTCAACACTACATCTTCTTTTCTTAAAACACTTTCCAATACTATCCCCAAAGTTACTATCAAATCGTCAAACCTTTGGATATGGTGGCATTAAAAATTCTAAAATGCTTAATCCTCGTGCCACGTTATGCATTTTGAAAAGGTGGGATTAACGATGTACAAACACCGAACGTGAACCCCACATGAGCAATATCGGTGGCTCTTTTGGCAGGTAATTTTGGCGGGCGAGCAAACGACGAGTCGCGATGGTCCACGATTCCCGGGATTTATTTAAGCAACCCACGTTAAAGCCATTTTAATTCTTGCATCTAATCTAAGGAGGAAAACAATTAATTATAATCAGATACGCAACTGTTCATTTTCAATTATGGAACAGATCAAATACTGTCCATCCAAGAGGCTATATTACGAAAGATGGGGTCCATGTCTAGTGTCAACACCATGGACAATAGTTGATGGTAGAATGGAATGGAACCATTTTCATAATTTCACGACTTTTTTTCTTTTTGACAAATTAATCACATGGTGATGGTGGAGAAAGAGGATGAGAAATCGGATTCAATCTCTAAACAGGCTTGGTAGTTTTTGCCCGACTCAAATTGATTAGATCTTGATCTAGTAGGTTATCTACCTTTGATTTCCCTCCCATGGACTTTGGGAACAAAAGAAGAACTTGTTGCTAATTAGGTAGGACAATGTAGATGGCTATATTTACGGATGAAATGTTTTCATGGAGCGGAGTAAGTTCTTAGTCTTTAATAATGTTTATACGTAATATTATCTCTACTCATTTGGTACAGTGTGATTCTAAATGATTACATCTAAACGTACCTCTGAATTTATAATACTTTACCATTTGATATCGTAGGATTTCATTGGTTTGTAATTCTTATTTCACCACATTTTCTTACTTTTATGTTTAATTAAACAATTACATGAATTTATTAAGGTTTCCTCAATCTTCGAATTCTTTCTTTGCTAACGGTAAGGATGGCAATGTCGGAGTCTGTCAAATTTTTTAAAATAATTTTTTTAAAAATTAAAAGTATAAAACAACATTTTTTAATTGAGTTTAGATTTATGTTGTTTAGGCCTAAGCTTAATTTTTTTAAACAAAACGATATTATTTTGTTTAAAATAGTTGAACTTGGAGTCGATCTGGGCCTAAGCCTGACCTATGAGTCGGCTCGCTAAAAACACCTGAATTTAGACTAATAAGTAGTCCATTGTCATTCCCAAGTAAAGGTAATATTATTAAAGATAAGTTATCAATTTTTTTTGGCTAATGTTATATGGAACAATTTATTGGGTTTTTAAATTATTTATTTTTAAAAAGAATTTCAATATCTTAAGTTATTGTTAAACACTTCTATATCATTTTAATGGTCTAACTATTAAACTAATATTTTGAAAATATCCATTTTTAAGAAATATTTTACATTAAACAATCCATTTATTCATTATTTTATTTTTTAATAAATTAATATTTTATGTATATTATATGTAAAAAGAACATACATATATATATATATGTATGTATGTATATGAATAGGAGGTAAAGTCCTAATTTTTGTCCTAAAATTTGTTCCTACTTTTGCTACATCATTAAATAATTGATCAATATATATTTTATCAGTATTTTTAAATTCTATACTATGATGAGAATTTGTAAGAGCATAACTAATTTGATAAGTGATAGAAAAAGGATACTGTCCTGATGTCATTAAATTTTGATTATAAAATTTATATGCAATTGTTAATTGTTCTTCTAAATCTCTTGATTTCAGAGGTAATCCTAATTTTAATCGTGTATTAAATTTAATTTTTTCATAAGCTAATCAATTAAAAGAGATCCTATAATTCTAATTAGGAATTCGTTTGCCCCTTAGGAGCAGCCCTTCCAATTGAAAATTTTTCTTCATTTTATTATTTAATAACTCATAATCAGATTTCGGTA
>JAOTAY010000001.1:5141031-5153183 GCA_025629805.1 Erythroxylum baracoense
AAATGTTTCTGAATAAAAGTGGGGCCAAATTTTGTGATTATTAATTTGTGCTTATTCAAAAAAAAAGATTTATACCGACTTTTGATTGTTTAGTGATGTAGCACACCATCCTCGCGGGGCACAGACTCGGATATCACCATCGATATCTGGTTCGGGTCCAGCGGGAGTGGGGTGTTGCATAGATACTTTACTTTCTAATGATCAACTTAAACAGATAGAAAAAACCCAATTAAATCTAAAAGAAGGATAAGATATTCATAAAACTACTATTTTTAATAGAATAATTAACCGTAAAAATATTATTTATTTTGGAAAAATTATTCATGAAACTCCTGTTAATATAGAAAAATGTAATGGTCATATTAGAATTAATTTAATTAATCAAGAACAGATTTATAAACATTTACAAAAGATTCCATTAAATAAAAGAACAAAAATTGGTTATATCCATCTTTCAACTATTCAAATTCTTTTAAAATCTACTTTTCAGGAAGGGATAGATTCTCCTATACGAATGGCTATATTAGATGAAAGAGTGACATATTTAAATAATCAAATTATAGGTATAATGAACGGTAATTTAGCTTATGGAAAAATTAAATTTAATACACGATTAAAATTAAGATTACCTCTGAAATCAAGAGATTTAGAAGAACAATTAACAATTGCATATAAATTTTATTATCAAAATTTAATCACATCAGGACAATATCCTTTTTCTATCACTTATCAAATTAGTTATGCTCTTACAAATTCTCATCATAGTATAGAATTTAAAATTACTGATAAAATATATATTGATCAATTATTTAATGATGTAGCAAAAGTAGGAACACATTTTAGGACAAAAATTAGGACTTTACCTCCTATTCAATATCTAATCAATACAAGACATTCTTTTTCTGACATTATATCCTCTTCAAATCTAGCACCGTTTAGAAGGACTCAGTCTTTTAGATCAGATAGAAATTTAGGAAAAAAGAAAGATGAATCCCATATAGCTATTACTGATCCAACTATCTTTCATTCCTCTTTAGATAATTCCAAAAAGTTAGATCTAGTGCAAGCCCAACTTTCTGATTTAACTTCTTATCTGAAACAAACATTATGAGCATTAGTCAAGAATTAGCTGAATTAAAAGAACATTCTAAACAGTTAGAATATCAACTTCATAATATAAATCAAAAACAGACAAAGTTCATTAATCTCATAAATGATTTAATAACCAAAACAAAAGAACAAAATCAAAAAATGCAAAAATTGGAAGCAAGACTAGAAGTGCTTTGCTAACGAAAACACGTGTTGACGTAAACGGATACCAAATCCTTATAAGTCCACCACGCCTCCACGGCGGGCGCCCATACACCCCGGGAGTCTTGGTAGCTGCATACCCTGTCGGATCCCAGTTGTTTCTGAGGTACTCGATACCACGTAATGTCAGCGCGAATGCAGTGATTCGAACCCAAGACGTAAAGGATCTCACAAAACTCTGATACCACTTTGCTAACGAAAACACGTGTTGACGTTAACGGATACCAAATCCTTATAAGTCCAATATCGGTTAACAAATATATTTTCACTAAATATATAAATAAATAAATATATAATTCTTGTATTTAATAGGAGTTTTATTGAAATATAAGATTTGAAAAGGTTAAAAAAGTACTCAAACTTATTTTAACTAATAGAAAAATTATTTCTGATAAAGTAAAAATTGAATTAATTAATTGAAAAAAAGATTAAAAAATAATGTTAGTATGCTAATTGATAATGTCATTATCAATTAGCGTGGCCATTTACTATGCTTTTTATATTGACCAGAAATTGGTGTATTTTAAACAAGAGTAGTTTGGTACGCTGTGTGTTTGAAGAGGTGGGAAGCATGGCACGGCATAGTGAGCGCAAAAGCTTGACTAGAAAACGAAATCATACCTCCTTAATCACACCATCTTAATTTAATTTCATAATAATGTGTCTCCTTTAAGTTCAATAAACCAAAATTAGCAATTTTTTTTCTTACTTTAAGTTCAAAAACTTGGTAGATTCAAAATATCCAATTTATTATTAAAATTCAAGTTCCTATAAATTTTGATACTCCGATTTATAATATAAGATAAGAGAATCCCTTAATAGAATATATGATTTTAAAATATTATTACTAAATGGACCGGACGGACTTTTATTAATTTCAAAAAATAGTTTAGAATTGAAAAAACATTACCGGATAATGTTGACATCGTGTTCAGGTTCACCACCTAGCTATTAACATTTCCATAGAATTTATGGTTTATATTAAATTTCTTTCTAATACTCTTTAGTCTGCCTTTTCATAATGATGCGTTTAACCTGTTGTCATTTTAATTGGAAAGGCAAAGGCTTTTTTGATTCATTTAAAAATAATATTCATAGCCGCCCTGCATCTTGTTCGCTGATAATTTTGGTGCACCAGTACCACGCTCGGAGACTTGCAACGAATTATATTAAATGTAGCCGAACAACTTTATTAGACAGTGACCAGAAGATTACCGTATAACCTCTTAGAAAGCATTTCTTGCTGATACCATACTGAATTTAATATTAAATTTAGTTATGATATCATATCACATTAATATCAATTGAGTATTATTTCAAATAATTTTATAAAATTATAAAATAATCTCTTAAAATCAGTATTTTAAAAACTAAAGTGAATGGACCTATTCAACTGAAATCAATAGAAACTGACTTGATTTAACAAGCCGGTCAAAAATAAAGCTCAACCATCATTTTAAACATGCAGGACCATCATTGTTTTATAGGATTCGTATTATTTGTTATTGTTATTCTGTGCCTACTTTATTTCATAAGCATTCATTTATCTATTTTATATGAATATCATTTATTGAATAATTGAATGCTCATGAAATAAAATAGGTACAGAATAATAAGAATATCGATCTATTTTCTTTTTTAACACGGCCCCCTCTCTTATGGGATCTACCATACAGGTGGGACTCACCCCGAATTTCTAAGCAGCTATTCCTTGTTTTTAAGTTTTGATGCATTTAGGAATGTTGAGATTTAATGGTATATTTCATAAAGAGTTTTTAATTAATTTTTTCTTCTCAATTCTCACATATTTTAATTAATAATTATATTTTTAAAATTTTATCTCTTTATATTTTAATTTAAATTTTTGTTAGATAGTGACCAGATGATTATCGTATACCTCTTAGGAAGCATTTCTTGCTAATATTATACTGAATTTAATATTAAATTTAGTTATGATATGATATAACAATGATATCAATTGAGTATTATTTTAAATAATTTTATAAAATTATAATATAATCTCTTATAAAATTATTTAAAATAATACTCAAAATTAGTGTTTTAAAAATATAACTAAATCGACCCATTAGATCAAAATAAATACAAATTGACCTAATTTTCAATTAGATTTGTATTATATAACCTTTATGATTGAAAACCGAGTGGTTAATTATTATACTCGCTATTTTCTTTAATAGACCGATCAAAATAGAATTCAATTATCATTTTAAGCACGTCGGATTCACTATCTTTTTAACATATAGGACCCACCATCCCTTCTTTAACTAATGGTTAACTACGGGGTTAAAGCACCTTGCTTCCGGTAAGGTATTTCAACCATGTGTTACTTAATCTTATCAACACATTTGTGTAAACTTTACATAAATGTGTGTATGAGATTTAATAGAAAAAATGTTGAAACTCATTAACCAAAACAGAAAATCTGATCCTTTAACTACGAGCATGTGGAAGCTACCATAATATGTACGACCCGCCCTATTTATACTCAGCTCTTCCTAACTTTTTAGTTTTGATGCATATAAGAAAGTTGAGATTTAATGATATATTTCATAAACCATTTAGATTTTTAATCAATTTTTTCTTTTCAATTCCCACATATTTTAATTAATAAATTATATTTTTATATTTTAATTTAAAATTTTGTTTTAAATTATTATTATTAAAAAAATAAATTACTATTCTTATCCTTAGAAAATACTAAATTTATTTAATCTCACTAATAAATTATATTTGTCAAAATTTAGATTCTTTATTTATCTCCATGTATTTTATTTGAAAAATTTTAAATTATTATTGTAAAAACTAATTATTATTTTTATCATGAATTTGTCTATTAAATTGAATTCTTAATTAATATATATAAGTAATTTTCCTGAAGATAATTTAATAATGTGTTAAAAATAATATTTAAATTATAAAAAAGAATGTTTAAAGGATATTGAAAAAGAAGTTAAAATAAAGTTAGAGTCTTTTCTATTGTCTTTCTTTAAACATACTTTAACTTTTACGAGTCTTTAAATAAATGACAATATAAAATACCATTTTTATTGTTATTTAAAAATTTATGTTAGATTTAATCTTAGTCTAAATTATTAGATTTATTATATATTAATATGCATTACTTATTCTTATAATTTTTACTTCTTATTTATTGTATACCAGTTTTATAGCGATTTAATACCGATCGAATCTTTAAACCTCAAATCTTTTCTTTGACCGGTTCAATGTCGGTCCGATTCTGAAAACATTGCTTAAAACTATAAAATATAGTCATATGTCAACAACAAGATACAAACACAACATTGTATTCATTCCAACGAGAATTGGTGCATTCTACTTCGACAACTTGTCACTTGAAAAAAACACATAGCCTCGTTATTCGTCCCCTTCCTCTCGCCCTCTGAATCATACTTTCCTTTTTTTATAAACTCAACAGCTTTTGTTACTGCTACTCCTTCTCTTTCATTGGGTAGTTTTTCTTATGGAAGTTGTCGCAGTGGGTAGCCCAATCTCCCCTACGGTCCAACTCCATGCGATGTCAAAGGGTCGTTCGTCATCTAATCACTAGTAACCGGATGTCTCTTTAGAGAAAGGCCTCTGAATGGATGTAGATTTTCCAACCATCAAACAATCCTTAGCTTAAAAAGGAATCCTAGCTAAGAACGTAGATTACAAGAAAGCTTCTAAACCTGAGAATATGGTTGACTTGAGCATAGTCTCACCCAGATCTTAGAGAAGAGTTGTAGTGGCTAACCCTGTGAACACCAAGCTGAATTTCATTGAGGCAACCATAATGGATAGAGTATTCACATCCCCTTAAAAATGCTTCAAGTAGGTATCGTGGCTTGGTGTACTACTCTTATTGACTTCTTCACAGGCAAAAGACATTGTAGTATCACATTTTTCTGTGCAAAACGTTAGAACTTTATAATACTGTACATGAGATAAAACTTTAGAATACTGTACATGAGAAATAACAATAAGAAATTAGGAAATACATTTCATGCTCATGCATAATATAGCATACATACACGTGAACTTGATTGTTTGCACACATTATAATGACTATTCATGCACTTAATTGATAATTTTTGGGTATAATTGATTTTTAAATGATTATGATGTAAATTGTGGATTATATGTCTTGAAAATTGATTTGGTGAGTATAATTATTGATTTAGAATTTTTTGGTGAAAATTGAGAAATTTCTGATATTTTGGATATTTTGGACTAGGAAAAATGTCAAGTGGCAAGATAATTGATTTATGGTAGTAGAAATAAGTAATGATTGACAAGTGACTTTAGGATTTACTTACAAGTGGTTTAGAAATTTGGTGACAAGTGGACTGATAATTAAGAATCATAGGATAGCTTAAGTAAATATTCAATTAGCATTTATATTTAGGTGGTAAATGTCATGAAAAAGTATTTATTCACCATGCTTTTAAACCCACAACACCCACATATGTTAAAGACCATCTTTTGTCATGACACTTACCAAGCATTTATTCACCATGTTTTTAAACCCATGACACCCACATATGTTAAAGACCATCTTTATCTTTCATTCTTACTTTTGCTAAATGCTCTTATCTTCTTCATTTTCTTCTTTCCATTTAAGAACTTCTCGCCAACCCTCGCCACGTTGAGTTTTTTCTAAAAGCCTACACTTACCACTCTAAAAATCTAGTTTCCTTCATCTAGTTAATGAAAACCTAACCTTTTCCTCCTTGAAATAACGATGATCGTGTGAGTCGAAGGAGCTAGGGTTAAGTGATGTTTTGAAGAAACTTTGGTGCTAAAACAAGTAAGTGTGTTAATGATCTTCATAGTTTGTTTTAAGAGAAACATTATAATGATAGTTAGGGGTTAAATGATCATGAAATGGTGAAGAATATATGCTTAAATGTGAATGAGAAACATGGGTATTTTCATGTCTTGTTTAGATATATGATGGGTAATAATTCATAAGATGTTGTATAGATGATTTTGAGATAGAATGATCCTTAAAATGGTATAGAAAGAATGCAGAAATTTTATAAAGAGATGATATATTCATGTTATATTTTTAATGTATAATCATATGAATGTTTGGTAGTTGTTATTAAGGTAAACTAAAATGAGTTTAAAGCTAAAGAAAAAGAGTAGTATAGTGTCTTGAAATGAGAAGAAATTAAGATAGTTTAGAGATGAAATAAAGGTGAGAATGGAGTTGAATGAATGCTGAACATTGATAAATGAAGAGATGTGTTTATGACCTATTTTATGTAAATGAATGAGTGTAGAAATTTGATGAGTAAATGTGTATGATTATGTTCTTATTTTGAGAGTATGAAAACCAAGGATTTTAGGTTATTATGTGATGAAATAGATTGAGCTTTGAAGTTAAAGAAAAGACAATATAGTATTCTTAGAATGATAAGAACTAAGATGAGATGTTTTGTTTTTATATTTCTTATGAATGGCATTGAAATGAAATTGAGGTAAAGTTGAAGAACTTATGAAGTTTCAATGATAAAATATGGAGATGATTCTTTTATGTTTTAAGAAAACGTAAAATCTTGAAAAGTTATGCATGCATGAATGATATGATTAAGTAAATGGATAATGGATCAAATGAGTAGAGTTTTGAGAGTTTTAATGCAATCAATATGGTAGTTGAATTTGTATGAAATGAGGTTGCATACATGAGTATAAATTCTGAAAATTTTGGAGTGTAAATGATGTTTTGTGTATGTTAAATTCGTGGAGAAAGGAAGAAAGAAAATGCAGAGCACGATCATGGCCTGGCAAAATTTTGGTTCTATCATTATCGTGGCAAAATCCCCACGATTGTGGCTAGTTACATGAGCTTTTATCACGATCGTGAGAAGGACCACCACGATCTTGGGCAGGTATAAAGGAAAGAATGTTGTCTTTTAAGTGATGTTTGAGATGATTAATCTTAAGGTACTTCCTTATGATGTATTTAGGCTTGAATGAGGCCTAGAATGAACCTAATTGATAATGAATGAGGTGATTAAAGTGAGTAAGGTGTATTAAGTATAAATGAATGATAGAATGAGGATGTTAAATGATTATAAGAAGTGATTTAAGGAAATATGCCCGGAATAGTCAAATTGAGCATGCATTATACATAACTTATATACATATGTGTATGATTGAGTGTTAATGTGATTGTGCAAATGTGTGTGTGTTGCATGATATAGGAGAGCAAATCGAACGACTGTATCCAGACATTGCCGGGACGTCGAGGCAATAACTAATTGGAGCGTACTGTGAGTAACCTAGATGGTCTCACATTGATTAATTACTTTGTTTAAATTTCTGTATTGAATTATTATTGATATGAATGTGTTAATTCCGGACATTGATTGTCCGAGGAGTTTGATGCATGAAAAACCACATTTGAAGTGTTCATTGTATATGAATTTGACAGAAATAAGTATACTCAACGTAATTGTTGAATGCTAGACTTAGGTTCGATGATATTTGAAAGTGAATATACATACTGAAACAAAGTGACTGATTGAAATTATGTGATGTGATGCATTTATTACATGATATTCATGATAAGATAAAGGCAGTTGTGATCTAGAGCTTAAAGCTCAGAATGTGGTAAGAGCCTCTCTCTCACTATGTATAATGAGCCCGATATCTCCAACAGATACGGGACAGTTATTAATGAGTCCAGTATCTACAATGGATACGAAACAGTTAAAAAGATACTTAGTCACAACAACGTAAGAATTGAATGTGAGTCATATGTGCATTGCATATATATTTGATATGTATGTTTTAAATGATCGAAATAAATTGTTTGAATTATTTTAAATGTGAAATGTGAAACAAGTAAACAAAGTGATATTTGATGCTACATGATGATTGGTGAAGTGATTTACAATATGTGTTGTTACTTATCTGCATATTGAATGTGAATCGTGAATTATTATGTGTTTGGTATGAGTGAGCCATCAATGACGATGAGCTCACTGAGTTTGCAAAAACTCACAAAAAAAATTACAACGTTGACTTTCAGGCACAAGATAGGAGGCTTAGTTGCTAATACGCTCTAAAAGAAAAATAGTTCTGGTGTTTTTGAATAGAAGAAATGGCCCAAAGATCGATCAGCTAAGACTGAAGAGTTAGATAGAGTTTTGTATAGTTCCTTATTCATGTAGCATATTTTGTAAACAGAGCTATAGACTCTAATAAGCTTTTTATACTATATATATATAGATGATGTTTGTAATGTTACGACGTACATTATGTTTTATAAAGTGAAAACGAGGAACTAAGTTTTAGATATTGAGTATTTGTGTTTTAAATTATGATGTCATGATAAGTGATATGATTGCTCTAACGCACTACTTCTATCAGGCATGTGCTCGAACGTCTGATGGACGTACGGGTACGTGTCGGGTGGGAGTAGGGTGCTATAGACTTGCTTTCTCTAAGTTCAGAGTTAGGCTATAGCTAAATGGGCAAAAAGGGGCCTGGAGAAAACACTCTTAACTAAAGAGGACGCCTTTCTTTTTAGATTCATATTATATGCTAATGTTGATAACTAACTTACAATTCTGACAAAATAGAGACCACGTATAGAATTAGATGGATCTAAATTTGAATCACTACCATTATGGATTAACTTTCATAATGTTCCGCTAAAATGTTGGACAATTGAAGGATTGAGCAATATAGTCTCAATAGGTAAACCAATATGTTTTGACTCTTTGACAGCTATAATGGATAGAATATGCTAAGCCAAGATGTGTGTGGAGGTTAATATCAATGATAAGTTACCGGGAACTTTATTGGTTATGAAATTGGATGTCGATGGTGAGCTTTATAAAGATGAAATTTCACTTATATTTGGAAACCTAATTTGAGAAGTAAGATTTGAAAACTGACATAAAGGATGTTTAACTCAGGTACTTACTATGAGGTAATGGGAAATGAAGAGTCAGATGTTGAATCTACTCCAGAAATCTGTATGGAAAAAATTCAAGTATTATCTCCTAATTCCCAGCTGGAGAAGATTGAAGACGTATTCCCTTGTACTAAAAAATTAAGAAAAAAACTAATTACTGAGTCCATATGGGGAGGAAACAGAGATGAGGAGATTCATATTAGAAAATTACTTGAGGAGGAGGAAAGTAATACAAAGAAAAAATAAGATTTTATGGGAGAAGGATTCTGTGTTGATGAGAAATTTTAATTCTAAGGAGAATGAAAGAGATGGTATAGAAATCCAGGATTGAAGAGCTTCGACAGAGGAGAGTTTCATCCGGATTGGCTCCTCTTGAAAAAGGAAGTCTTGACTGGCAGCCTTTACTTGATAATGGTAAATAAGTTTGATGTTGATATTTTTTAAAAAATGTTAGATGGATAAACAACCCTCTAAAACGTCAAGCTATTAAAGATGTTGTTTTAGAGAAGAAACCTATTCTCTAGAATTTAATTGAAAATAAAATAAAGAAACCTAATTTTCAACACATTATGAGATTTTCGGGGTGAAATTGGACTCAGGATCTAATCTTAGTAATTATTATAGTGGTAGGATTGTTTTTGCCTTTAATTATGACCTTGCTGATGTCTCATATTTTATGACTTTTGGCTAGATGATTCACCTCACTTCTCAATAAGTTGGTTCCCCCAATCTCTTTGATGTACCGATCTTCCAATTTTGAATTCCAAAGAACAAAGTTATGAGAGAATCTCTATTCTATCCTGAGCTTAATGGGTAGGTCATGGATATTGGTAGGAGACTTCAATTGCGTTCTTCATTGTCTTTATCCAAATTGTCCCTTCTCTTTTTAGTAACGTATCTTCCCCTCCCCCTTTCCTCCTCCTCAATCATTTTTATTCTCATTGTTCTGAATATTCGAAACTTTAAATGTACAATCATTGGTATCAAATAACTATTACATAAAGATAGTGGTGCAAAGAGGGGCTTAAAACTTGATAAATGCTCTAAACAATAGTCGTTTGTTCTCTGACCAATAAGTGAACGAATAATGTTACTTTTCCTTGAAAGAATGAGTCACTGCAGGTGATATCATACTTCTAAGGAGTAGTATTTCTCATGATGTAGCACTATATAACATAAAGGTGCCTTCATTATTCTGATGATTATACCTACCCAAGTAGAGCATTTTTGGGTGGCTTCAAAAAAGAAGATAAGTAGTAAAGAAAATTAATACGATCCATACCTAAACCTATAATATCACCGCCATCATCATTATAGATACGTAACTCTGAGAAGCTTTGGCTCCCCCCGCTACAAGATGGTCCTCTTAATAAAATTCTCATTAACCTCTTAATAAAATTCTCACTATCCTAAATTGAAATCCAACTATTTTATATAATCCAAAATAAAAATTTGACATCTTTGTTCATCTACAACTCTATTCCTAGGTTAGCCTGGCCTGACTTGAGTCATTGTCATCTCTAAATCCAACAAGATACTCCACTTATGCCTTTAAGTTGCCAACTATTACTAATTGGTATCCTTGATACGATAGTAAAAAGCAAGACGATAGTGATAAGGTTAAAATAAATTGGAACTTTTGTTTTGATGTCGAAATTCCCTTTTTTGCCTATAAAAACAAGTTGTTTACTTAAAATTCTAAACTCAATATGTAAATAATTTTCGTTTCACACTTACTTTTTATTTGATTTTAGACCTTTAATCAACATCCTAAATTCTATTGTTTTAATTTATAATTCCAAACCAATATCAGAGGTCATTAATATATTAGAAAAAGGATAAAATGGTACTATTTGTGATGACCTAATTCACTAGCTAGACAAGATAACGCTGAGAGGCATATAAAGGTAGCACACGAAGTATAGAGATGTATCAAGACGACAACGTTTTGCACTTTTGACCTATTAAAACCCTTTTAGAGTATTTGGTTCACCTGTAAGAATAGATAAGGAGTGAAATGTTTTTAATGATGATGTAATGTAATGTTTGGTTTAAAAACATAAATTTGAAATGACAAAGAAATAATTAATAAAAAGATTAAAATATCTATTAATTCTCACTAATTATATTATTATTATTATTATTATTATTATTATTATTATTATTATTATTATTATTATTTCTGCAGTATCTTTTTGTGAGCAAAGAGGTGTTTTCTTATATATCGATATATATAGTTTCTCCGCTGGAGTGGTGAATTCATAAGTGGGATTTTTTGGGTCTCGATTTTTCTACATGAATCTACAGCATCATATCTGGAAGGAAGACCATTGTTGGGGTTTTTTTGTTAAACTTGTTTGTTCCCCTTTGAATTTGGTTCATACTTCCCGAGACATAGTAAGGTGTTATTTAGTTACATGTTTATCCCACTTTTGATTTTTTTGTTTCTTTTGGTTATCTTTTTTTTTTGTGTTACAAAGGAAGCTAATACATTAAGAAGCTAAAAACAGAGGCATTGGGCCAGGTACGCGTAAGCGGAGTCCGCGTGGATGGCGCGCTCCAGACGAATCATGAACTAAGGCTTCGAGAATAAGCGACGGCGTATCCCGTAAGTACTGAAGCCCCGGACTGGAGGTAGCTGCTAATAAGGCTAGGAGATCAACCCACTGGTTACCCTCACGGTGGATATGCTGGAAATGGACCTCCCACGGGTGATGGAGCAACCCTCGAATACCTGTCAACAAAAGAGAGATGTCAGTCAGGCTGTCAGTAGAAGGGGAGAGGATGTTAATGACCTCCAGCGAGTCCACTTCGACAACCACTTGGAGATAGCCGCTGTCCCACGTCAAACTGAGCCCGGCGTGGACCCCCAGAGTTCGGCCTCCAGGGG
>JAOTAY010000001.1:5193574-5206753 GCA_025629805.1 Erythroxylum baracoense
AGAAACTTTATGATTAAATATGAGATATTTAATAAATAAGGATCAATATGAGATATTGAATCTTATATGGGCATAATAGGTATTTAATTAGAATTATTTGTAATTCTAATTAAAGCTTATTTGAAATTAATTAATTTCAATTAAATTACTAAAATGTCCAAAGCTTATTATAAATAGACTTGAGCTCTATGGAGCTAGCACTTCATGCTTAACCCTCTCTGTAAGTGTTACAAAGTTCTCTCAACTCGTTTTGTGGATACCGTTATAGGTCGAACATTTGTGCGGCTACAGTGGTTAAGGCATATCAGTTTCAGGAACAGTTTGAGGGATACGACAAGATGAAGATCAAGTTTCGGAATAAGGTACGAATTAAATTTCTGCTTTATTATGATTTATGTTAATCATTTTATAAAATTAAATAGATCTTAGTTTTTTAAAAATCAAAAGTCATGACAAAGTTTCGTGATTATTTCGCTGCGGTTCGGATCAGATCTCGACCCGATTTTCCAACACTCTTAGCGCCGCCTCAAAGTTGGACTACAAGGTGGAGGGTGGATTCCTTCTGGATGTTGTAGTCCGCCAAAGTCCGGCCATCCTCCAGTTGCTTTCCAGCCAATATCAGTCGTTGCTGGTCGGCGGGATCCCCTCCTTGTCCTGAATCTTCGCCTTCACATTGTCGATTGTGTCTGAGGATTCAACTTCTAAGGTTATTGTCTTCCCGGTTAGGGTTTTCACAAAGATCTGCATTTTTTATCTTCCTTCTGCGGGGAAGATAGGGCCTGAGTAAAGGGCGTGTTTTATAAGAGGCTTTTAGCAGGTTTAGGGTTTGCGTATTGTTTGGTGTGCTGTACACTACTGTAATCTGTATGATTTTGAAGGAATCAGAGCCGTTGTTTGGATACTGTGCTGATCATACAATGATATGGGTTTGGGGTTCGGTTAGGCCCACCATCAAACGGCGTCGAAGGAAGTGGAAAAAATATCTCACAACATTATCTATATCTGAAAAAATGGCGGGTAATTGAGGTCCTTCAATGGCTTCTTCTTCTTCGTTACCAGGTCTCAACCCATTTGCTTCACTCCCATCAACACCACCACCAAGATCCGAACCGAATAACACCTCTTTCGCACCTCCAATTCCTATCCCGAAATACCCCCCTCCGGCGAGGAAATCCAAACCACCGCCGCCGCAGCCAAATCCAGCGTTCAAACAACCCCACCTGCGGACCAAATACTATAAACCGGTTAAAGACGGCATCATTGCCTCCGAAGGCGAGCGCTCCGTATTGATCGGTGAATCCGGCGTATCCTACCTTCTCCCTGGAGCTCCGTTCGAGTTCCAGTTCAGTTACTCGGAGACTCCCAATGTGAAGCCGTTGGCGATTCGCGAGCCCGCATTCTTGCCGTTCGCGCCTCCAACGATGCCCCGGCCGTGGACCGGCAAAGCTCCGATGAAGAAATCGAAGAAAAAGATTCCGCTTTTCGACTCGTTCAATCCTCCGCCTGCCGGGAAGAAGGGAGTAAAGTATGTAGAAATGCCGGGGCCGTTTCCGATGGGTAGGCATCCGGAGGAAGGGAGGTCGAGGGAGGAGATACTTGGGGAGCCATTGCAAAAATGGGAGATTAAAGAGATTGTAAAGCCATTTTTATCTTATAATCGCCAGGTTAATCTCGGTGAGTTAATAAAAGGATGATAACTTTGTAAGTGGTTATTGGTGGGTTTTGTTTAATGAAGTGAATTTGGTGTTTAGGAAGAGATGGGTTGACTCATAATATGTTGGAACTGATACACTCGCATTGGAAGCGGAGGCGTGTTTGTAAAGTTCGTTGTAAGGGTGTTCCCACTGTAGATATGAATAATGTTTGCCGCTGTTTGGAGGTACTCACTCTTGGAAAATTGTTTTTTCTTTTCTTCTTTTAATTTTGTCAACATTCTAGTCTAATGTTTCTGCAATAACAGGAGAAGACTGGAGGTAAGATCATTCATAAAGTTGGCGGCGTGCTTTATCTTTTTCGGGGTAGAAACTATAACTATCGGACTCGTCCACAGTATCCATTGATGCTCTGGAAACCGGCTGCTCCTGTTTATCCAAAACTTATCCAGGAGGCTCCTGAAGGCTTAACCAAAGAAGAAGCAGATGAACTAAGAGCTAGAGGAAAGGATCTTTTGCCAATATGTAAATTAGGTGAAAATTAATTACTTGTTTGTGCAAAAATAAGATTGTCTATCTTCTCTGTTTTTTCTTTAGCGTCTCCTAAGCAATTGGGTAAATTTGTTCATTAACTTGCAGCAAAAAATGGAGTGTACATTAACCTGGTCAGAGATGTTAGGACTGCTTTTGAAGGATGTGCACTGGTAAAGATTGACTGCAAAGGGTTGAATCCCAGTGATTACAAGAAGCTGGGTGCTAAGCTTAAGGTCTTCGCAACTTTTCTAGTTTTTCTTTTTATCTCCTTGACCTGGTAAAGTAGGTTACTTTTTTGTTCATATGGAAAGAATACTGTTGACAATGAACAAATGAACATATGGAATGAATATTGCAACTCCTTCAATAGCTGAATGGAAATTTAACTATGGATGAGAAGAATTAGAGATGGACTGCCAAAGTACCTAAACAATTGCCATGAGGTTATGCAGTACATCCAAGGCACCTTAGAGCGTTTGTGAAAAAGAACTTTTATGCCCTTCTATTTCCTATTATTTTTCAACCCTTCTTCATAACATTTGGTCATTGTTCATTTCTTAACAGGAATTGGTTCCTTGTGTGCTATTGTCATTTGATAATGAGCAAATTTTGATGTGGAGAGGAAACAATTGGAAACCAAGGTATCCCAAATACCGATCAAGTGCAGTTCCTGCTGGAGTTGATATTCCAAGTCAATCGGATGATTTAGGTATGTGGTACAGAGTTTTGGGGGTTACATGGCTTACTTAGAGACATGCTTGATGTTCTATGCTTGCAAATTCCACCACTCTTATAGTGGCTTATTATGTATGCCACTACCCAGAGTTTAAGGGAGTTGGTATATTTTCATTTCGTGGCACTGAGAGGCATGGAATTTTCATCCCCATGATGGAGTAGCGTCAATGTAAATAATAGTTATTTCTTCACACTTATTGCTGTCTCTCACCATAAGACATCTGACCGGTACAGGGAATTGACTTTGATTCAATAGCCTCTTTTAAACGCTTTACTTGAATTTTATCTTTTAATTGTTATCTTTAGATTGTTGGCGGAGTCTCCAATGTTTAGACAAATAGCTTACGTAAGTAATGTCATGAAAGAAACAAGAAGATATAAATGGTGTATTTCAAGTGGTATACCAAGAGATTCTTACAGTTGCTGGAAGAGATTGTGGCATAGGATCCTCTAGACTTTGATTTCTTGTGATTCATTTGCAGTTAGCTGCCAAGTCCATTATATTGCAACCTCAATTTCTCAGTGCTGTTTCTACCATAATTTTCAGGGATGTCTCATAATGAATGTAACAAGTGTGAAGCTAATGTTGTGAGTTCAAGCCCCAAAATGACATTGTTATGGAAGCGTGCAATTGAATCAAACAAGGCATTTTTGCTGAATGAGATTAGTCTTGATCCTGATGATCTTTTAAGGAAAGTAGAGGACTTTGAAGGTGTTTCACAGGCCACAGAACACTCCTATCCTGCTGTAGTCTTATCTGGTAAAGATGGTGATATCAACTCCTTGTCAGCCTTTGAGCATGATTCTCTTGGTGAAAATTTTGGGGAAGATCTCATATATGCCAACAATGAGGATGAAGATTATGAGGATAATAATTACAATTATGATGAAGATGAAGATGAAGATGAAGATGATTATGACAATAGTGACTATTTTGAAGAGCTGGATGACTCGGTTCCTCTGGGATCATTACCAGTTGATCTGGTAGCTGAGAAGCTTGATCGAGAATGATATAACTAATGCAAGGACTAGAGTCAGAAGCAAATATAACGTTAATCTATTGCCTTTGTTTTCAGAAATGCATAGAGAAGGCCTTGTACATGTGTTATTCCAAGCTTATTTGAGGTGTACATCACTTGTATATGTTGCAGAATTTGTCGTTAACAAGATTTATCCTTCATTTCTTCCATTCTGTACCTTCAAACTTTGATTGGAAAACTTTCCAGAGTCCACACAGTTACAGGCCGTACCTGCTGTTTTACATTTCATCCTATCCCATCAACCTCACTACGAATAGAGTAGGTAAAATAAAAAACAGATGTCCTGCCTAAAAATATTGCTAATAGGAATCGTAGCAATCTTGCGTGAATTTCTTGCGGATATACGTGGTGTTTGAATATTACTATTAAGTCATAAATCCCCCATTCTAGTCATCAAAATATACTTGAGCAGGAAAAGTGTTTCCCACCCATGAAGTGCTGTGTATTTTTTTCAAAAACCCAATATTCCATTGAATCCAATTGTTTATCCTCTTCCTCCTCTAGAACTTGCAATTTCTTTCTTTTGATTTCCTTTTCACTTCCTGTAAACGTACAAAGATCCTGTCCAATGCAAGCCAGCAAAGCTAAATTGTAGTTAACAATACTAAATGCTTTCTGAATTTTTGTATAAAACAAATTGACCAGCCAAGGACTCAAAAAACATTTCACGTATCCACTTGTGACATACCCGCAAAAACCTCATCCCGATGGTGCTTTCCATCCAACTCATTATGTAAAGAAGAACAAGCCTATGTATGTTAAACAAAGTAAACATCACGACCTAAAACTAAAACTGATTGAAGCGGACAAAACTTTTATTTACATTACAACCACACGTTAAAGGGATGTACAACAAGAAGCTTCGGATTCGAGGGCCCACGAAGAGACTTTGGACTTATCATTCTCCAGAAATTTCTTTTTGTTTACGGAGAGTTTTTGTTTTTGTTTTTATTTTTATTTTTATTTTTAATATTTAATTTCAAAAATAATTTCAATTTCTAATTTTTTCCTCTTTTTAAAAAATATATAAAAACTATAAAAAGTGTTTTTTATTTTATAATTTTATTTTTATAATCTAGTTTATTATTATTTAATATATTATTTTATTATTTAAATTTTAATAAAAATTATGAATAATTTAACTCATCATTATATACTTAATAAATTAAAATTAATTATTAATAAAAATTATAAATAATTTAATTTAATTTAATTTTTGTAATTAAATTATATGTAGTAAAATTTTAATAATTATAATTAAAATTAAAATATTTAAATAAAATTTAATTTAATAATTAAAATATATTTTAAATAAATATTAATTTTTAAATAAAATATTAATTTTTAAGTTATTTATTTTATTAAATTAATGTAATATTAAAATAAATATTATTTAAGAGATTAAATAAATTTATTTAACTAAAATAATTTATTTTTAAGTTTTTATTATTTAAAAGAAAAATAATAAAAATTAAAAATAAAAATTGAAAACTATTTCGTACAACTGCTGTTCGTGTCAAAAACGTAATCGCCGCTCTTTTTTACAAATCAGTCTTGTTTGTGTTCCGTTTCTCACCCTCCAGCCCATCATCAGCTACCCTCCTTTTATCGTTTGCTACTAAAACCGGACGAGGACACCCGTTAACCTGTCCAAAAGCTACAATCTACCTCTCTTATCTGCCGAGTCTTCTGCAGCTCCTCAGGGTTTGGAAAATCTGAAAATTCTGATACTCAGGGGGGTCAATAAACTGTTCTTTAGTGAAAGTTTGTTTGTTTCTCGCTCTGTCTCAGAGTGGATAGGGTGGAAGTAAAGAATCTTGCTTTTACACTAAGACCCCAATTTTATTTATTAACATTCTTCCCATACCTGTAAGTGCCACGCTTTAATCTGGGTTTAACGTAATTTTTAAATTTCTTGTGTAAAATAAGGATTATGTACTTGTTCTGATTCTCTTATTGTGTGTGTGTGTATGTGTCCATTCTTGTATGCATATAATGTACCCTTTATTTCTCCTTGCTTCCAGCATCGATTCCTTGATGTTTCGTGTATATATGTCCGCAAGAAACTATTGGAGTTTAGTAGCACGTCTGCGATAGTTGATTCATGTGTTGAATTTTGAGATTTTTTTTACCTCTACGCCAACTTGACTACTCTGAGGAAGAAATGCTTTCCTTTACAATTAATTAGTTGTCTTCGCATGATCACATTGTCTTGGAAGCTACATTTAGTTACTGAAATTTGTGGCTTGCAGCTCAGCATGCTTCTTTTTAATTTCACTTATCCTCTACATTCTTTTTCTTCTTTTGTCATTGTTGAAAACCCTTTCTATTCAGAACCCAGTCCTTTCCTTTTTGTTTTTTTCCTATGAATTACCTGGGAATTTTCTTGAATTTTCATTTGTAACTATAATATGCTGATTCTTTTCCACTAAACGAACCTTTGCTGCTATAACATTGGATTTCTGATCATGGAAATTCATTTCAACTGTTACTAGTTTGAATCTTTTGAGACATCCACTATTGTGGCGATAAATAGTTTGCATGTTGGTTATACACTACAAACAGAGCATTGCTGAAGAATTCAGTAAACTATGGAAACTAGTAGAGCAAGTTTGAGTAATTTGTTCAGTTTGTTAACAGGATCCTCAAACTCAAAGCATACCTGGCAGCCATCATGACTGCTGATACCACAGAACCGAGTTATTGGTTGAACTGGAGGTTCTTCCTCTGTGCACTATTTCTTGTAATCTCTATGATAACAGCAGCAATTATGATATGGAAATTTGAAGGGTCCAAGAGACGAGAATCTGATAAGAGACACAATCAGCAAGATAAAAGATCTGGGTTTTTGTACAAGGATGAAGCTTGGAAGACGTGTTTGAAAGGAATCCATCCTGCTTGGTTGCTTGGTTTTCGAATTTTTGCTTTTATTGTCCTGTTTTCTTTGATCACAGCAAACGCCATTGTTGATGGAGGTGGCATATTTTACTTCTACACTCAGTAAGTCATCCACAAAATTGTTGTGCTCTTATTTTCATTTTCTTCAATAGGAAATGACTCGGCAATTTTTATAATAGTAACTCTAATTACAAAACCTATGAACATTTACATGCATACTTATGAAAAGGATACTATTTTCTTCAGAAATTCAAGTTATGCTGTTTCTGTATGCCCTTAAAGGAATGTGGTTTACATGATGGTATTTTATTACTAAGATACGCGTTATCACTGATGTGGTGCATGTTGTCATCCTTGGAAATGGTTATTATTCATATCTTTTAGACTGAAGTGACCATTGGTTGATCGTGAGTCTGGTTGTCTATTGGATCATATCTGTTCTCTATCTACATTGTTGTCCTTGGCGTGAGGCTGAGTACCTTTGTAGGGTATATTTTTTTTCTTCATTGTTCTCTTTTGATTTTGGCTATATGTGGGGAGATTGTTGGTTTAAAAGGTTCTGTGCTATGTCTTCAATTGGCTTCCTTGTTTATCCAACTGATAACTAAAGAACAGAAACTGAAAGAAAGCTAGATTTCAGTCTGCTCATTGGATACTAAGGTCTTTACTTCGTTTCTGTTCAGGTGGACATTCACTTTAGTCACAATCTACTTTGCGGTAAATCTCTTCTGCAAATCTGTTTATTCATTATCCTTGTCGTTTATTGATTAAACTTCTGTCAACTTCTCCACAAACAAATGCTTGAATGTCAATATATCTCATTTGATAACCAGAACTTGGGATGATTTCTATGTTTCGGCATTTTGCAGTTCTATATTGCATAGGTTGCTTACTCTCTATATCTCAATGTAGCTTGGATCATCAATGTCCGTTTATGGATGTTTGAAATGCCACAACAGATTGGATGTTGATTCGGCAGATAGTGAGACTGTATATGCAGAGTGTGGCACATATGTAGCTCCCTCAAATGGGGAAATTTCAGATATCAACACCCCCAAAATCATAAACACTGATGGTAAACTACATGCTCGTCAAAAGGCAGGTGCATGGGGTTATGTATTTCAAATTACTTTTCAGGTAATATTTGTCAAGCAATCAATTACTTCAGTCTATGAGAAAAACTTCGATTTTAAATTCCCTTATTCATACTTTCCTAGACATATGTTGCTTCGTTCTTTTTCATTTTCTTTCTTGTTGAGACTCCAGTAAAGAAGTTTGATTAATTCATGCACATGACATGTAACACCTTTGCTGAGTATTAAACTTTCTCAACTGGAATTACAGGATCACCTCCTACAAATTTTTTGTGTTACAGTATTTTGAGTTTAGTTCATTTTCTTAGTTCCATGCAGCTAGTGCTGGTATCTTCACCGCAGTGTTGAAATGTCCGTCTAATTTTCTTCTTTGCAACCTACAAACAGATGTGTGCAGGTGCCGTAGTGCTCACCGATTGTGTATTCTGGTTCATTATTTATCCATTTTTAACTGGCAAAGACTTCAGACTTGATTTTGTGAGTATACTTCCTCTCCTTCACGTTTTAGATATTTCCATCTGTTTAGTATTAGATGATGAACATGGCTACCAAGTACAGAACTACACACAAGGCTCTTTGTTTAAATATCAGTGTCACCACTACTTCCTCTCTCGTACCTTTTTCTAATTGTTTGTGCTTTATAACTTGCAGTTGAACATTTGTATGCATTCAATCAATGCTGTTTTCCTCCTTGGTGACGCCATTTTAAATTGTTTGGTAACCATTTTATCCTTACTGTTGGTGGTAGTTTTTCATTTCCCCACCTTCATGATCAATTCCTGATATATTATATTATCCTTGCAGAGGTTTCCAATATTTCGGATTGCATATTTCATACTGTGGACAAGTATATTTGTCACTTTTCAATGGATCATCCACATTTGTGTTTCGATGTGGTAATGTTATATTCATTCTGATATGCAATGCATACAAATGCGCAGCTTAGCACTCATGTATAATGTTTATATCTTTTCTTCACAGGTGGCCATATCCATTTCTTGATTTGTCATCTCCATATGCTCCCTTGTGGTATGTAATCCATCTTTATCATATTGTCACTGTAAGACAATTCTCAGACATAAATACGTTGGAGCAAATATAGACCTATATGCATGGTGACTTCTGGTATGGTAGGCATGTTCAGACTTCAGACGTCGATAGATTTCAATAATTTGAACAGTGCTTGATATTTGATAGGATGCTAATTTTTCTGATTATGAAACTCCTTTTCTGTCTGCACCATACTATACAGGTACTTGGGAGTAGGTTTGATGCATATCCCATGCTATGGCCTCTTTGCTCTGATAGTTAGGCTGAAGCACACTTTGTTGTCCAGATCATTTCCAGAGTCTTACCAGGGTTCTGGGTGAGAAGACGGATTACTGCTATCACTTCCCACAGACATAAAAACTGTTTGAAATAGCAGCACTTAATTGTTTGCACTGGTTAAATAAGAGAGATGTCCATTAGCATATTAATTACTGAACTTGGTCTTAATTTTCGAAAGAGGAGCATCACTAGGATTAGATATAAGTTGCCTCCAGGCCAAGTTCATTTGCAAGTTTTGGCAGAAATAATGTGATTGCTCTCTAGTTTTTATTCAGAATGTATATATTGCGAGCATTTCTTTAATCTGCTGTGCTGTCACAGGGAGACCTCGACAGAATTAAAAATCCTTTTACAGTTAATGGGCCGTAGCCGTAGGGCATGCCAGGTTTCGTCTTCTAATTAATAACACAAAATTTGTTAATAGATGGTTGTAGCCTTTGCAGTTTTATCTTCTAAATAGTAACTATATTATTTTGTAAAAGTAATCGTTGTAGCCAGCAGCTTCATGACTTGAAGCTCACGGACCCTTATAAGGTCGACAGAGGCTTAGGCAAAAACCAGAAATGGCTCGCTTTTTCTTTTTCTTTTTTTTATGGGTTCTAATTTCTAAGAGAAAGCAAACGAATAAACTTAAGACTGTATATATATATACTAATTAACACGATTTCTCACTAGCTTTCTTGAGTGTTTATATATATATATATATATATATATACAAACCCTAGTTAACATGATTGCTCACTAGCTTAAACTTGACTTTGTTGTGAATTATATAAGCCATAAGGATCATATGGTCACGTCAATCATTCAAGAATTATAATTTACTAGTCATTTCAATAATAATAAAATTGACAAAATGGTCAAATTAGACTTTAAAGTTTTACTTAAAATTTAATTTAAACTTCAACGTTTTAACATGTATAAAAAGAATAATAAAAGTTTTAAAAGAACCCTAACTTGACATCTTGTGGCATAATTTATTAATTTATGTGGGTCTCAAGCTATACATGTATCTTATTGTTGGGAGACAATAACATAACTCTCTAAAAAAGTTGGCCAAATATTGACAATTCAACTTGCACCAGCAAATCAATATGAGAATAAAAAATTTAATGATGAAATAAACATTAAGATTTATGTAAAAAACCCTTCAATATAGAGGAAAAATCATGGGTCAAATTGACAAGTAAATTCATTAAACTCAATAAGGATTTACAAAAGTTGATCTCTCACCTTACAATAACAAGTTATTTCAAAAAGTTTCGTAATTGAACTAAGGCTATGTTTGGTTAGACGTAAAGTTTTTAATATAATGGAATGTAATAGAATATAATGGAATGAGTTATAATGGAATGGAACTTAAATGGATGTAATATTAGAAAATTGTTGTTTGGGAGGGATGAAATGATTCATAATATAAAACAGTGAAATGTTATTTGGATGAAAGGTTTATAATGTAATATAGTGTAAAGTTATTTATCATTTTACATTCTATCATAAACCTTCCAAATCGGAGGTTTTTTATTTTTACTGTTTAGGATGGAATGAGATGTAATATAAAACCCTTCTCTTCCATCCCATTCTATTATAAAACTTTCTCGCAAACGATAGAATAATATTACATTCCATTATAAAACTCCCATCCAAACATAGCCTAAAGTTAATGTAACAATCAACAAACACTCAAACCAATTATTAAAGTAAAAAAGGATGAGATTACAACACTACTTATCATCTTTTTATTTTTCCTCACTTTTGGCGTTATAACCGCACTCTACCACACAATAAGTTTTTTTGCACCATACACGATCACTTAAACTGTAGGTCACAGAGAGTTACATGGTTGCCACACATGGTTGTGTATGTCACCACTCTTCATGTCCTTCACACAGTTCCATAGATTTATACGGCTGCAGACGGGCGTATGTACTTATAGTTAACTTACACATATCTCTCCAGAAGAGCTTCATCCTTCTTGTCTTGATTTGTTTGTCATCCCTACAAATCATAAAGGCATCTATGAGTACCAAAAGTCTCAAAATAGGATTTCACACTCAACAATCTCTCTGTTTAGCCCAATTAAAGGGAAAACATGTTATTCTCCATCATTTACTTTAGTTACATCCTAGCAAGCATATTACGAAGCTTACGCTTATTTCCAGGAACTGTTTTAGTCAACATATCAGTACCATTCAAATCCATACGAACCTTCTTCAATATTAATTGTTGCTCTTCAATCACGAACTTCAATTAATAATATTTGACATCTATGTGCATTTTATGGGAATGATACATAATATTTTTGCTTAAGTTAAAACCACTTTGACTATCACAAAATACTATATAGTCTCCTTAATTAACATCCAACTCTTGAGAGGACATTTTCAGCCAGAGCATCTCCTTATAAGCTTCCACAACTAGTATCCTCTACTTTACTTATAGATAAAGTCACGCACTTTTGTAGCTTGGATTGCCATGAGATGACCCCCTTGCAAACTTGAATAGAAAACCTAAAGTGGATTTTCTTATATTAAGATCTCAAGTCATATCTGCATCTGTAAAACTTTCTAGAGTTGACTCACTATCACTAAAGGACAATCTCTACTTTGACATGCCTCTCAAATATCTTAGAATCTATTTCACTGCTTCCCAGTGAACCTTCTTGGATTTGACAAAAATCTACTCACTATCCGAATAACCTATGCAATATCTAGCCTTATATACAACGTTGTATACATCAAAGACCCTGCTGCATATGTGAAAACAATAGAGGGCATATCATCTTTCTCCTTTTTTGTTGAGGGGCATGCATGCTTACTCACCTTGAAGTAAGATGCTAGTAACGTACTAACTGACTTGGCATGCTCCATATTGACACTTTGTAGCACTCGTTCAATATGCATTTCTTAAAACAACTATAATCTCATACTCTTCTTGTCTTGAGTTATCTTCATATCTAAAATTTGTTTTGCAGGTCTAAAATCTTTCATATCGAAAGATTTAGACAAATCCTCATTTCACTTTTGGATTCTACCTATGTCTTGACCCACAATCAACATATCCTCAATATAAAAAAGAAGAATGAAGAAGTTCTCACCTGAGAATTTCTTGAAATGCACACAAGCATTGAAATAAGTTCGTTAGCAGCTATGATCCATCTTACGTTATCTAAGTTAACTATAGCCATCTTCCAAACAAGACTAGTCTAGTCATTTAGAGACCTGAATTTATCGCCGCCAATAATCAAGAATTGAAATATACCATTGCATAGAATATATGAATATATAACAGATGATGACATGTTAACTTGCAATATTTAATACTTCAACAGCATAATCAACAATCATGTGTTACACCTGATCAGAAAATGGATGTTGAATAAGAAAAGTTGATGTCCAAGAAAAGAAAATTATTAGACAAGAAAAGGTTAGAAGTACTGACTTCCACTAGTAGCACAAATAGTTTTGCCCATTTTGCAAGATATTTTTAACTTTTATTGATACATAAATGCGAATGATAAAATTTGTAACTTTTTTTTCACAAATTTATGAATTAAATGGAGATTAAATATAATTATTTAGTTAAAATAATTAAAATCTAATTGCCACTAACCTTAATTTTTTTTAATTTAAGTTATTGTACCTTACATTATTGGCATTGAAAATCAAGAAATTTTCCTCATATACTAAAAGAGATTCTTTCTAATTTTCTTTGTCATTCATATGATGAACTAGCTTCCTTTTCAATTGAATTCTTTCAATTTTATGGTTATAATTTGGTCGGGTCGGTCGTGCTGGGCCCGAACCCAATCGTAATGACACACAGGCCAATCGGTCCAATCTTCAAAGATCAGTCTCATACCCATTGGCCATTCCGAGCCCAGGACCATTCCGCGTT
>JAOTAY010000001.1:5217815-5229705 GCA_025629805.1 Erythroxylum baracoense
TGATCTACATGAGGAAGTAGCCTATCTACGAGTCTCAATTGAAGAAGACCTCAAGTTGATCCGAACTGATATGCAACATATGTTTTCTAACATCATGAAGCATCTTCGATAAAGTTTTTGATTAATAACAAATAGGGGGAGAAGAGCAGGAGCAGAAAAAAGAAGAGAAGAGCAGAAGTAGAAAGAAGATAGCATATGGGGAGAACAGAGACAAGAAAAGAAGACAATAACAACTACAAATGACTACATTTTCATATGTGTATTTTATATATGCATGTGTATATTGATTGTGGTCTTCTTATTCATTATCTGAATAATATTCGTTCATTCACTTTTATCTTTCTAAAATTATGATTATTTGCTATCATCAAAAAAGGGGAGATTGTTAAGTCAAGAGGGCTTCACGATTATTAATTTTGGTGACAATTAAATAATAATAATAATAATAGAAATAAATGAACTATTTTGATAAGTGTGTTAAGTGTGTAGAAAAAACACAGAAGAAGTAAAAAATACAGAAGAAGCGCAAAATACAAACAAAGCGGAAAATACATAAGAAGTGAAAACACATAAGAAGTGAAAACACAGAAGAAGTGGAAAACACAGAAGAAGCAAAAAAACACAAAAGAAGTGAAAACACAGAAGAAGCAGAAAACACAAAAGAAGTGAAAACACAGAAGAAATGGAAAATACCCAAGAAGCGGAAAACACAAAAGAAGTGGAAAACACAAAAGAAATGAAAACACAGAAGAAGTGAAAACACAGAAGAAGTGCAAAACACAAAAGAAGCGGAAAACACAGAAGAAGTGAAAACACAGAAGAAATGGAAAACAAAGAAGAAGTAGAAAACACAGAAGAAATGAAAACACAGAAGAAGTGAAAACACAGAAGAAGCAAAAAAACACAGAAGAAGTGAAAACATAGAAGAAGTGGAAAACATAGAAGAAGTGAAAACACAGAAAAAATGAAAAACAAAGAAGAAGTGGAAAACACAGAAGAAATGAAAACATAGAAGAAGTGAAAACACAGAAGAAGCAGAAAAACACAGAAGAAGTGAAAACACAGAAGAAGTGGAAAACACAGAAGAAGCAGAAAACGCATAAGAAGTGGAAAATACAAAAGAAGCGGAAAACACAGAAAAGGTGAAAACACAGAAGAAGTGAAAAACATAGAAGAAGCGGAAAACACAGAAGAAGTGAAAACACAAAAGCAGCAAAAGAAATCAAAATACAGAAGAAGTAAAAAACACAGAAGAAGTGCAAAACACAGAAGAAGCGAAAAGCACAGAAGAAGTGAAAACACAGAAGAAGAGGAAAACACAGACGATAGAAAGATGAAGATAAGCTAGTATGTCAGACAGTTAGTTAGTTGGAGTTAGTTACAGAACTCAACTGAATAACGGGTTCTACAGGAATTAAGAAGCAGTTATTAAGAATCAAGAAGCAGTTAGAGACTTAGGCTATATATACTAGTCGTAGTAAAAGATTGAACAATCTTTTGAGCTTTCAAGTGTTTACTTACAAAGAAAAATTATGTATTCAAAAGTGTGCTACTAGAGAGCAAACTCTACTGTAACAAAAAGCTCACAATATCTTTCTAGTGAGAGAAAGAAAGCGCTAAGAGCCTGGAGAGGCTAAGATAGCAGAAAGAATTACTTTGTGTAAGAGATCTAAAGAGGCTCTGGAAGGGAAGAATGAATACTTTGTGTAAAAGACCTAAAGAGGCACTGGAAGGGAAGAAAGAATACGTGTAAAATTGTCAAAGTATAGTGAAATCTAATACGAACTCAGAGGACTAGACGTAGCTCATGGTTTGGGGTGAACCAGTATAAAAATCGCAGCGTCTATCTTTTAACCTTTCACTTTATTCTATTTTGTTTTTAGACAAGTATATAGAAGTTATTTGCGATTTAACTACGTAACTATTATTGTATAACTTTTGTGATATTCTTTTAACAATTGGAAAAGTTCTTAACAAGATATATTAAATTTTTTGTATTCATGAAAAGAATACACAATTCAACCCCCCTTCTTGTGTATCTCGTAATTGTACGTGAATTCTATATTAACGTGTGATTTAGTTCAGCTTGGAGGTGACATCGATGCTGATGATTTAGTTAAGCATATCATTCACTATTTGTTGTTCTTTCTGTTAGGAATTGATTATGTTATTCTATGTCTAATGTTTAGGTCTTGTGTAAGAATGATTGAAGCTCTATTAGATTATTTTTATGTACGAAACCATTGCTAGAATTGCAATATAATATGTAATTGTTATGTTGAGATTCATTTGTAGTGATTAATGATTTGTATTCATTAGGGATAACATAACCTAGGTTAAATGACTCGAGCTTGTGTGATTGTTGACTTGATTAATCTGTTTTCCTAATTTTTAATGCGACTGTCCAATCAAAAATAGAGAGCATTTTCTAGGTTGTTCAGTATCAAGGTTTAATTAACGAGCATCTTTTAATTACACACGACTTAAGGGAAAACTGACGTGAATAGAGCTTTTTGTTATTCTACAATTAATAGTTGCTAGGAGAGGTATAAGAAAAACAATTCAATGAAATATGTCTAATTGGGTGTAGCTAAGATTGAATCAAAGAACCGGATCTCAAACAAATTCATTGTTTTCATCATTTCTACATGTTTTCTTTAACTTGTCTTTACTAGTTTAGTTTCATTTTATTTTTTGTTTGATAAACCAACCTCCTATAACCTAAACATTGATTATTTTCATAACAAAAGCTAACTGAACACTCTCTGTGGGATCGACCTAGGCTCACCACTGCTACAGTTGTAGATCTAGTTTATTTTATATAGCGTTATGACATGCTTATGTTAGCTTCTAGGATTACATTTCCCAATAATGAATGAGTGAAAATGCTATTCTTTTATCCATAAAGATCTCAACCAAGACTAGTGCCTCTTTAAGAACATCTAGAGAAGGACCTACAATTAAGGATTTTTTAATATCTGTTGGTGAGAAATAATGGAGAGTTACTTGAGGAGATTCTCCTATCATTTGCTTTTAGTTAGACCTTGAATTTCTATTTTAAGAGGGGTTTGAAGTACTAATGACTAATGGCTAAAGGCTAATAACTAGTAAGAGAGAAAGCCAAGAAAATTTTCCTAAACTAGACTTAATGGTTCTGTTTAGAGAAGTAGGGGACAAACAAGCAGGTTGCATTTTTAAAGTGGAGAGCCTACTATAGAGGTGTTGGACTGAATTTTACTATGATTTCTCCTTTCTATGATTCAATTAAAGAAGAAGATTGTACAATTATCACCATCTTTAAGCCAATTCACTCTAGCTCATTATTGTAGTAAAGAGTTGTGGTTTTTGACAACCTATATATATTTTGAAAGAGCTAACTTTTATATTTTCAGTAGCAACTAATCTGTGGGCTTGGAGGCAATTTTGAATTGAATGTCTTTAATTTCTAATCTGGTAAAATTGATAGTTGATATGGTGGATCCTTTCAAAGATTTTAACAGTTTAAGCTTATTTTTTATAAGTTTCAGCTTATGTACATAGTGAAATTGCTTGGTCCCCATGCAATAAAGTTCTACCGCCCTTCTGCAAGCTTTGAAGAATCCTAAAACATGGATAAGGTATTTGTCAAATCTAAAGGGATAATGTGGAATAAGATAGGGGTATGATCTGAGAATAAGAGGTCTTTGAAGTTGGCAATGTTATTAGCTAAAGATTATTAACAAGTGCATGGTCTAGCTTCTTCTGGATATTTTAAGTTGAATTTGTTTATTAGAAAAAGTGAAGATGTGCCCCATGAATTATAAGTCAAACACTCCTATGTCTTGGGCATAGTCTTTGAAATCAATAGAGTGGTTTTTTAAATTGCAGTGGCCTTAAACTTCTAAATTGTAAAGAATAGGGTTGAAATCCCTGCATAACATCCATGATTTAGTGATGCCACTATTGATTGTTTTAAGATTATTCCATAGACATCTTCTTTAAAAACATAATTTCCTCACAGAAATGAAAAATATGTTCATGTCTACATTCTCCTGTAGAAAGGGAATATGCAGATGCATTGCTTGCTCATTACAGTCCAACAGATTTACTTTGATCTCGTCATTTATATCAGATGATGATTTTTCCAAAAGTGTGGTGGCAGTGGCTTGTGAGCATATTCCATTGAGGACTCAGGATGTGTAATTTGCTCAAATTTTTAAACTTTATTTTAGTTTCAAAGCTACTAAGAGTGGTTTTCCCATAAAGACAAAGTCACTTAAAGTTATAAGCTTTGAGGGACAATTTACTCCTCGCACATTCCAGGTTACATATTAAGAAGATTAACCTATGGACCTTTTCTAGGCCCATTTTGATCTTCTCCCATCTACTATTTGGAAGTTCTCACTGTGGCCTACTTCCTTGGTACAACATTCCTCAGCTAGTATGATGTCATTTGGAGCTCTAAAAGTGTTGCAAAGTTAATAGAATTTTTTGTTGTAGCAATTGAGTTTCCAGATTCAAAGTTGTGGCATGTTATAATAACCTCAAGTAAGGTATCAAATGTGATTGGTTCAAGCCTAAGATCATTTCCTTAGAGTTCACTACAATTAATTGATGGGACCTCAATGCATTCATTTGCAATATGCTCCAGGGGTTGGACACTTTCCTCAAAGATTATTATTGAGTTGTCACCCTTTTATGTATCTGTTCCTTGGACTAAAGTAGATTCAGAAGTTGTACCTTACATAGGGTTTGGCATCATATTATCTCTTATCTTCTTGACTATATCATCAGTATTTGTAGGAGTAGCATGATTATTTTTTGTCATTTCCAACTGTTTTTCAAGCTCTTATATCCCCACCAACTTTTGGTAACTTCCAATTTAAAGGTTTTCCCTATTACTCTCCAAAACTTCCCTAGAGACCTAAAAGGTGGCTCCCAATGGTAGGAAATAGCAATGGAATCTTTCCATAATTTATTGTCTTCACCTAACTTTATAATTGGTATTTCATTTGGGAACTCCTTGGAGAGTTCAATGCTAACACAAATTTAAGCGTATCCTATTCTCCTTTTCATTGCAGTATTTTTGTCCATGCATAAAGTTTTTATAATGTAACTAGCTAATGAACTTAGCCTATAACACACCACTACCACAAGGCATATGCCCGAATTTCTAGAGGATATTTAAGAACATACCCTATGAAAATGGCATGTTAAAGCAATCATATTAACTTATTATGGCATCATACAAAACATAAGTTGTCAAAAGATCAACTTTGTCTATTTCATTCACAAAAATAATTTACATTGTGGCATTACATTTCGTAATCCATATATTTACATCATCAAAAGAATCTGAGTGTTTACTACTCTTTTACAAAATGTTCTACATGAAATGAAAAACTACATAAACACAATCTACAACTCCTCAGATATCAGCTAACTAGACCTTTGAGCCGTTCTTGTTTTCCCAAAATTGCCACTACTAGTTTGCCTTAGAAATTATGTCTCCCTTGTACCTAAAAATCAACGTTACAATTTTGATGAGGTTGCAAATTCAATGAGTGAAACATCATTGATGTGCTCATTCATGTTAGAAAAAAAACATCACAAATATAAACCAAATTCACAATATACCTTATCTCAACAATACATCATGAACTTTACACATTTCATATACTCACTTTAGAATAATTTGATCGTTTATCTCAGTCATTCATATCATCAATATGTACTTAAATATTGCATATCACTATATCATCACAATTCAGTGATTCATTCAATCTTTCACACAATGCATGTAAAGATATATATATATTTACAAATGCATATGCACATGTGACTTCATTTTCATTTTGTTTATGACCGAGCTCCTTTTTATTGTCCCGTATCCATTATAGATACCATGCTCATTTTATATACTATCCCATACATATTGTGGATAGTAGGCTCATTAATAACTGAGGTTGTGGCTCTTCGTGCACATTTTTTAGCTTTAAACTCTTTTTCAAACTGGTCATTCTAGCCATAACTCCTTTATTTGGTCATGCGTAACAATGTGATGAAATGCATCAATTCACATTATATGCAATCAATGACTTTCATCCGTTACACATAATCATTTATCATATTCATTAGATCTAAGTCTAGCATTCAACATTTAGTTAAGTATGCATTTTCTATATTCACACTCAATTAGGATGCACTCCCAATACAATCCCTTGGACTATCAATGTCCAAAATTATCACAATCATATTAATACCAATTTAATAACTGGAATTTGAACATAAACAAATCAATCATGGTGAGAAAACATTAGGTTAACTCATAGTATGTACCAGATTAACTACTGCCTTAATGATCTAGCAATGTCTAAATGTTGACGTTTAACTTGTACTTCTTTAATCATGCAATACACACATATTTTACTCATTATTAAGTTGATCAATCAAATAAGTATTCAATCATGCATGTATATATATGTGTCATGTTCAATGCATGCTCAATTGACTTTCCAGAGTATGTATCCTTAAATCACAAATCTTAACCATTCATACATCATAATTTGTTCACATCTAGTTTCTAAAAGGATTTATACCCTAAGTAAACTTGATTATTCTAAATACATCAATCATACATTCATTAACCCTTTTTTAGCATTATATATGTTCACACAATTTCAAATTCTGATTCATTTATTCCTAATGCATTATTCATATCCTTTGAATCACCTTTGTATTTATAAGAACATCTTCATTCCTTTAACACTTATAAATTCCAAATTTAGATACATTGATATCAAACAATCTTTTCTTTAAGTTATAACATCAATGAACAACTTAAACTTACTAAACACTTAACCAACTTATTCAACATCAAACTAGCTTCATTTTAAGCCTCAATCAAGTCCAAATGTACCATAGTAAAGTAAGTTATCCTTAGTTAATTCGAAAATCACACAAAATAACATTTTCTTCACTTCATGGCATTTCCCATGATCATGTATGGCCTTCTCATGATCATGGGATGGGTGAACCGAAACTTCACCATCCCTTTCCTTCAAATTTTTTCTAGGTTTTTACATCTTTATAACAAACTTAAAACATCTTCTTAATAATCCATCAATTATACCTCAATTAGACATTAATTATACTCCAATTCCTCATCAATATCACCTCCAATTTTAGCTCAAAATTATTCAATTGGCAGCTCATAAATTATTGTCTTTCATGTATCAAAAATCAAAATAGAAACTATCATTCATTATCATGCATATAGTCTTAGTTCTTTCTCATTTCAAGAACACTCCTCTAGCATTTTTTTAAGAATAAATGCCTTCCTTCTACTTCAAATCCCAGTCCAATTTATCCATATAATAACCTATAACCTGCAGGTTTTAAACATCAAGAACAAGCATAAAACATCTAAGTTCATTTAACATATTTCAGCACACTTCATCATCAACATGATATCCATTTCATTCCAATTCAATCATCGTTATCACTCTATTTAACCATGCTATAAAGATTAGATTTCCACTTACTTGTTAAGCTCAAATTCTATCTCAATATATGAAGTTAACCTAGTCCTCCATGAAAGCTAGATCATCGTAAATTCAAGTGAAAATAGGTTGGTTTTGGCAGCAAGGCGAAGACAACTATGAGTTAGTTCTTTAGCTATCTTGTGAAGGATAAAAGTATGGTTTTGGTGTAGAAATTTAGCTAGGTTTAAACAAAAATTTAGAGAGATGAGTAGAATCAATTTTGGTTGAGATACAAAAATGAGGGCAACAGAAACTATCTCTGTAGAAACTTGCTTCATAAGGTGCTAAGTGCCACTATCTTTCAAAGACATATGTCTTTAGGCATGTAAACCATTTGCCCACTAAATATGTTGCCATTTGTCTCCTAGTTATTGGTCCATTTGTCACTCAATAATTGATCCATTTGTCAATTAATTAGCCATGCCAAATATCGCTCATTTATTTATGCCAAATGTCACTCAATTTATAGGCTTAGTCATCCTAATTTTTCATTTGTCAATTTATCTTACCACTTAGCATATTTCCTAGTCCAAATATACATATTAATTCATCACTCTCCTAATTTACAACAATTAACTCCAAATTACTAATTGGAATCCAATCAAACCAAAATTCAAGACATAACAATTCACAATTCACATCGTGTTCATTTTAAATCTTTCATACCTCGGAATATGTCAATTGAGTGCATATATTATCTTTGCATTTGTGTATAAAATCATAATTCATGTATGTATGCTAATGATATGCATGTGAATGAAATGCATTTTCATAAATTCTCTATGCTATTACTCATGTGCAATGTTCTAGGGTTCTAACCCTTAGTATGTTTTGGAAATTGGCTATTACATAGCCCTTAGGGAGTCTAATATTCGAGGGTTACATTACAAAAGTTTATCTAGAGAGACATTTTGAATCTTGATGGTATCAAACTGCATTTATAAGAATATGGGTTATTTACTTAGATGCCATAGACCATCTTTGAGGAGTCTGTGAGCTTTAGAGACAAAGGAGAATATGAAGAGGATGAGGTTGTCCTCTAAAAGTAACACATCAGTTAAATCTTTATTTTTCTATAGTTTATTGGCCCATCATTGTATGAGTGGAAAGGTTGGCCTTTAATCAAAAAATTAACCAATAACAGTGGATTCCCAGCTATAGGCTCCCTCTTGAAGAGTTTTAATCTCAAGGAAAACAATAAGCTTGCCATCCAGTTCTTGCGATGGATGGAAAGAGATGGTTAAGGTAAAAATGGTCCCCTGCCACTTACTCCTATGTTTTTTGGGGAAAGACTGCAAGTTGGGTTGAAGGGGAAGATTCAATCGTGAGGGGCAAGGGAATTTAGAAATTTTTTGGGTTGAGGTGGTAGGCGTGGTGAATTATGAAGTGTATTATGTATATGGTTTATCAACATGTATTTTACTGTGAATTATTTGGTTATATTAGAAATTCAAAATGTTGAGCATTCCATATATAAAGTAAAATTATATCAATATCATCAAATTTTACCAACAAAAGTAATATAACATTAAAAGATAATCCTTTGTTCCAATGTAAGATATTAATAATAATTTGAAAAATCATTATAAACAAAAAAATGTAGATAAAACTTCACAAATTGGAATATGTCTGGATATACTAGTAAAGACGCTCAAATTATAAAAATGTTTTAGCATAATCCAAACAATTACTTAGTGTTGTACAGGTCAATAAATCTATAAAAAATGGCAAGGTTGGTTTAAATAAACTAAAATTATTATGAGACAATTGATACGCTAATTATTTTGTTCTAATTAAAGCAAACACAATATAACTTTATCATAATCTAGGCTAAGTAACCATATATCATGTTTGTCTAATTTTGTTCAAGTTTCTTCTCCCCTGATTACTTTAACTTGTAATGGATCCTTAAGCTTTTTCTTTTTCACTTGAAGTTATTCAATGATTGTCTTATATGTAGAGGTTGAAACATTTGTCTTAGGGCCATAACCAAGGCCTTTCACATATCCTAAATGAATTCAAAACATTGTATCATAAATCTTATCCACATTGAGCTCCTTCCCCTCAGACTTAGACTTCTCTAATATGTCTTACAACTTATTTTCAAATAAAAGAAGAAAACCAATATTCAATCCTCATATTACTATTACATTAATAAATAAACAAAAGCATTAAACAAAATTTTATACTTACATAATTGTTTTTTGCTTCTTGTGACACCCATCCTTTACCTTCGTTATAGTGAATGAGTTTATATAGTGTGATCCTATCACACTTTTACCCTTGTAGTTCTTTCTCACTCTATTTTATGAAACAAAAAATCATGGCACAATAAATAATTTAATGCTTATTCATTTAAGTACAATTTGCAATCATAGATTTGTACATATTCATTTTAAAACTACAAATGACTTGAACCCTTGATTATGAGGTGTTTTCAATTTTTTATTAACTCACTCTTGCCTTCTCATAATTTTCCTAAATCAAGAAAAATAGCCATTAATACTTCAAACAAGATTAATACAAGCAAACCTGAAGATAAAACATCGAACCTAAACTTTTAGGTCATATCAATAGTCATACAAACTAGTCCAATTTTATTCAAACATTCATTCAAGAACCTGACTTTATGCCTCCACATTAGAAGGAAAAGACTTATAATACTTATGAAAGTTGAAATAGTCCTTTTTTTTAATAATGAATCAACACAGTTTAAAACATTTGGGTTTTTATTATTCATATCATTCAATTTCAACTGTAAACAATAAGTAAAAATAAAATTAATCTCAAATTCATTGAAACAATGTTGCCTAAAGATAAAGATTTGGTATAATTACCATAAGTTTTTCTAAAGCAGATTCAAGCAACTTGTCTTTCTTCAAGTGCTTAATATGTTTTAGACAAGGTAGTTCTATCCTTGCAATAATTTTCAATTTACTTAACAATTTTACAAATTAGTCCTTGTCTAGAGGACGACCTTACTGAGCATCAATATGTATAAATAACTTGAAATTCATTTCAACATTCATTCATTACAATTCACAAACTCTAGTTTTATCTCTACCTCTTTTTCTAGTACTAGCATTAGAATCTAACAACAAATGAATATGATACGAAAATGTTTAGAATACTAAATACATATTTAAGCATAAGTCTAATTGAAGGTATTAAAAAATCACAAACCCACATTGGTAGCTTCATTTATGTTTGAGGCAGAATCAAGTTGTTATGTATAAGTTAAAAGAATAAAATTGTTGTTGCTATGTTGTGGCGCTATACTAGAATGTGCTCTATTTCCTATATCAATAAAAGAATATGATAAGAAATCATTTTTTATTGCTTCTAGGATTATTTAATCATTAGTAGAGAATGACTTGACTAAAGAATTTCATAGCAACTTTCACATGTACTTTTGCTCTTATGATTGGTTGACGTGCATTATCTTTAGAAGAATAATGACTAGTGGTAGACAAAGCTAGTGAGATATTGAGCCTTATTAGACTAACACACTTATATCAGTCTCATTGTCTTTTGATAATGTGTGACATTCATGACATGTACATCCTAATTTTGCCTTGAATTTCTATTCGAGACCACATTTTTATCACATTCATTAACCTGGAAATGATTAGGCATTATTTGTTTTTCCGAACTATATTAGCCAAATAGTCTACCCTATTGACATGATTTTTCCCTGATAAGCCCAATTTGAGCCTTATTAGTCTTTCTTTTTGTATTAACCACATTAAATGCTTTATACTTAACCAAATGTCCTACCCAATCCATAAAGTTAGTAAAGCATTTGTGATTGGTGAGTTTGTGGATGTACAAAAGTGTAAGTGTGAGGGTGTACGTATATGTGGATTGGCTATAATAATTGGGATGTTATTTTATGTCTTATCATTGAAATTACCATGTTAATGTAGTTTCTTTTAATTTAGTAAAACATATGCAAAGTTATAAATTGTCATGATTATGAGTGGTGTTGAGTGTAACTGTGGATATATTTTACTTAAACACATTTTCCGAGTCTACCATTAGATTGCTCTATTTCTGAAGATGATGCATACTGATTGATTATAAGGAGAAGCGTTGAATGTTGAATTCTTGCTATGATTTTTGGAAGTCATTCATTTTGGTTAAGATTATATAGTCTTGGAAAATATGGGAACTGAGTAAATGTTTCGAGTCTTTGAACTTAATTTGGTTGTTTTGCCCGAGGACGGCCAAAAGCTATGTGTGGGGGAAATTGATATGTGTTTAATTGTTGATATATTTAACCATTTACACTTAGCGATTAATGATACGAAAATGCTTAAGATACTCGCTTTAATTCATATATGATTTTAGGTACAATTTGGAAGCAA
>JAOTAY010000001.1:5248388-5261460 GCA_025629805.1 Erythroxylum baracoense
ATCAATTGAATAGAGTTTGATAAGGGGATGCAATCAAATTGGTATTTGAATTAGTGTGTAATGATGTTGTATTAGAGCTAGTGAATTATGATGATTTGTGTTGAATTCGGATGAATGGAGGAGGAAAATTGCAGGGCACGATCGTGGCCCTCACCCGATGATCGTGACCTAATAGAAAATTTTTCTGTCACAATCATGATCCTTACAGCACAATTGTGGCCTGGCCAGAAAAAGTTTCTGCCATGATCATGGCAGGAACACCACGATCTTGGTCAGGCTATAAAGAAAAAGAGTTGTTTTTTGAATAAAGCTTGAACCAACTAATGCTAGGGTATTTCTATATGAGGTATTAAGGTTTAAATAAGGGCTTAAACGAATCTAGATGGACTTGAATGAAAGGATTAAAGCGAGAAAAGGGTTTTATGGATTAAAGAATGATTGGAAGGTGTGGTAAATTGTTTATAAAGTGAAATTAAAGAAACATACTTGAGAATTTGTCATTAAACATGCATAACGCATGACACATACATAAATGTACTTATGACTGATTATTCACATGAAAATGCGCATGAGTGACATATCAATGTATGTGATTGCATATAGAGGAGCATGTTGACCGACCACTTCCAAACATTGCCCAGACTTCAAAGCAATAAGCTAAAGGGAGCAATAATGAGTAACCTAATATGGTCTCACCTTGAGTGTTTGTTTAATTCTAAAATGAATTGATATATGATGTATGTGTACTGATTTCTAGATATAAAATGTCCGAAGCATTTGATGCATGAATAAAACGTTAGAAGTGTTCCTTGATTGTGAATATGATTAAATAAATATGTTCTCAACTTATATGTTGAATGTCGGACCAAGTTCGATGACCAATATGAATACAAATGCAATGGACTGAATAAGATGATTGAATATGTATAATGCATCTTATTCATGAATGCATGAAATATAAAGATAATAATGACTAGAGTCGCTGGTGAAAAAGAGCTTGAAACTCCAAAATTTGTGGAGCTTAAGGCTCAATGTATAAAGATCCCTATATCCCCAATAGATAAGGGACAGTATGATAGAGTCTAGTATCCACAACGAATACGGGATAATGAAAAAGGCACTCAGTTATAATAATGAAATAAATGAATTCGAGTATCATAAACATTGCATACACATGTGATTTGAATTAATTGAATGATTGCAATGTTTTGAGAATTTTAAGTGTATGAAATTATGGTTTTTGGAATGTGACATTTATGAGTAAAATGTTTCATGATATCACATGATGATAATTGAGATAATGTGAACTATATGAATTGTTGTGTTGCATGACAAGAGTGAATCATCAAGGATGGTAACCAATTGAGTTCGAAAACTCAACTAAATTGCAACATTGACATTTTCAGGTTCGAGAGAGCGACAACTTAACTTCTAAGACTACTTAGAAGAGATTTTGTACTACTTTTGGATAGAGGACATGGCTTAAAGGTCAGTCAGATAGGACTAAAGGAATAGTTTTAATTTTGTTAATTCCTTATATATGTAGCATATTTTTTGGACAGAGCTGTGACTCTGATAGGCTGATATCGTATAAACTTGGATGATGGATATAATGCTACATTATAAAGCTGTGGTTTATGAAATAAAATGTGGAAATTTTGGATTTTAGACATTATGTTATTTATGATAATAATTATAATGTCATGCGATATAGTGAAAGTGATATAAATTAGCATGCCATTTCTATCAGGCATATGCACATACATCTGAAGGGCGTACGTGTATAAGTCGGATGGGGTGGGGTGGTACAAGTGGTTTGTCTACTCCACTCATTCATCCATAAGTAGTTATTACTCGTCATCTCCTCTATCACCTCTTCTGCTTCATCTACCATCTTTCTTATTAATGATCCTCCTAAAGCTACATCAATTGTGGCTCTCGTATATAGGGTTACTCCATTATAGAATGTCTGTAACAAGAATTTCTTAGGTAAATTATATTATGGGCATTTCTATTGCAAATCCTTGTATCTTTCCCACGCTTTATAGATCGATTCCCTATCACTTTCCTAGAAGTTAGTAATCTACTTGATGATCTTCGCGGTCTTAGCAAGGGGAAAATACTTATA
The DNA here is from genome assembly GCA_025629805.1 of Erythroxylum baracoense. NCBI lineage: Eukaryota > Viridiplantae > Streptophyta > Magnoliopsida > Malpighiales > Erythroxylaceae > Erythroxylum > Erythroxylum baracoense. Next base: position 5,250,517 of record JAOTAY010000001.1, read on the forward strand.
TAAAAAGGCACGAACTAACTGATCCCAAATTGTGACATTGACTGGGTTGAGAGAATGATACTAAGTCTTTACTCTATCTTTAAGGATAAAAGGGAAAAGCCTAATTCTAATCGCATCTTTTGATATGTGATGGTACCAAAAAGTATCACAGGTTTTAAAGAATTTCACTATATGTGCATTAGGATCTTCATTTTTTAGTTCGTAAAACTGCACATTCTGTTGAGCATGTTTAGGAGGGCTAGTTTAATTTCAAAAGATACTACTTGTATGGGTGGCCTAGCTACTCCTTTGTTAGCTGCATTGAACCTAGTCTCATGAAGTCTATAAGGATTTGTTATTGATGTCCTTGGTTTACACTGTGGTCCAAATCTTGTTGAAATTCCTCATCCATTATTGCTTTCACGATTTCCTCTTCTTCTTCATACCGAGCTTTCCTAAGGGATCATTCTAATTGAGTTATGTCTAAATTTAAGGTTTTAGCTGCACGACTCGATCTTCTTGTGACTCTTGTGTTCATGTAAGAGCACGATTTCAGAAATAGCAAGAAAGAAAGAAAGAAAACAAAAACTAATTAAACGCCTTAAATTAAAGAATTAAACGAATCGCCTCCCCGATAACGATGCCAAAAACTTGAACGGGCTTTTTCGATGTATGTAAGTTTTAATTGATTAACCTCAATAATCTGCAAGTGCATGGATAATTCACATAGTACCTAAAGTGTCAATCCCATGAGGAGGGATAATCTAATCCTAAAATCTAAGGTCAAAATAAATCAGAGTAATTTAAAATGTAACAAAACTAAAACAAGAATTAAATTCAATCAATTAAATCAATTCAAGAATCAATCATGAAAATATGAATAATTTAACAGTTGCAACACACTCTGAAGATTCAACCTAATGAATTACCAATTAAGAGAAAGGGAATTTTACCTATCTTTAACGCTAACTTAATCGATTATGAATTACTGGATTATTAGTTCTAGATGGCCCTAAGGTTGATTACTCCATCTCGAGTTATAACCATAACCCTGACTCATAAACCTTAATCAAATTATGGGAGTTGCAATTTCTCAATTAACAACTTATCCAAAACACTAATTAGATCTGAAGTTGTCTAATAAACTATCGGAAACCTATGCAAGATCTCTCTTCAAACAATTTACCAATTTGATTTAGTTCTTGTTCTATTAAATCTCTTGACTCTCGTTAGCTCAATATAATTATTTTTCACTCTATTCACCCTCTCAGTTTATTATCGAATTATGTACATCTATAATTAAATCACAATAAATGCAAATAGCACATGAGGAATTAGATTTCATTAAATCAAAGATAAAACCCCAAAGGTGAGTTTAGAAGCAACATCAACATCCAAAAATCCTATCATCAACTATGTTTCCAATTCTATACAATAATAAAACTAAAAATAGCAGGAAATATGAAATTGAATGGACAGCGGGAGCTAGCAACGTTAGGAAACTAATGATCTGGGAAGTACGTCGAGCCGACTTCGTCTCTTTTTCTCTCTTCCTTCTTCTCTTTCTTCATCTCTAGATAATTCTTTCTAGGTGGCTGATGTAAAAGCTTTCCTTTTTCTTGTTTTTCTTATTCTTTAAATACCTTTTGTGTTCTGAGCAGCCCTAGGATTTTTTCGAGATCCGAAAGGTCCAAAAAATCCCTCAAAACTTGACATTTTTGAGTGTCTGCATGTCTACTCAATGTAGGCCGCAATCGTGGGCCACATTCGAGCCTTCTGTTACGATCGTGGCAAGCAGGCCATGATCGTGGGCCATGTCCTAGACTTCTGTCAAAATCGTGGCATATGGGCCACGATGATAGGCTAACTCCAATGCTTCTGTCACGATCATAGCCTGTTGTGCCACAATCGTTGGTCGTTTTTCGGCCTTGGTGTCTTTGAAACTTCTCCATTCTTCAATGTTGACCCCAAAACACTAACAAACACATCAAGATACCTAAAAAACATAACAATTAAGCTCAAAGACCCATAAAACACTTAAAACATAAATAATTAAAAAACTAACACATTTCTAGCCTAAACATATACTAAATGATTGAATTAATAATTAAATACATATCAAACTAAGCCCTAAAACACGATGCAATTCAGACTTACCAGGAATCATCAAGTCTACCACTCCATAAGAAAGTTTTCATGACTCTATCCATCTCTTTAATGACCCCTTTTGGAAGAGTAATATGGGAAGTCCAGTGGATGTGTATTCTTGAGGGAACTGAAATGATGAGTGTAAGTTCGCTTGTATAGGATAAGAACTGATCCTGCCACACTAGAACCTTAGATTTTAGTCTTTCAATTAAAGGTAAACAGTTAGCATATTTTGTTTTAGAACAAGTAATAGGAATACCCAAGTAGAAAAAGGGAAGGGATACATATTTAGTCTAGTGAGATCTTGTATAATAGTTAGGTCTCTCATATCAGCTAAGAAACACATAAATTTAACTCTTAGCAGGGTTAAGTTTCAAACCTGACCAGCTAGCAAACAAGTCCAGCATTTCAATAAACATGGTGACAGAATGAGGATCAGCTCCATACATCAAGATCAAGTCATCCACATATATGAGATGTGTCAAATTGATAGCTTGACATTAAGAGTGAAACTTAAAGTTACCATTATAAAGGAGAATTTTGTTTAAGAGCCGTAAGAGTCCTTCTGTGGTAAAGGTGAACAGATAGGGGGATAAAGGGTCCCCTTGTCTGATTCCCTTAGATGTTCTAAAAACCTTTGAATGTATACCATTAACAAGCACATTGAAAGTAGGAGATTGAATGCAAGTAAGTTTCCCCTTTATGAATTGAGTAGGCAAATATAGTGCATGAAGAAACCGAATATATTGCCAGCTGATAGTGTCAAAGGCCTTGAAGAAGTCAATTTTGATTAAGCAACTATTGATCCTTTTTCCCAAAGTATAATCCTTCAATAACTCTTTAATCAATGGTACATTATCACCAAGATATTTGTCAGAGAGAAAAGCACTTTGAACAAGATTAATTATTCAAGAAATTGCCAATTTAAGTGTTTCGGCAAGAATTTTAGAAATAGGTTTTTAAACAGCATTACAATAGGAGATAGGCTTGAAGTTATTAAGTCAAGAGGACTTTATGATAATTAATTTTGATGACAATCAAATAATAATAATGTTAGAAACAAATGAACATTTTTAACAAGCATGTTAAGTGTGCAGACACAGACGTAGATGCAAAGTCATTATAGACGCAGACGCAGATGCAAACACAAAGTCAATATAGACGCAGACGTAGAAGCAGACGCAAAGTCAATATAGACATAGACACAGACACAGACGCAAAGTTAATATAGACGTAGACACAAATGCAGACGTAAAGGTAACACAGACGTAAAGAAGACATAGACGATACCATGAAGATACATTAGCACGACAGAACAGTTATTTGGTCAGAGTTAGTTACAGAACTCAATTAAATAACGGTTATCAAGAATCAAGAAGCGGTTATGAAGAATCAAGAAGCAGTTAGAGATGAAGGCTATAAATATTAGTCACAGTCGAAGATGCTACATTCTTAGAGAAAATCATAGACAAGTTAGAAAGCTAAAAATCTGAGAGAAAATTCGTACAATGCTTACTTAGAATAGAGCTAACATTACTGTAATAAAAGCTCACAATCTTTTTTTAGTGAGAGAAAGAAAAGGCTGATAGCCTGGAGAGGCTAAGATAGTGAAAGAATATTTTGTAAGAGACCTGAAGAGGCTCTGGAAGGAAAGAATACTTGTAAACATTTGAAGAATAGTGGAACACTCAGACCAACTCTGAGGACTGGACGTAGCCCACAGTTTAGGGTGAACCAGTATAAAAATCACATCGTCTATTCTCTACTCTTTAACTTTAGTTTACTTTGTTGTTAAAACTCTTAGAGAAATAATTTATGATTTATCTACGTAATAAGTTGTGATATTCTTCTAATAAGAAAGAAAAGTTTTTTTAGAGACTTTATAGCAAAAAAGGAGGATACACCATTCAACCCCCCCTTCTTGTGTATCTAGTTTCTTGAGCTTAAAGTCTTTACTAACGTGTGATTTACTTCAATATCTTCAAAAATTACTGTAATGAAAACATAAATAACAAATTCCCTTTAACAACCAGTAAGTAAATAAACAAAATGATACATTCTCGGCAATAGACAACCATTCCTCAATAATTGATTAAGATAGAGAAATGGTAAAAAAAATAAACACAGACATAGAGGGAGATACAGAGAATGATAATCAAAACAACTAACAAAAAGAAAAAATAAAAATTAATTGAGAAGATACTTAAAATCATCAAAATATTACCTTTCTTTTTCTACTATGATTCGTCAAATAGCGGTCGTTCTTCAAATGTTTTTATAAGTTAATTTTCTTGAAGAAAAATAAAGTTTCTGAAAATCAGATAAACAAATGAGTTAGATGGCGGGAAATGTTAGAAATTTCTTTGGAAATGAAAAACATTACAATCACCTTCATTATCCTAATTTTATTTGTAAAGAATATATTAATATTATATTTTTGTAATATGTTAATTTTCATTTTAATTCCTTCATAAAATTAATTAACCCACAACCATGCATGCTCCAGAGCAAATGCTGCTTCATCTTTCTCAGATAAATTTAGCGACGTCATACGAAGAAGAAGAGACATCAGCTAGAGGTGAAGAGAAGAGAGTGGGAGTGGGATTTATGAAGTTACGAAAAAGAGAGGTAAATGCTTTACTCATCATAGTTCATTAATTTCTGAAGAAGATGACAAAGGAGAGAGGATAGAGGACATCGGCTGCTTCGCGGCTTGGCTAATAAGATAGAAGAGTTCGAGTTAGACAGAAGAGTAACAGCGTCTTTAAAATTTAACGAATAATGATACCGTTTTTATCTTAGCCAGAATAAGACAGGGTTAAATTGGACAGAAGATCTGGACTCCTTTGTAGACCTATTTAATTTAAAAAAAGTACGTGAGGTCTTTATTGAACCATGACTGTGACACTTTATGGTTTTCCAAGATAAACCATTGTATGGCTACATCTCTTATGAAAAAAAGATATATCTCTATGCCCTAAAACTGTGAAACAGAGAAGAAAGACTACAAAATTTCTGTTGACTTTTGTGTCTCAATTCTCGTGGTCTTTCAATCATTTACTTATTTTGAGAAGTATTTTCTATCCCCATATGAAGCATAGGTTAAGAGATGGAGAAGATGTAGGGATATAGTTTGATAATTGGATTAATCATAGCCCTCTTATTCACCAAACAAATCTTTCTAGCCTCATGAATAAAATCCTTCTCAATAATGAAATGTTAATGCTCATCCAAAATGGTGAATGGGTTGGTTCCCTCAGAGGTTTTCACTTATTGTCTGTTTATTTGCCTACCATTCCTATAGGATTGAGGAAGGACAACATCGTTTGGAATCCACACTCTAGTAGTTCCTTCAACAATAGATCTTGTCACTAGGCACTGGCTAATCACCTTAACGTGGTTCCCTGGTTTGAGGTAATCTGGAAGCATAATCTCAACCACAAAGATGTTGTGTTCACTTGGCTAGTGATCAAAAATAGGCTTCCGACCAAGGAAAGATGGTTTGGTGATTTTGATCCTATATGTGAACTTTGTAAGTAATTGAATGAGAGTAGAAATTATTTATTTTTTGAATGTAATTGTACCAAAGTAATCTGGAGCAGAATTATGACCATGTTACAACTACCTAGCTACACTTTTGAGTGGACGGGAACTTTGACTAACAACTTTTTGTTAATTGGGTCAGAGCTGCCATTATTACCAATGACTAACAACGTTTTGTTAATCATGATCTGAAACTGAACTGTTTACTATAATTCTCTCTATTGTCAATATTTTATATATTGTTAGTGAGTTGATTTTGTCCCACATATTATGATTCATTGTAACGGTTGTGTATCGCTTTCGCTAAATTAATATAATTATCTGTTATGTTTACAAAAATCTATGATATGGGTCTTATTCATCTCAGGAATATTTTGATAAGCATCAAGTACGCTTGAAAGCAACGTTCCATCCACTCCAAGGAAGATGTGACCCCCCTCTCATTACTCACCATTTTCTATATTTCTAAGACGATACTCCTACTTGCCTCATTCTTTTATCATATAATGGGGAACCTAATAAATAAACAAAATTGCTATTAGCTTACCACCAAAATAGTATGGAACGGTTAAAAATTAAAACCCATCAACTTAATAGCACTGTGTTTAGCCAAATATTTAAATTCTGCCAACTGTATATGCAACAGTTCAAAACCATCAACTTAATCGCGTTTCACAAAATTTAGATTACTCCTATCGTTTCATGCAAGTCAACTAGAGTTTAATTTGTTTCAACTTCCATTTTAAGTGTAATTCATCTCATTTGCTTTAGTTCTGCTTCGGCATAACTTTAATTTACAAAATTTAGTACTCCCTTGAGGTTATAAATTTGAGACCTACTATACTGAACAGTTAAATTTTTAACTTAAAACTGTTATTAGTCGATCAGAATGCACTAAAACTTTATGCTTTATATGCTATAATTTTAAAAGTATTATTTATAAGCAACTTATTTTCACTATTACAATTTTTAAAAATGTTTTATGTGATTTTACGTATATTCCAATTTTATTATAAAAAATAAGAAACAGAAAATGTCTCAACAAGGTTAGAGGAAAAGACTTAAAGATGGTCGTAAAGGTTTATACGTCATAAAAAACTTAGAGATGCATCGGTGCATCAAAGGTTTTGATTTTAAGCCAAAAAAGGTGAGGACGTGCGTTACAAAGATAACTAGATGTTCATATATATTACCAATAAAACAATAATTGAGTTTGATCGATGATTGATCAAATGAGTTGGAGAGTTCTCCAAACAATAAATATAGATATTCCAACGGCATGTGAAAAGAGTCCAGGAAAAATTAATGAGAACATTTGTGATTAGTTATTAAACAAGTTGAGACATGACAAGAACGAGGATATCCATACCTAGATGGACATAATACATACATTAGATATGAACAGGTCAAGTAATTGTCCAATGCGCCTTTGTCCATTTCTGTCCACGAAATATAATTGCTCGCATCCGCTCTGTCCTTCCTATATAACGTTCATGCCCCATAAGCTACAGCAAAAACCGTGCCTTTCTTCTTCAACTCCGTGTCCTTGGTTTAGATTGTAATCAGCCAAACCAAATCATCAGTATTCATTCACGATGAGCGGTGACAGCAAAGTGGATGAATCACCATCAGTTGAAGCTCCAATTCATGGAGACATGTTAGAGGCAATCCTCACTTATGTTCCGCTCATCGATCTCATTCCTGCGTGTCATGTCTCTAAACAATGGTCACGCGCTGTTTCAACCTCTCTCCGCCACCAAAATCCGATCAAGCCTTGGCTCCTCCTCCACACGCAGCGCACCCGCCACCCTTATTCCATCGCCTCCTACGCCTACGACCCTCGCTCCCGCATGTGGGTCCAAATTCAGCAGCCTCCGATCAAGTACGTCTACGCTCTCCGATCGTCACACTCGACCTTAGTGTATATGTTGTCGCCTTCTAAGTTCTTGTTCTCGTCTGACCCCCTTCACTTGACGTGGCATCACGTTGACGCGCCGATTGTTTGGAGGACAGACCCGATTGTTGCTTTGGTGGGTCACCGTGTGATTGTCGCTGGAGGAGCCTGCGACTTCGAAGAGGACCCTTTGGCTGTAGAAATGTATGATTTGAAGTCTCGAACTTGGGACAAATGTGAGTCAATGCCGACGATTTTTAAGGACTCCGCCGCCGCCATGTGGTTGTCGGTGACGGCGGATTCCAACAAGATGTATGTGGTACAGAAAAGTTCTGGAATTATGTACTCTTTTGATCCCATCACTAACGCCTGGCAAGGACCGTACAACCTCCGACCCACAACAGATGTCTGGTCATGTATTATCGGATTTGCTAAGGACCGGTTTATGATGGTTGGTTTGACTGAGGAAAGCAACGGAGTCAACAACGTTCAGGTGTGGACGGTCGACGGCGAGTCGTGGGAGTTTGTGAAAGAGATAGGAGAAATGCCAAAGGAGCTTGTAGAGAAGCTGAGAGTGGACAGTTGGAGCATGTCGTCGGTAATTGTGAGCTTGATTGACGATTTTATGTATATAAACAATACGTCAGCTCCTGGAGAGATGATTGTTTGCGAGCTTTGTGATGGTGGACACTGCAAATGGAGCAGCGTCGAAATCGTGATAGTAGGTGACGATTGTTTGTTGCGGGATAGATTCGTTTTTACGTGCTCTTATGTGGGCTTGAAGGATTTGCACATAGCTATGACCGCTCATAATTGCAAGTTTGCTGTCAAATCCAACGTTTGTTGATTCACTGTTTACATATTGAACATGAAAATGTTCTTGAAGTGAGTTCCATTGTCCATGCTAAGTTCATTATTTGAAAAACTTGTTTTAGGCGAGTTTGGTTTGTCACGTTAATGTTTACATCTTTCCAAACTTGGAGAATGTTTTGGTATCTGTGTTTTTATAATGGTAAATTAATTGTTTCCTTATTTATCAACTAAATTATTTAGAAAGCCTGTTTTAGTTGCTTTGCTTTTTATCCAAAAGTGTAATGACTTCCATAATAGCTTAAATATTATAGATCATGATGTTTTATTTAGTTTATTAATTATGGAACCTATAATTTCCATAACCATCACAATTATTATTATCCAAACTATTTTCATATATTATAAATTATTTATTAGTGTGCAAAAAAATAATACTGATCATTATAATCATAAAAGTTAAAAATAATGACTGTCGCCTCCATAAATTAAAGCACTTGGTGGGGTATATAATATTAAGCACTAAATACATAAAGAGTGCAAGGGTTGGTCCTCGAAGGAGAGTAAAATTAAGATTATCTTAATTTCTTATAATCACAATTGTGTTCTTTCTTCAATCATCAGAGCAGTTCTCTTAGTTAAATTACAACAAAGCGTGTAATTAATTTAATTTCAAATGGAACAAATTAGATCAAGTATATATAGTTAAAGTTGACAATGAATCAAATCAAGTTGGACCTGAAAATATTTACAGTAAAACTTTTTATAAATATCTATCTCAAAATTGAACAGAAAATTTAAAAAAGATTAAATTAGATTTAAAGGTTGAACAACTCAAATAAAATTTGTTAATTTCAATTTGGCCGGATGGGATCCACGTTTTGTTCCTATCTCTAAATACTGACAAATTTCAAATCCACCAACCAAATCAGGAAGACCGGTGAGCTATAATATAATCATTAATTCGCCTAGTCAACTTTGGTGGTGCTTTGACTTTTATGGGCTGCTTGATTGAGGGTTAGAAAAATTCTATTATCCTTCTATTTTTACCTATTACTTATTCCTTTGTTTAGTTTATTTTATGACCCAAGAAATTATATTCCTAAAGATTACCTATTCCTTACATTAAAGAATAGCCAAAGACAACCCTCCTTTTTATCTATTCCACACAATTAGGATTACCTCAAACACAACTCTCTTTCTTTTGGGCAACTTATACCCCTCAATAGTAATAATTATTACTAATAATAATAATAATAATAATATAAATTAAATTAAAATAATAATAATAATAATAATTGTTAGTAGAATAATAGTAATAAATAATAATAAATTTAAATATAATAATAATAAAATTAATAAGAATAATAATATGTAGAAAATTAATAATAATAAGAATAATAAATTTAATTATAATAAGAAGAAAATTAATAATAATAAGGAATTTAATAATAATAATAATAGTTATTCTTTTGTTATTCCAAATTTATTTTTTCAAATCAAACACTGGCATAAAAATTCCTTATCTATTCTATTCCTTGAACTAAAAAAAGTAATATTCATTTTATTCTATTCCTCGTTTTTTTTATTCTTAAGAATAACTATTCTATTCCTTATCTATTTCATTTCTTAAACCAAACAGTCCTAATATTTCAAATGCTGACATATTTCAAATCCACCAACTATATACATACCAAATCAGGAAGACCGGTGAGCTATAATATAATCATCAATTCGCATAGTCAGCTTTGGTGGTGCTTTGACTTTTAATTCTAACTCCCACGTAACAATCGGACTTTACGCACATTGGCTACTGCGCAACACTTTCCTCTTTCTTTACACAATTTAAATGTTCAACTTTGTTCGGTCTTTTTATTTTTCCGTAATCTCATTTTTGTTTCCCATATTTGACTGCACAGACTAACTCGTGAAAAATGCAAAAGCAAATACATACAAAATAAAGACCTTATTCGGACTTTTGTTCTAAATCCGTTCAGGTTGGTCCAAGTAAATGTTACTTTGGTTGTTTAATGGCAGGCCAGGACTTCATTTTGGCCGGTGTTTTCATTTTGGGACTGAATTCTTTGGACGTTATGTTATAAATACTAGTTTAAAATGATTACGTGCAGGTGTGCGGTTGTTGGCAGCTGCCACGCTTTGCGCCTACATATTGTTTTTGTACAATGAATCGATTCCAAAGCAAATCAGTCTTATCTACAGACATATAATGCAAAAGTTTATTAACTAAGGCCATCTCTAACCATTACTCCAAATTTTTACACTAAATTTGGCGTAAATTAGAATCTTTCTAGAATCTTTCTACATCAAATTTAGTGTTACTCCAACCATTCTACACCAAAATTTTATACCAAAATTTTTACAACAAAATTTTACAAAGAATATACCACAATAATTTAGTTATTAACTAAATTAATTTATATTTATACAATAATTTATATTTATTTTTTATTTATTAAAAATTAAAATAAAATAATTATTCTTAATTAATTAATATATGCTTTATATTAAATTAATATTATTTACAAAATATATTTAATATTATTGCAACA
>JAOTAY010000001.1:5277133-5288536 GCA_025629805.1 Erythroxylum baracoense
CAAACACATTTCTGTTCTTGAGACGGAGACAATTGTTTCTGTTCTGTCCATCACAACCAAACAGCTCATTGTCTCCAATTTTTGTTATGTTCCGTCTCTGCATATTGTAGACAGTAACCAAACAGACTGTTTGAGTACAACGATTGATCTCTATCAATACACCCGCTAAAGACCCGAACTATAGAGTACTCATTATTGGCGCCACGAATAGATATGTTTTTAGATCTCGCATTTTGAATCTTCCTTCTTTATTTCCTTATTATAATAAATAATGTTTATTGTAATACATTTATTATCTTTTCTCCTACCTTCAGAAGAATAAAACAAACGTAGGCAGTCTATCATCGTTAGACTTTTCTGAAAGGTAATTATCTCGGTTTTATATATCATCTAAAAATTTATATAGAATAGATATAGAATCTTTGAAAAAAACCTTTATCAAAGTATAATTGGAAATAGAGAAAAAATTTATGATTTACTTGTTCTGAAACAATTTTATCCCCTAAATGTTGAAGAGAATTGCGAATTCAACTTTCTTTCAATTCAAAAAATGAAAACAGGATTCAGATATTATAGTTTTCAATACAGGCCACTGGTGGATACATGAGAAAACTTCGAAAGGGTAAATTCCTTCTGTTTGGTTATTTGAATGCTCAATTGCCAATCATATGTGAATGATAAACTGTTACTACCAATGCATCTTTGGTGTACATGTTATGAACTAGAAAGCAGAGTTTTTGTTGGCTGACAATATTGCAAGTGAAATATATGATTTATTGACAAATCATGGTTCTGCGGAGAAGACTATTACCAAGAAGGTGACTACTTACACCCGTGACTCCAGGTCCTAGAAGCATATTAACGAGCACTTTTTACTTGGGCCAGATGGGTCGACAAGAACACTAGATGGTAACCGAACCCAAGTCTTCTTCAGAGGATATTCAGTTACCAATTTCCAGCATGAGACTCTTTGCTCCTCTTTTAGCCTTTAACTCTTAGAGCAACTTCATACTAATGCATGTAGAACTACTTAACTTTCCCCCCTTCTTCCTTAAGTTTATTTAGATCCTCAAAAAAAAGAAGTTAAATTCTTGAAACACAGCACAAGTTTATTTTAGGAGCTAGTGGTTCAGAATTTGGAAAACTTCTCAGGAACATTCCTTTACCAAGTACTAGCCACACACACAACGTCTATTAACACCATACCCTGAACTATGGTTGTTCTATGGATGTCCCTAACCTAATTAGGGAGATGCTGCAAAGGCCTTCTTGAGATCTAAAAGAGTGAAAGACTGTAGGAAATTTTAGGTACAAATTTCGTGGTCTTGTGGACATAGGCACATAGCTATCCCATAAAGTCATATATTCCTTGTTCTTTGGTCTGTTGTTCTGCTTCCTCCTTCTATAACAGAGAAGTTAGAAAAAGTAAGTCATTATGGATTCAGGGAGAAGGTAGTGAGAAAACACTCGACAATAGATCTCTCAACATCTTTTGAAAAATAGTTCTATCCCAAATCTATGATCCCGTTACTCCTTAAGTTATGAGAAAAATGAACCCAAGGTTATAATTTCTTGCTGAATACTGATCGTTTTCCCCTTGTTTCACATTAATCAAGGATGCCAATAGATATAACCGTGATAGTTCAGAAATTTTCTATTTCTAGTTCTTTGGCCATGTGATGTGCTTCTGTTGTGAAGTTCTGAAGGACTTGATTTGATTGCAGAGGGAGGCAATGGAAATTGCGTGGCAAATGCCGCAGAGAAACAGAACCAATATTGAATTCCTCTCATATAGTGAAGTACCCTTCAAAGATGAGAGCTTTTGAGCATGTGCTTCAGAGAATGAAAACTCCAGTGGCATACTTAAAACATACGCAGGCTGACAGGTTACCGTTAAGATGCAGATCCTGCCATTTGTAGAACGTACAATACGGATGAGGAACGAATTACAGCCAATCGATCTCAAGACTGCAGTCATTGGTGCTTACCTGGAGTACCAGATACACGGAATGAAGTATTATATGCTTCTCTTGAAACCGGGAAAGGGATCCTGGAGATTTAATGGGGTCGTTTAGGAACCATGTCAATTTATTGGTTTTTCTGCGCAATGGTCGATACTCAAATTGGTATTATTTGTATTGAGTTTCATTTGTCGAGAGCTGAATATTTTGGATCCTCCAAGGGGATTGTAAAATTGCAAGAATTAGGTCGGCACTCAGCAGCAGATATTTTTCAGAAGCAGACAACTCGTTCCAAGTGCAAGATACTGAAACGGCTTTAAAATTAATCACTCCTCGGTGGGCTTATTCTTGTTATAGACCAAAATTACAGAATTAGGTTTCATGGACACCTGCACTCGGAATATAAACTAAAAGGGCATGAAATATATGTACCAGTATCTTGGCCTGATTAGATGGTTCCATCCTGTAAAATTTGGGTGTTCTACTTACCAGTTAGAATGATACCTAACCTAGGTAAAGGTCCAAACTCCTCAGCTCAGACATACTCTATGCGAACAGAACAGACTAGAACCAGAGGGAGATGCTCCATTTATTAATCTAGATAGCTGAAACTCATCAGGGGACAACAGATATCCAACAGCAGACAAGAACAATCAAGCGTCAGTCTGTTCTACTTTACCGCTTAAAACATAAATTACTATTACAATCCCAACCCAATAACTATGTTGATACAATAAAAGTAAAAGCCATAAATAAGCCATACAAGACTCACGATCGAGCCCATTGCCGTTCTGTGACTTGCCGGTTTGCCGGATATTAGCCAAAACAATCTGCTAGCTTTAAACACTTCTTCTTCAGGCGCACAGCGTAGCAAATAGCACAGCCAATTCCAGGCAAACTGTTGAATTTTGGAGGAGGGTGAAAGGTCCCCCACTCCAACCCCTCCAAGCTTCTCTAAGACCATCCATGGACCGTATCTTGCCGAAAGATTTCCATTGCGATGTGATTCAAGAACTTGAATCCGATACAGTCCAAGGGGATCTTACCAAAGTTGGCGGGGGAAATAACTCTCCTGACATAAGCCTTAAATAGCTGATGATTGACAAGTGGTGATCTGAAATAGAGACTGGATGATCTTTGTTTTCCAGTATTATCCTGAACAACTATTACTTTCCCTCATAAAGTTTCATGACTAAAAGTTGCCACAATAGGAAAGATAATAATAATTTGAGCTTACTCCAGTTGATGACCATCGTACCCTTAACTTTCTTATTCTTATGAATTAAGTTTAAACCGTGCTTCCATGAACTCAGCTTGCCAGGTGATCAACTTGGTCGGTGGGATTAGACAATTCTACAGTTTTGCTATTGGATGGCAATGTGAAAGGGTGGTTCTCAGTTGGGATAAATTATCTCTGAACGTTGGATAAATTGCAGGAGGATACGATGGTCAATGTAGCAAATGCAAAGAAGAGCTCAGAACTGCTTTGTTTTGCTGGTCACTTTTGATAGTTTTGGTGTTGCAACAGTGGATCCACTAAGTCATGCTCATCTGGAACTTTTTCCTTCTCAAAATCTTCCAAATTCTCCACTATAGCAGCCAAGCCAGCCCGCTTAGCTTTCTTGCGCCACTGACAGCTTCTTGACTCCCAACAAAAACAGACTAACGTGTCAGAACCGTAATAGACATTAGGAAAGTGAAATTCCAAGCCAAGCCCTATTTAAACCAAATTAATTTGGACGGGAGCTAACCATATCTATCATGATTTCCTTTCTTGGCCACGAATGACGTGTGTCACAACCTGTATGGCTATGTGTTTATGAGTGGAAAAGTGCAGCTCTTTGTCTGCAATTAGATTAAATTAATGTCATCTCTCTCCTCTTTATAAAATTATCGACTTCCCTTGAATGGATCGATTACATAAATGGCAGTGATCTCCTTATCAGAAATGCACCCAATAATAACACTTAGACGATCCACTCAAGCTCTTCTTTCTGCTTTTATTGTTTAACCAAAAGACAAATTACTATCACTTCCGATGCTTTGTTTACAGAATCTAATTTGCGCATTGATCATTTTCATGATTATATTGAAAAATATTACAGCTTGGAGACTGTTTGAGTATAATCAGTCGGCATTATTAGAGATGTACGAAACACTTTGGGAAAGTCGAGTGAAAAGGTGAGATTATAACTAATTACAGATCAGTTCCAAGATACGGCTATGGAAGGCCACAATAAGTTAGTATTATTGGTTGCCACTCCAGTTAATGAAACACTAACGAGTATAATGCAAGTTCATTTTCATAATTACGTCCACCTCTAGTTGGTCACTGCAAAATCTTTGAGAGAGGCACTTGGAGTTGGTGGAATCACATTCTGGGTCCACACTGTAAATATTTCCTGCATAATGATTGACATGCTTGAAACAAAGTTGGAGATCCTGAAATTTCTGAGTTGCATTGAACAGAGATATTTCCCTATACAAAACTTTGCTGTCGATCCAAGAATTAGAGCCAACAATGCTTCAAAAGCAGCATGTGCAGCAAGAGTCAATAATAATTAGGGATGGCAATCCCATGAGCTTAGATTCAAGTATTTTTAATGAACCGACTCATGGACCAGATTTAGGTCGTTTTACTTAGAATAATTGAGTCTCGAGTCAACTTGGGCCTAAGCAACCCAAACCTAAACTCAATTAAAAAAAATATTGTTTTACACTTTTAATTTTTAAAAATATTATTTTTAAAAAATTAGCGAGGCTAGTCCATTGTCATCCTTAATCTTCTTAAAATTGAAAGTGGTATACTTGAGTGAAACTTGGCTCAATTAGTCCCTATATTCCGTTTATAACAATATAATAATAATATTAATATTTAAGGAGTCTTATTTGGTCTATATTTCCTACTTAATATAGCAATAAATCTCAACCATTTATTTGAGATTAAAAGTTGTAGATACATATAAATTGATCATCTCTCTACCTATGAAGGTTACAGAAAGCTTTATGTTAAGTTGTTTGTAACAGAAAGAGAGTCAAAAAAGAGAAACTAATTTAAAAATCACGTTGTAGATTTTCTTGATCTCTCTATGATAATAACATCTTACGCATCAGGTGCATAATATATGCCTTAGTTATTCGTGATAATTGTTTATTTAAAATCCTAAAGTTATAGATATTAATTTGGATTTTATGACATAAAGATTAATGTTTTTTATATGATATCAGAGCAAGTATTTTGAATAATCTGTTTGTCTATTTTCTTATGATTGTTTAAGGCCTTCGTTTTTTGGTTTATTATTTATTTTAGCCTTTTGAAGTCCTTTAGATTATATTGCCTTTTTTAATTGTTTATTTATCATAAGCCGTCTCTAACCTAGTTTCTTTATTGTGTTGGGTGAAGCAGGATTATGTTGGGTATCTCCATACCATATTTACTAGTTTTTTAAAGAACAAAATGAAAAGGTAAATATTGGTCCGCACACAATGCTACTAGCATCTTCTTTAAAGTCAAAAGTCAAATCAAGTTGTTACTATCTTTTCTAAACTTAAACACAATGTTGTTAATACAATTGAACTTGTTTAAGTTCATAGTTACATACTTGTTTAAGTCCATGTCTATATACTTGATTAAGTTCATTTTTTATTTCAGCTTTCTCTGTTTTTGAAATTCTATGCCATATTTTTGTTTTATTGTTATGTTATGTATTTTGTTAATTTTATTAATGATCTCATGTTAGATTTATGTATAATATTATTGAAATTAAAAAACATGTGTTATATATTGAATTTATACATGACATTGTAAAAGGATAGTTTGTTAGTCATCAAAGTGACCAAACTAAATAAGTTAATTTTTCATGTATAAATAGCCATTTATTCATGAAATATCAATGCCTATTATTGAATTAGTTATATGAATAAATGACAATTATTACTTGATAGAATTTTAGAATTTATTTAAAGGTAAATTAATACTCTATGTTTAATAACCATAATAATAAAGAAAAATCAATATTCTCTTGTCAAATATGTTATATATCCAAAGATATTGATTGTATTTGATGAGTTTATGTGATTACCTGATAAAGTTTTTATGGCATTAAACTTATGACAATATATTGTTGAGTTTGCCGAAAAGAAGTCTACAGTATATTCTAAATGTTTAATTATTTGAATATGGTAATTTATTAAGCATTTATGTATTTGCAGCTATTTCTCTTCATTTGCATGCTTCTTATATTATTGTGTTTAATGGTTTGAACTTCTTTGATTGGTGCAAACAAATCAATTTTCATTTAGGTATTTTGGCTCCTGAATTAGCACTATTAAAAGAAAAACCTACTATCACACATATATAAGCAGTGAAGTTACGAAGATATGCTATAAAGTTTGGGAAAGATCTAATATATTATGTCTTAATTTCCTGTGAATGACTATGGCTAACAACAGCAAGGCCACTATTCCACAAACTGAAAGTGCTAAAGAATATCTTAAATTTGTGGAAGAATGTGTCTGTTCTACAGATAAGTCTCTTGTTGACACATTAATGGTTGATCTTACGATATAAAGTTTGATGGGTCGTGGAGCTTATAACAACATGTCTTTGAGATGAAAAATATTGCAACAAAATTAAAGACCCTGGGTATGACAATTGATGCTTCCTTCTTAGTACAATTCATCATAAACTTGTTACCTCCTGAGTGTGGACCTTTTCAAATTGACTACAACACTATAAAGGATAAATAGAATGTTAATGAATTGTCTAGTTTGCTCATTTAGGAGGAAACAAGGCTAAAAAATTAAGGAGTTTATTGAATTAATCTTATGGGTCAATTAACTAGCAAGATTCACAAGCTAAAGCCCAAGAAGAAGAAAGTGCATGCTAAAGTGACATGACTTGTTACTAATGTTGACAAGATGAAAAAAAAAGACAAATAAATGCCATTTCTATAAGAAAGAAGGACACGATTAGAGTGATTTTCTGAAATATAAGGCTTGATTTGAAAAAAAAGGTACATCCAACCTTTTTGTATATTTTAAGCTAAACTTAACTATAGTTCCTTTTAATACTTGGTGATTTAATTATGGTGCTACTACTCATGTTTCTAATGTAATATAGGGATTCCTTATAATCTAAACCATAAACCCAATTGGGAACTTTCTATTCGTGAAAATTTGTAAGAATGTCTTAATTAAACGCATAGGCATTTATCATCTAATATTAGATATCGATTATCTCATGGATCTAATACAAACTCTTTATGTACCTTCAATTTCTAGAAACTTAATTTCTGTTTCTAAACTTGATGAAAATGGGTTTACTTTTAAGTTTGGTGATGGTTGTTTAATTTTATTTAAACATAATTCCATTATTGGTTTTGGAATTCTTATGAATGGTTTATATAAATTGAAACTTTATATTAATTTTTTTAATCCCTATTTTTTTATCTTACTATTAGAACTAAGTGTAACATAATGAATGATAATTATCATTACTTATGGCATAAACGCTTTAGTCATATATCTAAACAAATATTAGAAAGATTGGTAAAGAATGAAATGCTTTTGAATTTAGATTTTACTGATCTTATTATATGTGTAGATTACATTAAAGGAAAGCAAACTAAACACATTAAGGAAGTAGCCACAAGAAGTGCTTAGTTCCTTGAAATTATGCATACTGGTATATATGAACCTTTTAACACTCCATCATTTGGTGGGGAAAAGTATTTGATCACTTTGATAAAAGATTTTTCATATTATGGATATGTCTATTTGCTTAATGAAAAATCTTAAGCTATAAATATCCTTAAGGTGTTTGTAAAGAAGGTTGAAAGGCAATTAGATAGTAAGATTTGATAGAAGTGGTAAATATTATGGAAATATGATGAATCAGAATAATGTCCAAGCCTATTTGTAAAGTTTCTTGAGAAATATGGCATATGTGCACAGTATATTATGCCAAGCACACCTCAACAAAAGATGTGACATAAAGGCATAATAGGACATTAATGGATATAGTTAGGAGTATGATAAGTAATTCCTCATTACCCAAAATCTTATGAATGCATGCACTTAAAAATGTTGTGTGTTTGTTAAATAGGATTCCTTCTAAGCCAGTCCCTAAAGCTCCTTTCTAAGTTGTAAAATAAAATGAAACCTAATACGAGGAACCTTCATGTTTAGGGTTGTCTAGTAGAAGCATAAGTTTATAATTCATATAAAAGAAATTAGATTCTCGAATAGTTAGTAGTTATTTTGTTGTTTACCTAAAAAATCTAAATGGTATAGGTTTATTGTCCAAACCATAATCCAAAAATTGTTGAAATAACTAATGTGAAGTTCATGGAAAATGGAAGTTAGTAAGAGTTCTAAAAAACATATTGATAATAGTAAAGTAAGGTTGATTTTTTATTATCCAAAATATTCTAATATCCACATCTATACAAAATGTTATCCTAGTATTGGAAGAACAAAATGATCATAAACAACATTTGGATGGATTAACTCCTCATAAAGGAATTAACTTACAACTAACTGATATATATGAATCATGTGGAATATCTTTATATAAATATGTAAAACCAAGGAGATCAACTATTCCTAA
The DNA here is from genome assembly GCA_025629805.1 of Erythroxylum baracoense. Taxonomy (NCBI): domain Eukaryota; kingdom Viridiplantae; phylum Streptophyta; class Magnoliopsida; order Malpighiales; family Erythroxylaceae; genus Erythroxylum; species Erythroxylum baracoense. The sequence continues at coordinate 5,285,705 of JAOTAY010000001.1, forward strand.
TGACTGTGTAGATTATTTATAAGAGTTAGAATTTGATTATGGCATTAATAAGGATCTTGTTTCGTTTTCACAAGTAGTAAAAAGTGACAAGTTTGATTAATGGATTGATGCTATGAAAGATGAGTTAAATTCAATGGAAAAAAAAACATATAAGACCTTGTTAGTTTGCCAGAAGGATTTAAATGATTCAGACGCAAATGGATGTCTTTAAGACCAAATATGACTCGAATGGCAATATTGAGCGATATAAAGCTAGACTTGTTGCTAAATGTTGTATTAAAAAAGATAGCATTGATTATAAAGAGAATTTTCCCCTGTTTTGAGGAAGGACTCACTGAGAATAATTATGGCACTAATGACTCTGTTTGATTTAGAGCTACATCAAATGGGTGTAAAAATTTCCTTTTTTAATGGAGATCTTGATTAGTAAGTTTATATGGATCAACCTAAAGGTTTTTCTATAAAAAGAAAAGGTTACACGGTGTGTAAAGTTAAGAAATCAATATATGGACTTAAATAAGCTTCTTAAAATGGTATATTAAGTTTAATAATACTATAACATCTTTTGGTTTTCAAGAAACTACTATTGATCTATGTATTTATTGAAAGATCAGTAGGAGTGAGTTTATATTTCTAGTTCTATATATTGATTACATTTTGCTTATTACTATTGATTTCGACATATTATATAAGACTAACGATTTTCTCTCTAAGAATTTTTAAATGAAAGATATGGGAAAGGCATCCTACGCGATAGGAATTTCAATATTTTAAAATAAATCACAAAGACTAGAAAGATTGTCTCAAAAAGACTATATCGAAAGAATTCATAAGATATTTAATATGACTAAATGTTTAGCAGGGGTTATCCCAATACAAAAAGAGGATAAATCCAAAGAATGATATGGAACATAAAGAAATGAAATATATTCCTTATTTTTATATTGTTAGCAGTTTGAAGTATTTGCAAACATGTATGAGAATTGAAGTTGATACGAGACTTGATATCAACTTCACAAATGGAATGCTACGAAGATATGAAAGTAATCCTGGAATAGACCATTAGAAAGCTGCAAAGAAAATCTTAAGGTACCTTTAAGGAATGAAGGACAATATGCTCATGTATAGAAGATTTAATCCATTAGTGCAATTGGATAGATTTAGATTTTTCTGGATGCATTAACAGTAGAAAATCAACATTTGGCTCTTTGTTTCTACTAGCAAAAGGAGCAATTTTATAAAAAAGTGCTAAATAGTCTATCATTAGTTCATCTATTATGGAAGTGAAATTTATAGCTTGTTTTGAGTCTATAATTCATGCCTTATGGGTACGAAAATTTATTACAAGGGTTAGGCTTATCGACACAATTGCTAAGTCATTAAGAATTTATTGTGACCATTATGGAATAGTTTTCTTCTCTAAGAATGACAAACACTCTAGAGGTGCCAAAGATATAGATTTAAAATATTTTACTATAGAGGAGGAAGTTTAAGAACAAAGAGTGTGTATTGGATACACTAAGACGAATCTCATAATTACAAATTCCTTAACTAAAGGCTTACAACTAAAGATATTTACGGAACATATTCAAAGGATGAGTCTTAATTATATTAGTGTCTATTTTTAGTAATGTTTTAACACTCCTAAGCTCAATAAAAGTTTTTTATTGGCAATTTTCTTGTTTATTATAATTGTGTACACCTAATTGTCATTAAACAAGAAATAAAAGCATTTATGAGACAATAAAATGGATCTTTGTTATATTTATATATTGCTTATGTCACCTAACTTGATAATTACTCATATTGTGGTATATGGAAGGAAGTATGCAATGTTGAAATGTATAATCTTCATAACCTAAATTATGTGTTTTATTATGTTGAGTTAAATTGTGAAGATATTAAGTATTTGTTTATGAGCACTTAATGTTTATAATATTAAAATAAATTTTGAAATATCGGCCAAGTGGAAGAATGTTAGAATGTGGCCCAATTAATGGTTATATTCTATGTATAACAATAATAATATTAATATAATTAAGGATCCCTATTTGGTCTATATTTTCTATTTAATAGTGGATCAAATTTTAACTGCCTATTTGGTCACTTGATGGGCGTACCGAATTAAAAGTTATGGATATGTATAAGTTGGTCCTCTTTCTTCTTATCAAGGTTACAAAAAGGCATCAAGTTTTTCCGTAACAAAAAAAGAGTCAAGAGAAACTGATTTTTTTTCATACAAAGGAAAGATAACAAATGAAACTACACTTTATTGCATTCCCCGGTGATATGACATTCCCTGGCTGCCCTGACGGACCCACTCCCATAATTCCGCTGGGATTTCTGTCAACACATACAATCCCAGACTGGCGAACACAGTGATCGATGCCATGTGGTCAGCGCTCTGGTTCCCTTCACGATAGGTATGCTGGATTCGAACTATCCAATTGCGATCCAAAAGCACCCGTATGCCCTGCACCAAAAGATGAATATCAGTCAAAACCCCGACGGATGCAGACAGGATGTTGATTACCTTAAGGGAATATGTCTCAAGTAATATATTGTGGAGCTCCAGATTCCACGCCAATTGAAGGCCATCATGCACCTAGGGATGTCAAAAATTACCCAGCCCGGCCCAGCCCAAAGTCAACGCATTTGGCCCGGGTTGACCGGCCCATGGGTCGGGCAGAAATGGGCCGTTGAATGACAGGCCGGGCCACGGCCTGCGCATCGCGGGCCACGGGCCAAAAGGTCGTGGGCCGAACCACGGTCTGATCGAACCAGCTTGGCGGGCGGCCTATGACCCGCCCACACAAGACGACGTCGTTTTAT
>JAOTAY010000001.1:5288636-5304569 GCA_025629805.1 Erythroxylum baracoense
TTTTATTCTCTAAGAATGACAAACACTCTAGAGGTGCCCAAAGATATAGATTTAAAATATTTTACTATGGAGGAGGAAGTTTAAGAACAAAGAGTGTGTATTGAATACACTAAGACGAATCTCATAATTACAAATTCCTTAACTAAAGGCTTACAACCAAAGATATTTAGGGAACATATTCAAAGGATGAGTCTTAATTATATTAATGTCTGTTTTTAGTAATGTTTTAACACTCCTAAGCTCAATAAAAAAATTTTATTGGCAATTTTCTTGTTTATTATAGTTGTGTACACCTAATTGTCATTAAACAAGAAATAAAAGCATTTATGAGATAGTAAAATGGATCTTTGTTATATTTATATATTGCTTATGTCACCTAACTTGATAATTACTAATATTGTGGTATATGGAAGGAAGTATGCAACTTTGAAATGTATAATCTTCATATCCTAAATGATGTGTTTTATTATGTTGAGTTAAATTATGAAGATATTAAGTATTTGTTTATGAGCACTTAATGTTTAGAATATTAAAATTAATTTTGAAATATCGGGCCAAGTGGAAGAATGTTAGAATGTGGCCCAATTAGTGGTTATATTCTATGTATAACAATAATAATATTAATATAATTAAGGAGCCCTATTTGGTCTATATTTTCTATTTAATACTGGATCAAATTTTAACTGCCTATTTGGTCACTTGATGGGCATACCGAATTAAAAGTTATGGATATGTATAAATTGGTCCTCTTTCTTCTTATCAAGGTTACAAAAAGGCATCAAGTTTTTCCGTAACAAAAAAAAAGTCGAGAGAAACCGATTTTAAGAAAGAATACGTTGGTTTTTCTTAATCTCTCCATGATAATAACATCTTCTATATCTGGTATATAAAATTGTATTCTAGTTAATTGCGGCAAGTATTTATTTAAGATCTTAAAGTTATGAATACTAATTTTGATTTTATTCCATAAAGATTATGTTTTATAGGAGTTACAAATGAAATTTAATAGGATTTAGTAAAATTTCTAAAAGAAAATTAAAAAAAAGACTAAAAGGTTTATAAAAGGTAAAAGAACTTTATCATTTATAATCAATATAAAATTTCCACACAAATAAATTGAATTATACTTGTTTAGATTCGTACGATCTTTCTTGATGAATATTAATTTCAAAAGTTCTTATTACGAAATATATGCATATCAAAATTAATAATGTTAGTAATAAGAAAAAAATCTATATAAAAATGTGTAAAATTTTGATAATGGAATTACATACTAAATATTAGAAAATCAAACTATATGCTTTTATATAAAAAAAATTTCAAGAGAACATTAAAATATTAGGGTTAATTCCTTGGAACTTCCTAGGGTTTGATAAACTATCACATTAATCTCTCATTTTTTAAAATATTAAATACCATCCATGTGATTTAGTTAATATATCTTCCATTCCCCCTACTATCAAGTTGTTGTTAAGAACCCTACTTAGTTAATATATCTTCCATTCCCCCTACTATCAAGTTATTGTTAAGAACCCTATTTATACATGATTGTTGATAATTTTTAAAAGTCAAAGGATATATTGATAACATTTCAAACCGCAGGGGATCTAACAAATTTAACCTTTAATAAGATAAAAGTCCTTGGACCACCAAATTTTCAAAACGACATTGTTTTTACGTTTATAAATAAATTTTTAACGGCAACTTGATGGTATAGGGAAGGACGATATATCAACTAAAATACGGGGGTAGTATTTGATAGTTTTAAAAATGAGAGATTAATATAATAGTTTGTCAGTCCTACGAACTTAGCCCAAATAATAAGGAAACAGATCGGCAAAATAGTGAACTAAATTATATTATTCATAAATTTTTGCTTTATAAAACCTTAGAAATAAATGTTTTAGAATCTATTTGTTAATTGCGAATATCATCGTTTAATAATTAAAAAAGAGCCAACTAGACATAGTCAGAAGAATCAAATCATGCAAACATTGGTGTAAAAGCAAGAGAACGTGACGGGATCATAAGCGGAGCTGGTCCAGCGGCACAGCGACCACCCTTGCTAGATCTGGTGCCGGACGATTGCATATCAAAAAGTGACTATTCTATGTAGTGCCAGATATTGCCTGTTAAGTGCAAATATATATATATATATATATATAGCTTCTAGCTTCTGCTGCATAAGACTATGTATATACATAACCACATAAAAATTACTACAAGTTAATATAAATCTTTTACATTAAAGTTCCATTTATACTTTAGCATAACAGAAGATGAACTTTTAATTATGGAATTACGCAATTTTATGAGAAGTTCTAAAATATTTTTTTTACATAATGTTAGAATTAAATGCTTTTATGAATTCAAAATTCATATAATTTGATGTCAGAATAATCATTTACCTTTTATTTTGTGGTTATGTGTTTTTATTTCCATGAATCCTTATGTTACTTTCTCAAAATTACCATATTTACTTGTATATTCTAGTATGTTAGTTCTATTTTTGAAACTAACAGTTGTTTTGTCTATTATGATTTTTTTAACACAAATTAGCTTCTCAGTTAGGTGACTTACTGGTATACCAAAAAAAAACAGAGAAAGAAAAATCCATATTAGCGTGTCATATACAGCTACTTTGAAACATGTCATCAAAATAAAGACATCCACATATGTGTATACTAGATAAAACTTTGAGAGGGATTGATTAATGTATTCCTTAAGCCTGATAGCTAGCATTTACATAATGTTTACACCACGTTGTGGTAAGAAATACGAATGAGGTCTTGGAGGGTAGTTAGATTTGACACCTTAGGGATTAAGCTAGTGTAAGTGTTACTAAATGTATAGAGCAATTTTCCTCTAAAGAAAAATTCCAAGATGGGTAAGGAGATGATATTTCCCACTAAGTGCTATATTTTTTTAGAAAGCCAGCGCTTAGGCCATTAGAGTCTAGTGCCTTATTGGATTCTAATTTGTAAAAGCTTCCTTGTTCTCTTACCTAGTGAATGGCTTACAAGAAAGTTAACGTGCTGTTGAGAGGAATAAAAGAGTCAAGTTTCATACTTGAGCTTGAGTTTTTACCTAAGCTACTTAAATAATTCCTAAAATATTTGAGAGCTAATTATTTAATATCTTGTTAATCAAAGTAAACAACCCTTAAGTCATCGGAAAGATAATAGATTTTATTAATATTCATTTAGAAAAGAATGGCTTAAGGGAGTACTTAAGAGTTATTGCAACAACATTAAGCACAAGATTCTAGATCTTTTTCATAAGAGAGTTGTGTGCTTACAATGCTTTAATATACTTTGCCAGACCCCTTTCTCTAATTAATATTAGTCCTCTAGATTACTTGTGAGTTTAACATACTTTGCCAGACCCCTTTCTCTAGTTAATATTAGTCCTCTAGATTACCTGTGAGTTTACTATGAGCATTATTTAGGCCTTCCTCTTAGGCCTTCCTCTTTTTCAATAATTGCTTTCTTTGTATTACTTATTGAGTTGATGTTAGATTGTTTAAGTTCCTCTTTTATAGCTTTCAATTTCATCATACACTTGAAGGCCTCGAGTCTTGATAGTTGAATATTTAGACCTCGACTCGCTACCTCTTTATGACCTAAGCCTTAATAAAAAATCATTAAATCTAAAAGTGATTATTTATTTTTTCTACAAAGTTTAGGATATACCTCTGTAGGAGTGAGATTATAACACAGTTGATTACTGAATTATGTTTATACAAAGGGAAAGAAAACAACCATAGGGGTTTACCAAAGCTCTATAAAGTTTTCTTTTAAGAAAAAGTATGTCATTTTTCATATTATTCCAAATGAACTGATGGCCTTGTAGTATAATTAAATTAAAATTTTTATTTTGTTTTGGTTTAGGAGTCGTTTCTTATTCCTAGTTAGTCTAGGTTTATTAAACCTATATAAATAGACTCTTTTGGTTGTAAGGTTTGAACGACAGAGAGAGAGTATTTTTGAGCCTCCATCATCAAAAGCGTCTTGGCTTCTTTGTTTTCTTTACTGATTACAACAGAAAGCTTCCACTTGATAAATGATTTGTGTTGGGACCATCATTTGATAAATGATTTTTTTGCTGGGATTGACATATGGTATCAAAGCCTGGAAAAACCACATCCATTACATCACCGTCTTCCTCTTAGCATGCTCCGTGTAAGTCAATAGATCTCTACTTTGGTTCTATAGGAATATTCTCAGAAACCCACGAGTCTCCTTGTATATCAACCTACTTATCCTCTTCACCCCTCCTCTGTGAACTTTGGTTCGGTATTGGGAGTTATGGCGAACAGAAACAATATCACTTGTTTCGTACCAAAATTGAAAAGCAAGCAGGATTACAACTTTTGGAAAAATTCAAATGGAAACACATTTGTTTGCTCATGATTTGTTATAGTATATCAAGAACGATTTGGCAGAGAATGCAAATAATAATGAGAAGAAGAATAATAGTATGGCGTTGGCACAAATACACTAGACTATTGACATGACGATAGTTGGAAAAATTTCTACTGTCAAAATCACAAAGTAGACATGGAATATTTTGGCCAAAGCATACCAAGGTGTTGACAGGGTGTAGTAAAATAATTTGTTTATGTTGAAGAGAAAGTTTGAATTGTGCACCATGGATAAGTCAGAAAGCATTGAAACTTATCTGTCTCGCTTAATTGAGATCAAGAATGAGATGTCGCTTAACGGATCGGAGTTACAAGATGTGGATTTTGTTACAAAGGTATTGAATTCCTTGCCAATGAAGTTTGATCACATAGTTGTCGCTATTCAAGAGACAAAAGATTTGACCACTTTATCTTTTGAAGAATTGTCGGGTTCTGTGTTTTTCATGAAAATCGGATCAGTGGTAAAGCTGATGATGTATCAGAAAAGGAGTCTATAGAAAAGGCTTTGTAGACATTGCAGATTCAGCCTATTAAAGACAAGAGCAGTGGAGACATTTCAAATAGTGCTAGTTTTGGTGGTCGTGGACAAAATTTTAGAGGTGGTGGACGTGGACGTGGTCATGGGGGTAGAGTTAATTTCCAAGGACGTGGTAGAGGAGATCATGGCAGAGGTAATTTTAATAACTCCAACAACAATAATCAGTCATGGAAGCCTAGGTGTTATAATTGTGGAAAAATTGGCCATGTTCAAAATAATTATTGGAGTACTAAATCTGATAATACTGTGCAAGCTCAAGTAGTTAAAAATAATGGTGATAGTAATGAGATTTTGTTTTCTGCTACTCGATATGAAGACAATAAAAGTAATGTGTGGTATTTGGATTCTGGTTGTGGTAATCACATTGGTGGAAAAAAAGAGATGTTTTCTGATTTGGATGAATCTTTTAGATGCTCGGTGAAATATGGAAATAATCATGTGGTCCCTGTGCTTGGAAAAGGAAGGATGCCCATTACTGCCAAAAATGGGTCTAAGAAGTTTATATTTGAAGTTTTCTTTATGCCTAGTTTATACCATAATTTATTGAGCCTTGGTCAGCTGCAGGAGAAAGGTTATGATTTGCATTTTAAGAATAGTATTTGTATTATTCGTGATCATCATTTGGGACTAATTGCAAGGTTAAAGATGAGCCATAATCGATTATTTGCTCTTAATATTAATTATGGTAATGTACCTTGTTTTAATTCCACTACTTTTGATGATGTTTGGTTATGGCACATGAGATTTGGGCATTTGCACTTTCGTGGTTTGCATTATTTGGTCAAGAATAATGTTGTTTTGGGGTTGCCCTTAATTGATTTTCATGATAGACAATGAGAGTCTTGTATTTTGGGCAAGAAACACAGGGATCTGTTTCCTAGTGGCATGGCTAAGAGAGCTAGGCAACCATTGGAGTTAATACATTCAGATTTGTGCACTGTGGAGCTTCCTTCTAATCGAGGTAATAAGTACTTTATTACTTTCATTGATGATTTTAGTAGAAAGGCCTAGGTTTATTTTCTGAGGAATAAGTTTGATACTTGTAATGTGTTTAAGAGTTTTAAAGTTTATGTTAAGAAACAAAGCGGTCATCCTATTAAAATTTTGAGAACTGATAGAGACACGGAGTATACAGTTTGTGATGATTTTTTGGCACAACATGGAATTAAGTATCAGTTGACAGCAAGGAACACTCCTCTGTAGAATGGCATAGCAGAAAGAAAAAATACAATAATGATGGACATGATGCGGTCGATGTTAGCTGCAAAGCAAATGCCAAAAGGTTTTTGGGCTGAAGCAGTTTTTTGTGCTTTTTATGTGTTGAATAGGTGTCCTACTAGATGTACTGGTGGGAAGACTCTAAATGAGATTTGGAGTGGTAAAAAGCCAAATATCTCTCATCTTAGAGTATTTGGTTGTTTGGCATATGCACATGTCCCAGATGCTATCAGGAAGAAGCTTGATGATAAGGCGAAGAAATTTATTTTTATTGGCTATAGTTCGGAGACTAAAGGGTACAAGTTGATTAATCCAGTGATCAAGAAAATTATTATAAGTAGAGATGTCAGTTTTGATGAGCAAGGTGTTTAGGATTGGTCACAAAACAAGTCAGATTCAGCAGTGAGTCATCCACCACAACCGTCATATTTTGATGATGAGAATGATGTGATTGATCAATCGGAGGAGCCAGAATAGCCGAATGTTTCAACTCAACAAAGTTCTCCTCAATCTAGCCGTCCACAAAGACAGAAACGATTGCTTCATCAGACACATTAGAAGAGTCACCATCAACTACATAATCTTTCAAACGATTGATCGTTTGAAAGATTATGTAGTTGATGGTCACTCTTCTAATGTGTCTGATGAAGATGTTGTAAATTTTGCTCTTTTTACAGATTTTGACCTAATTCATTTTGATGATAGTATTCGTGAGAATCACTGGAAGAATGCAACGGATGAAGAGATTCATACCATTGAGAAGAATAATACTTGAGAGCTTACTAATCTTCCAAGTGGCAAGAAACTCGTTAATGTCAAGTGGGTTTATAAGACAAAGTACAAGCCCAATAGAGATGTTGATAGATACAAGGCACGGTTGGTTAATAAAGGTTACAAGCAGAAGCTTGGCAGTGACTATTTCGAAGTATTTGCACCTGTTGCATGATTTGATACTGTTCGTTTGATTATTTCCTTAACTGTGCAGAATAATTGGAAAATTCATCAAATAGATGTGATGTCTGCTTTTTTTTAATGGTGTTCTTGAGGAAGAAGTATATGTTGAGCAACCTGTATGATTTGTGAAGAAAGGCCATAAGAATAGGATATACTAGTTGAAGAAAGCCTTTTATGGTTTGAAGCAGACTCCAAGAGCCTGGTATACTCGTATTGATTCTTTTTTTGTTAAAAGTGTCTTTCAACGATGTCCTTTTGATCATGCTTTGTATGTGAAGATTTTTTCTGGTGTGGTTTTCATTGTGTGTTTATATGTTGATGATCTTATTTTTGTTGGGAATAACTCGAAGATGGTTGCAGAATTTAGGGAGGCCATGATTCGACAATTTGAGATGACAGATATGGGCCTTACGTCTTATTCCTTGGTATTGAGGTTTTGTAGACTGATGAAGGCAATTTTATTTGCCAAAAGAAATACGCTGGTGATGTTTTGAAGAAGTTCAAGATGGATGGTGCTAAACCAATCTTGACTCCAGCTAAAGAAAGATTGTATTTGACTAAAGATGGGATTGAAGATTTTGTGGATCCTACCTACTTTAAAAGTTTGGTGGGAAGTTTGAGGTATTTGATAGCCACAAGGCCAGATATTACTTTTAGTGTTGGGATGATTAGCATTTTATGGAGAATCCATGACAGTCTCACTTGCAGGCAGCTAAGAGAATTTTGAGGTATATTAAAGGCACTCAAAGTGATGGTATTTTTTATTAAAGTGGTGAGCCTGTTAATGTTTTTAGGTTCACTGATAATGATTGGGCTAGTGATACTATTGAGAGGAAGAGTACTTTCGATTATTCCTTTTTCATTGGGTCAGGTATTTTTTCTTGGAGTTCAAAGAAGCAATCAGTCATTGCATTGTTTATCGCAGAGGCTGAGTATATTGCAGCATCTAATAGTGCCACTCAAGCATTCTGGTTAAGGAGAATGCTTTGTTTTCTTCAACATAAGCAAGATGGATAGACTATTATTTTTTGTGATAGTAAGTTTGTTATCGAGTTGACAAAGAATCCAGTGTTTTATGGTCGTAGTAAGCATATTGACATCAAGTTTCACTTTATTCGTCAATTGATTCGTAAAAAAGAAAATGTCATTGATTATTGCAAAAGTGAAGAGCAAGTGGCGGACATTTTTACAAAGGCATTGAAGATGGAGACATTTGTGAAGTTGAAGAAATTGCTTGGTATGGTAAAGTATGAAAACTTAATTTAAGGGAGGCAATATAGTATAATTAAATTAAATTTTCTATTTTTTTTGTTTAGGAATCGTTTCTTATTCCTAGTTAGTCTAGGTTTAATAACCCATATAAATAGACTCTTTTTGTTGTAAGGTTTGACAGAGAGAGAAAGTATTTTTGAGCCTCCATTGTGAAAAGCTTTTTGGCTTCTTTGTTTTTTTTTCTGATTACAACAGAAGGCTTCCATTTGATAAATGATTTGTGCTGGGACCATCATTTGATAAACGATTTTTTTGCTGGGACTGACAAACATTTATAGCAAAGGTCAAATAATCATCTATGAGTTATGCAATAGCAAAAGTTTTCATTATTAGACTTTTAGAAATTCAATTTGCCCTCTGTCTCTTAAGAAAATAATGTGCAATTATTGAAATTCCCTAATCCTAGCAAGCGAGAGGAAACATAAGAACTAAGCTTAGAGATGACAGACCATAAGCATTTTCTTAATGATAAGTTATTAGAGTTATAAACAAAGGTAGATGCACTTTGATCATGAAGTAAAAGATTTTAACCTAAGGTGGATAAATGAGTCTAATTGTTGATAATGATCAAAGATTTTAACCTAAGGTGGATAAATTAGTCTAATTGTTGATAATGATCAATCTTCATAATATTTGGATCCTACCATCATAATAGGACTAATGATTGCTTAGTGTTGCTTAATATTTATTAGAAGATCAAAGGCCCTCACTTATGTGATTGAATTTTATTTTAGCCCATAATAAGCTGACTATATTAATATTTTTAATTTGTAAAAAATCTTTAGTAACCTACTATTTTGAGGGGTAGTTTAGTCCCTTACATAATAAGCAATGATCTATATGTTTAGTTGTAAATTGAAAGGCTATTTGAGGTCTTTTCTCAGGTTTTCTCCTAACGTTCTTTTTTTATTCAACTCCTAATAAAAGGCTTTACTACTCTTTAATTAATATACTTCTATATATAGAGTCCTATCTTTATTGATCTTAACTTCTACAAATAGTCATACTTAATATAAGCCCAATACAACAGTCTTTGAGTGGGCTTTTAGGTTTCAATCAGATCCAATAAAGTGGAAGAGTGACACATCACTTACCTCATAGTTTTCCTTTTTTGACTTGACATGAAAATAAAACCATTAGAACTTACGTCTATAAAGACTTAGTCTTGGTCAAGGTGACCTCTCATGCCACCAAAGGATTAACTTATAATTATTCCATTATACCATTAGGGGTCTGTAATAAATAGGCCAAGACAATTCAAGTCGAGAATCATAAGTAGATAATTTACATCAAGCATCTACCTTAGGTTTTTTATATAGACATGTTTAAGACAAAATGACAATCACATTTAGGCATATATTGGATTTACTTCTACAAACTCTCTTAAGATAGGTTGACCATTTGAAACTAACCAACAATTTGATATAATCCTATTTGAGACATGTTGATAATTTAATAAGAATCATCATTCGTTAGATTCTCTTAGAATATTCCCTATAGAATACAATTGTTCCTCACTATGTAGAGACTTTTTTGCCAACGTAAGGAGACTCACTTTTTATCAATTTTTAAGAGTCTTTGAGAGACAAAACACATATGCTCTTTATCTATATAACTATAGTATTGAGATATAAGCCATTCCATTCTTATCTTTGTTTGACTGCCTGCTTTCTTAAGAAAATCATCATTAAGACGCTCAAAAGGCCTATATTCTTCTTAAAGGTAAGACTTCAATCCTTCTATTTTACCTTTTTAAATTACAAAAATAGCATGAATGATATTTCTAGTTTAGGGAGTAAGCTAGTATCTCTAGCTTTAGTGAAACATAAGCTAGTAGCTTTAGCTCTAGTGAAACACAATGATGTACGATTGGTGATCTCTAATGGTAATAATAACATCCTTATGTCTCTATGTATAGTTAAAAATTATCACCTTTAATTATAATAGTTAAGACCTCTCTTAGGTATCATATGAGCTCAAGTCAATTAGGGATGGTAAAGTACTATGTTTATATAATTTATCTTTGGATTATATACATGGAGAGTTTGACAAGAAATATGAAGTGTGAGTAAATTCAAATAAGCTTTGTAAGGAAGAATTTAAAAAGACGAGAGAGAAATTCTTTATCCCTTTAAGAGATAGGGTTATAATTTCTTGGGAATAATGAGAACATTTTCTTTCATAGGTTAGAGAGGCTAGATCTTTTATTTTTGTTCAAATGTGGAATTTTTTTACCTATCCACCCTATAATAATTCAAATTATCAGCAATATATGCCTAATTCCTAACTAACTACATCCTTATTCATAGAGCTTGCTAATTGGATTCATTGCTACTTGTCACATTCAAGAAGTGAGAATCTTCTGTCCGTTCTACTCTATCCAATCTTATCAAGTGGTCAAAACGAATAAAGGATCTTAATTCTAAGTGCCCATAGATATGAACTATTTAAGTTCTTAATTCTAAGTGCCCATAGATATGAACTATTTAAGTTCATAATCTAATAAAGACATGATAAGGATTAGAGCCAATGTTATAGACTGAGAACGAGGAGTGGGTGTCATTTATTAACAATTCCCAAAAGTTGCACAAATAAAAGTAAAATTTTATCTTATCAGATGAAGTAGACATATAGTCTTTTAGGATCATCTAAAAGGCAGCATATGAGAGGTTTGCCTAATAGGATATAAATAATATGTAAATCTGACATTCCTAGCCTAAAATTTAGGTAATACAACTTGCCATTTTTTTCCTTAAGAGACTTTCCTTTAAAAGCTCAACTTGATCGAGTTTTATAATGAAGAGCACCCATGTATGTTATTTTCTTCATTTTTTATTTTCTTGTGAATTTTCAACATTGTATTGGCATCCATATTGTTTTATTAATAACCTTGAATATGGAAAAATGGTTGTAAATACCAAGAAAACCAAGTAGGAAATGTATGCTAGTTTTATCCTTTAGGGAGAAGAAGAAGAAATAGAATGTGATTGGCAGTAATAAAGTCATTGCGATTAAGTTATCTCTCCTTACTAGCTCTAACCTTGTGTCTCAACTTTTTTAGCTCATATTCTCTCATCCCTATCCTGAAAAGCTCTATTAGGGAAGATGAATGTTTAATTTTTTAAAATATTAACTAAAAGAAGACTGATGTTATCTTTAACAAGGTCAAGAGTGAGTTTGAGATGGTTTATATAGTGACTCATAAGGATAGGCATTGGTAAGGTATGGATGTAAACTTCATTTATATATTCTATGAGAGGCATAAAATAAGTTTACTTAGCTTGTTAAGCTTTTATCATTTTATATAATTGACTTTGCATTTTCTACTTTTAGATTGTCATTTCTATTATCATTGGATAAGACTTGGTTTCTAGAAATCTTAGCAAGTCTTATAAGGAGAATGAAGATTAGGTTAAGTGTGTCAACTTGAAGATTTATAGTGATCTCAAGGCCTTCGAAAACAAGAATGAGGTTGTTAAGAGATAGTTGTTCAAGAAGAATATTGACACAATGTTGAAGGATGGTAGGCTTAAGGGTTAAGATGCAATTATACGCATAAAAATTGCATGGTGATGAATTTAATTTTGATATCATCGTCCAATATAACAGTCCCAAGTATTTTGAGAATTGGAACTATAATAATCTTATTAGTTTAATGATAGTCAGGTTTAAGTCTTATAGAAATGTTGGACCTATAGGTTTTTCTTTATAAGATAAAGAGTAGAAGAGACTTCTTATTGACTCGAAAATTTTGGATCTATAGGTTATTTTTAAGCTATGGAGTTAAAGAAACTATTTATAAACATACGGTTTTGGATCTATAAGTTTTTCTTTTTAAGATAAGAAGCTAAAGAAATTACTTTTAGAGCTAAGACTTTTGGACCTATAGGTTATTATTTTATTCCAAGGACCTAGTATGACTACAACTAGACACTACAACAAGGTAGCCCTTTGGCTATGTTTTCCTTGTTGACAATTTTAAAATCATAGCTAAAAGTATTCTTTTGACACGGTGATTCAATGACATCATCGTGTTTGGATAAGCCTTTGGGGACACTTTTTCAAAATTGCCTCAAAATGCTTATCCTTTCGTAACAGTTTAGTAATATCATCGCCAAAGGGTAAGACTTTGGCAACGATTTTAATAATCTTCACAACTAAAATCAACGCCAGATGCTATGAATTCACTAACTTTGACCTGATCATTTTGTGACTGAACATCATATTGATAAAAATCAAATTTAATATTATTGACAATGATTATAAGTCTAAAAATAAATTTAGATAATAATAATATCAAAGCATTTCAATAATTTATGAAACTATAAACTCAAAAATAATTAATGTTAGATAGATTTATAGTTTTTATTTTTCTCTTTTAAATTATATGATTTGAGTATTTTATATGGTGTAACCAAATTTTCAAATAGTTTTAACATAAAGTTTGTAATATAATGATAGATGGTTCTTACAGAAAAAACAAGAAATAATGATATATGTTAAGTAATATAATATAATGGTATATGGTAAGTAATATAAGATTTTAATTAGAACTTTAACAATTCTTACAAACCAAACAATAAATAATGAGAAAAAGATAATGAATTTCACCACCTATTTTATCGAGGAGAAAAAGATATAATTATTTTTCTAGATTCTAAGTGACATGAGACTCGGTAGATAATGTAAAAGCGTTTTCTATGTTTGGATTCTCAAAAATGATCCTTGCATGTTTGAATGCATCAATTGAAACAGACAAAGATCTTCTCCCAGTAATTGGTTTATTGACAACTTCTTCCAACAACTTCTTAGCTTTAACTAAACTAGTAGAAGATACATTGAATGATTTCCAAAATGCAAAATGGAACTCTAAATTAGAATAACCAAATGTACCATGTGTTTCACCTAAGAAATAATCTGCATAGAACAATCACCTTAATTTATTCACAATCCTTTGAAAAATTAAATCTTAAAAACTAAAAAAGTAAATCAAACGATATAAGGAACCTAAATTCGAATACATACATACCTGATTAAATTAATCTATCATCATCACAACAAACAGGCATGGTTTTCGCAATCGATTGCTATTTCATTAGGACATCGCCACCGCCTCCATTTTCATTTACATTCTTTTGAAGATTTAAGCAAGCTTTACACAACACATAGTATATACAATCACACATTCATCTAATAGCTTCTTAATAGAAAATGAGATAAAGATCATAAAGAAAGAGAGATAATTCGAATGATACTAAAAATATTAAAGAAAAAGATCAACCATTGAAGGCAAGCAGTGATTATACTTTGGTGAGCAATTTTATTCTGCATCGATTTATTCTTCAGCAAGGAGAATTCTGCTAGATACCTCCTAACAGAGCTCATTTTTGCCATCGAAAACTATCTAGCACGTCGACATTTCACAATGAATTTGCGTTAATGGTTTTTATTATAAAAAGGCAATAGAAACAAAAATAGGTCATAGATATAATCAATATAAAAGGACAGTGTACAATTAAATAAGGAAACGAAAAATTATATGAAGTTATATGCAATGAACAAAATATTCACAGAAGAAGTAAACATCATCAAAACATAATTTTTTAGCCACCCAAAAATCCCCTACACAAGCACATTCTAAGTTTACCACTCACTTTTAAAGATTAATAAAACCTATAGCGCATGCCACGGATTAATAAGTAATCTGACATCTTTAAAGATAAAAGACTTCTTATTTGAATGTTCTTTTCATATCTGGCGCACTTGCAAGATTATTAATGGAAATCAATAAGTCAGTATAACTAGTTGAAGTCGAGTTTATAACCTGCTGACATAAGAAAAAAATGTTTTATTACACACATAATCAACACTTTTATACATTGTCTATTCCAAACATAAGTCACAATCTACATAAATATACTACTAAATTATACAACATATACCATGTCACTTTTTTATTTCTTCTATCATCAAATCTAATATAAAGATGCTTATCGTTTAAGGTAAAGTTCACTACTTACTTTTAGTTATGATCAATTCATACAATAATTTGAACATGGGTATAAATATAATGCATTATTTCTGATCAGAACCATCAGCAAGAGAGAAGAACATCTCAAACCTGAACTTATACAATAGAAACATTGTAAATAAGAAGAAACATTGAGGAAATAACTTTTGGAGATCTTCGATAATCATTCACGTATATAAATATACCATTTCCCAACAAATTTGTTCCAACATTCTAACGATGTTAATTTTGTGATCTATTAAATAAGACAACTTGATGAAAACTATATAAAAAATAGCAAGAAAACACTAATTAATCTCAGATATGATTCCGGGCTTTTGGGATCCGTACTGTTCCGGTCGGTATCGGCCGGAAGGTACTGTACTGGTAAGAGATCGGTACCTGGATCCCAACCTCGGTACTGGCCAAAAATACCAGTCGGTACCAGGGTTTTTTATTGGGTACCGGTTGGTACCCAACGTATCGAAAAATTCTGGGTCATTTCGAAATTTTTAAAAACTCGGAGGACTAATTTGCAAATAAAAAATTAACCTAAAATCTACCTACCCCCCCGGACCCCGACTGCTACTACCACACCGCCCCTCTTCAGCTCTTCTCTCTAACTCTCACCCTCTCTCTCTCACTCTCTCGCTCTCACCGCCTCTCTTGCTGGCGTCTGGATCATCTCACTGCCATCGACGCTTGCTTATTGTCTTCTCCAGTTCTCCTCCTCACCTCATCGTGTAGATCTGGGTTTGCGAAGTTCGCACTTCGCACCTCTCCTCCTCACTTCACCACCGCAAGTCCGCACCACCGCACCACCACCGACCCTCCGTCGCTCACAAATGGATGGCTGGACCTGGACAACAGAAATCCCGAAGCCCCAACCCTAATAGCTAAGAGAAGACCCGAGTCACCCGACGGTTAAAATTTTTTTTTAGGTGTGTTGATACTTGATTTTGTTGGCTGATGAGTTGATCTGTTCTCTTCTTGGTGTTTTCAAAAATTGTTGGTAAACCTTGCAATGTTTTTTTGTGTTGTGGACTGGATTGGATTTGCCGATTTGGATTTGTGTATTAGTGTTGATGAATATGCTGTCGGTGGGTGGAGGATTGGATTTGGAGGTTGAACTGTTGAAGAAGTTGGTGTTGGTGGAGTTACGGTTTTGGAATGGATTAATTAGTGAATATTTATTGTTTTGTTTTGGAATTGTTTTGGAAATTGGAATGAGGATCGGTTTGAAAATTTTTGGAATGGATTTTTTGAATGTTTGGAATTATTTTGGAATAGAATTTTCACGGTTTTGGAATAGAATTTTTGAAGTTAGATAATTTGAAATTGTTGGATTGAAGAATACCATGGGTATGTAACTTATGTTATTTTGTTATGAATTTGTTATATGAAAATTAGAATTGGAATTGAAAATGGAATTGTAAAATAAGGTTAGTATGTAATTAATTAATTATGTATTATGCAAAGATTGTTAAAACTTAAAATTGAAAGTTGATAATTAACATT
>JAOTAY010000001.1:5306670-5317301 GCA_025629805.1 Erythroxylum baracoense
TTATGGATGTTCAATTATGTGTGATGGTTGGACAAATAGGAGACAAGAGCCTATTATAAATTTTTTGGTTTATTCTTCAAATGGCTCTATGTTTTTGAAATCTATTGATGCATTTGGCCTTATTAGAAATGCTGAGACTTTGTTTGGGATATTTGATGAAATTGTGAATGAAGTAGGGCCGAAAAACATTATTCAGTTTATTACTGACAATGACTCCGCTTACAAAGCGGCAGGGAAAAGGTTGTAGAATACCTATAATTCATTTTTTTGGAATCCTTGTGTTGCACATTGCATTGACTTAGTGCTAGAGAATATAGGAGATCCTAGGTATTTTCCTGTTATTGATGAGACTATGCAGAAGGCTAAAAAGGTGACAAAATTCATTTATAATCGTGCATGAGTTTTGAATTTGATGAGAAGGTAATTTACCAATGGTAGAAATTTGTGTCGTCCTGCTGTGACTAGATTTGCAACCAATTTCTTATAACTTCAGTATTTTGTTTCGATGAAGAAGGAGTTAAGGCAAATGTTTACAGGTAAAAAGTTGGTTGCATCTCAGCATGCTAGGTTTAATGCTGGAATGGAGGTTTGTAGTATTATACTGGAAGATAGAAAATTTTGGTCGCAATGTCAATTTGTTATCCGAGTTTGTGAGCCTTTGGTCAGAGTTCTTTGGTTGGCTGATAGTGAAGAAAAGTTAACAATAGGTTATATTTTTTATGCTATGGAAAGAGTGACGGAAGCAATCAAGGCCAATCTGAAAAACAGGCCTTCTTTATACACACCATATATCTCAATCATTAATGAGAAAAGGGAAAGACAACTTTCTTCTCCATTGTTTGCAGCTGGGGCATTTTTGAATCCTAATGTGTATTTTAGACTGGATCTTACAAAGCAAGCTGAAGTTAATAGAGGAATGCTTTTCACAATTACAACAATTGTTTCTCATGATGCGATGCAAGATCTTTTAAGCTCACAAATGGAGCTTTACAGGTTGTCTTATGGGGATTTTGGAATGCTGATTGTTATTCGACAAAAAGGTAAACTTTCTCTAGGTATTACTTATTTCCTGTTTCTTATTTGTTGAAAATTAATTATCACTTTATTTTGTTTATAACATTACTTTTGTTATCTTATAACTTGCAGTTTCTTGATGGGATCAATTTGGAAATAATGTTCCAAAATTGAAAAGGTTTGCGATTTAGATTTTAAGTCAATGTGTGAGCGCAACTGGGTGTGAACGAAACTGGAGCACATTTGAATTTATCCACTCAAAGAAAAGGAATAGATTGGAGTATAAGAGGTTGAATGACTTGATTTATGTTCGTTACAATTTAAAGCTTCGGGAAAGGTATGTTATTTTCATTATTATCATTATTAATTTCGATATAATTTCTTATAATTTTCTAATAATCAAAGTTAATTATTTACTAGGAGTCTTAATAGCACAAGTAGTTCAAATGATTCAACTGTCATTGATAATATTGATGTTTTGGCGGATTGGGTTTCTAAAGAACCTTATTTGGTTGATGTGAATGATTTGGATTTGGAAGATAATCTTGGATAGGAAAGCATTAACATGTCATTTGGTGCATTAAATTTGAATGATAATAATGATGAAGTTCCTCTCAATGAAGAGGATTTTATACCAAATGACCACTGGAGTCAGTGTAGTTCTAGCGGGTATCCTCCCATTGACGATTAAATTTCAGGTTTTTATTTTTCCTCTTCTTTTAATTTTACTTGTATTTGATATTTATGTTAAATTGTATATATATGTAATATAACTGTAATATTTTTGTTTCAGGTTTAACTTTTACTTGATTGTTTCTTCGTCATCAACTCTTTTTGTAATATTTATTGTTCTTTTTATCGGATGTTTTGAATCTTTTGATGTAATATTATTTATTAAAATAATGAAATTGTATTATTGTAATGTTTTAAATACTTTTTATTATTCTTAATTTTATAATTGTATAATGATGATTATCTTTGTTTATGTTATTTATGGTTATTATTTATATGTAAAATATTTAATAATTATTGTTATTTTTATTTATTATTAAGATTTTTGAAAGCATGGTTGATGTAAACAATAAACTAGTAAAGTATACAGTACAATTGTACAATATACCAATATGGACTATTTTGCAATTTTTAAAAATTTTAGGGACTATTTCATAAGTTTATAAAATTATCCGAAACGGTACCCGGTACCCACCGGTATCGGTACAATTCCGTTCCAGAACTCAATTCGATACTGAGCCCGGTACGGTATTCATAACTTTGCATGATTCCTTTCATTAGTAGCATATCCACATACCTTCCAGTGGCTTAATCATTGCAACATTTCTTAACAGTGATTATCAAGAAATTTTAGAAAGAAGAAAAATAATGATTTCATTGCTTTTAAATTTGAAAAAGAAAAACAACAAGAAATTTGAAAAAATAGTATACAAACTTTAACTATGGGGTTCTAGAGGGGATGGGCTCTCCTTCATTTCATTGCTTTGAAAAAGTAACGAAAATCTACCCCCGTAAGCAGAGACTAGCAAGGTTTACACTCATCCAAATGAAGTCCAACACATTATATATAGGTATTATGGAAATGAATTACCTGGAAAATAGAAGCCCTCATATGGAGATGAAGATGAAGACATACACCGATGATGAAGACAAAGATAGACATGGGAGATGAATGTGGACACCGAACATGAAGACGAAGATGGGAACTTGGACAAACTAGACTTAATCGCAACAACAAAGAATAAGACATGATGAAAATGATGACTTATGTAAATTTTTTGGGTAATTAAGTTTTCAATTTATAAAACGAAATGGTTTTGGCTTCACCTTTGGCAATGAACACAAAAATTGTCCTGAAACGGTCAAATCTTCACAACAAATTTTAAAAACCATAACCAAAGGAGGAAACACTTATGCGACGATTGAACATGGTGTCACAAATGGTTACACCTTTGGCGACACTTCTCCAAATTCATTGCAAAAGGCTACCCTTTTACGAAATTATAGTGACGATTTTATAATTCGTCAATAAATACTTTTTCTATGTTTTTCACTCTATATGTTATAGAAATTATATATAGCATTCAAATTTTATATAACAGTATAGGATTTACATATAATAAATAGACAATTATGATTAAATAGAATAATTTGATAACTAAGATATGATTTATCTATTTTCTATACATTCATATATCATTATATTAATTATAATTATTATCTATATATTCATATATCATTATATTAATTACAATATGCAATTATATTAATTACAATATAATTAAAAATAATTGCAATATAGTAAAAAATAGAAATCAATATTAAATATTAATATCATATAAATAAATAAATCAAATTTAATATTATTGACAATGATTCTAAATCTAAAAATAAATTTAGCTAACAACAATGTCATTTCAAAAAATTATAAAACTATAATCACAAATTAATTAATATTACATAGCTAACCTGACGTGGCATGCCTAGATGGACAAATATAATAAAGATGTAACACTAATTTAACAAGCATTTTTTGGAAAAATTGCTCCATTTTAAAACGTTAGGGGGTAAAATAGTATCAGAGATAATAGAAGGAATCGTCGTAGACTCTTTTATAAATGCTAAGAGGCAAATTAGACCTTCCACGCAATTACTTTTTGACTATTCAATTGATAAAAATATATAGATACTAATAGTAACTTATTGATAATATGATATGTGAAACCATTGGACTCAGACATATCGTTTGGAGTTGCGAATGGAATGTTGAGTAATATGAGCCCATCCTGACTTTCAATTTAGGCCTAGCATTGTGTGCCAGTGCTGCCAGTTGCTGCACAATCTTAATAAAGTTTAAAGTAAAAATTTTTTAATTTAATATTTAAGCTTTTAAATTTTTTAATTGGTAACCAATTTTTTTAAAAATTAATAATTTAATTTAAAATATTATTTTTTGCTTGATTGGTTGACTATCGATTATTGGAATAAATCAATCCTAAAAAATATATATATATATTCAGTAGTATAAAAATTAAGAGAAAGTCATTAATTATACGTAATTTTTTTATTTTATAAAGAAATTATTTTCATGATCCAAAATTATAATATTTTGATCACGAAAGAATAATTTTAGTGATTGCTAAAGCTCACCTCCAAAATTAAAATAGGAATGAAAAAGGGAAAGAAGGAGAAAGATAAAGAAACAATAATTCAACGGTGCACAAGTGACAATGCAATCTCTCCTCCTTCCCAACTCCCAACTCCCAACTCCCAACTCCCTCCTTTTGGAAAAATGGGAGATTGCTCAACAGGTAATGATGTTTCACCGAATATTCAATAATATTATAGTATATTTTGTCTACCATATTATTTTATATTTTTTTCCTTCTGACCGGAAGTAATCATTCTTGAGTTTTCACCTGAGCCCATTAATTAATGTATGTTGAAAAAGAGCATTAGAGGTCTCACTTTTTTTATTTTTCACATTCTATATTATAAATTAAATAATGAATTACATACTCTTTAGTGCTTGTCTTCTCTCTTTTACTAATCCATGTATACAATTTGTGTGAAATACTTCACACAACAATTTACTGCATTTTTTCAAAAGAATGAAAAGGTTGATTTGGTTGCCACAAAGGGCAGACTAAAATTTACAAGCCACTCACTTATTGAATCCGAAAAATTTACTGCTTGCATACGGTAGGTTCAGATAATTTTCATATATCTCTATTACAAGTTTCGCACTGGCTGTCTAACATTAGAATCACCTTCTTTTCATGGATTCTTTTTCTTCTCATGCATCTTATCAATATCGAATTCTTGTGAAAGGGAAAAAAGGAAAGGAAGCAAAGCCAAAGTAACAAGTTTTTTTAAAAACAATTAAAAGAATACGATCATAGAATTCCAAACCTTTTTCTTTTTGTTTTTTACTGCAGGTCAAGGTCAACCCAAGACGTCCAATTAGCCACTGCCTCAACTCCAAAATCTAACAGCATATATTCATTTTTGACCACCTTAAGTTTGAAATGCCAAAGGCAAGAACATGCAACAGATCACCAGTGTCTAAATGTTGGTCTTTATTTAGACCAACTAGTTCAAGTTCTCACTTGACCATGATCTTCCATTCTTTTGTCATAATCAAGCAAATGGGTATGTTTGAATATTCTCATTATGCCTTGTATAATCAACGATCATGCAGGTGGTATGTGACTGTAATCATTTTCTTTTGGCTTAACAAGCCAATTAGAGAACAACAGGTTGAAATTATGGACCCGAAAGCTTGAACAATTAAAGGCATGCACTGTCAGGTTAACGCATCTTCAATCCCGATAGGATGTGCCCATTGCACAGCTTTACTTTATTTCGTGAATACACTCTTTCAGTTTTCTTCGACGTGGCTTAAGGTTGGACGTGGTATGTGCTCAGCAAGTCAATTAGTAAATTATGCAGCTTATCAACTACTTGAATTTAGATATCTTCTGAACACGGGTGTATCTCTTGATAGAGACGTAGTGACTCGGTGGCACAAAG
Organism: Erythroxylum baracoense; assembly: GCA_025629805.1. Taxonomy (NCBI): domain Eukaryota; kingdom Viridiplantae; phylum Streptophyta; class Magnoliopsida; order Malpighiales; family Erythroxylaceae; genus Erythroxylum; species Erythroxylum baracoense. The sequence continues at coordinate 5,312,230 of JAOTAY010000001.1, forward strand.
CTTGATTTAGTGTTCAAAGATCATTATATTTGAAACCTAATTAATGAAAAAAAACTTAAAATTGAGCAATGGAGCTTCATGTTGAGTAATACTAAACTTTTTTTTTTTGTTAGCCCACAAGGTATTCTAGGAGGATCCTAATTATGGGAAGGCGCCTTTAAGTCATCCATACCCAGACTAATCCCCGCTCACACCAGATCAGCCCATAAGGGGTAAAGTGCTGGCCAAACAGATTTTTCCATTCTCAGGGCTCGAACTTGAGACCTCTGATTAAAGGATGAGATTGTTGAACCACTCACACCAACCATGTTTGGTTAGTATTACTCAACTTTAAAAAGTTGGTCACGTGCATTACTCGAATGTTTTGATTCTCCCAAGAATTTTAGGTCAATGCTATAGTTGTTAGGTGCTTCAACAGTGCGATGCAGTGAATATATATTATCGTTCAGTCCTTGTAGTGGTCAGGTGGGGTTAGGAAGATGCAAGCTTAGTCCAATTGATATTCCCTGTAAAATTGTAGAGGAAACAGAGCTTAACTGGTGACTCAGTGTGCCAGCAAATGTTTGATTTCGTCAACGAGAAGTTTTAGAAAACCAAGATTGAGAGAAGTGTAATGCGTAGGATAGACCTCATTACGTGCTTGGGATCATTTATGAAAAGGTTAAAAATGAAAGAAATACGGAATACCTGATTTCGGTTCCATCTTGACTTTCGAAGCGATTTTTGTGGCCAAAACGAGTTCTAATCTCCCGAGACCTTCACAGAAAACGTTCACCTACACGTGGTTAACGCCTTTCTAGAGTTTTCTTAATACATAAGTTCTCTTAATAAGTCAGAGGATTCGTAAATTTACGAATGATATGAGCAACTGCAGGAGACCTTAACCTTTATATATGGCTTCCATATCGAGCTTCCCCATCACATGCCTAATATAGGTCTGGTCTACACTAATCGGGATCCATTTTCTTCCTGGACTTCGACCTATTGATTTAGATCATTTATTGGGTCACTTTATTACCCTTACCTAGATCAAATTATGTAACTTAACTGATAAGTTATTGAAAAGCCGAAAAATACAATTAATAGTTGTCCAACATAACGAGAAAGGACAAAATTGTCTAACATTCTCTCCCTTGGACAATCATTAATTGCGGTTTTTACTCAAGTTTAAAAATAGTTTGAAAACTCGGTTAAGTCACGCTGCTGTATTGGTACCAAATTTAAAATTAAAATCAAATTTATAGATATTCGTATTAAACTGTATGTGTCTAAATGACATAGGCTCAAGGTCAATCTTTATATATGCCCAATAACCTTTAAAATGCTTAAGATCAACACAAATCTTAAGACTTTATATGTATTATGATTATAGACAAGAATAGTTATTACTGAGAATAAAAAGATGATCATGTATATTAATAAATAACCACAATGTCATAATACATTAAAATGTACAAACATTTAAGGAGCAAATACAATGATCCCTAACTACTGCTGTCTAAGGACCTTAACATGCCCATACCGAATACATGTTTAACAAACACAAGTGAGTGAAGTCTTTTAGTCAATGGATCAGCTAATATCTCCTTAGTCCTGATATGCTCTACTTCGATGTCACCTTTCTGAATCAACTCTTTTATAGTCAAGTATTTGACCTCTAAATGCCCTTTGCCATTCTTGTTGTTGTTAATAAACAACAGTGTAGTAAGATTATCACAATATAACCGAATGGGTCTAGCTATCAAATCTACCACAAACAACTCAGAAATCAAGTTTTTAAGCCAAACTGCCTGTGTAACAGCTCCATAACATACAACAAACTCTGTATGCATGATCAAGGAAGTTACCAGTGTCTGTTTGACACTCTTCCACGATACTGCACCATCTGCCAACATAAAAATGTACCCTGAAGTGGATTTACAATCATCTGGACACATAGCAAAGTCAGAGTTTGTATACCCTGTGAGGTTTAAATTATTGACTTTTCTATATGTTAATGTATAATCCTTGGCACCTTTTAGGTATCTCAAAACTTTTTTAACTGCATTCCAATGGCCTACACTGGGTTAGCCAGATATTGACCTAGTGGCCCAACAACAAATGAATGTCTGGTCTAGTGCACACCTAGGCATACATCAGGCTACCAACTGCACTAAAGTATGGGATATTCCTAATAGCCTCTCTCTCAACTTCATTCTTTGGACACTGTGTCAAAGATAATCTCTCGCCGTGAGATATAGGTGCTACAACAAGTTTACATTCAGCCATATTAAACCTTTGCAACACTCGCTCAATGTATGTTCTTTGTGAGAGGCTCAATGAGTGTTGAGATCTGTCCCGATGAATCTGTATATCAAGGAAAAAAGATATTTCACCTAAATCCTTCATGTCAAAGTGTTTGGCCAAAAGTTTTTTTACCTCATGCAACATGGTAAAATTATTTAACGCGAGCAAAATATCATCCACTTACAGTAATAGGAAGATAACTTTGCTCCCCCTAACCTTATAGTATAAGCATCTTTTAACTTTGTTTTCCACAAAGCTGACTAAGGTCAAAACCACATCAAACTTTAGGTACCATTGTCTGGAAGGTTGTTTCAAACTATATATTGATTTAGTCAACTTACAAATTTTGTCAGTTGCATCTTGATCCTGAAATCCTTCAGGTTGCTCCATTAGACCTCCTTATAATGGTCACCATTCAGGAAAGCAGTTTTAACGTCCATTTGATATAGCTTCATGTCATAATGAGTTACTATTTCCATAATCACTCTAAATGCATCCTTCCAGGATACAAGAGAGAAGGTAACATTGAAGTCAACTCCTTCTCTATGAGTGAATCCCCTGGCAACCAAACGCACATTAAACCGCTCAACTTGACCCTGTATGTCCTTCTTAGTCTTAAATAGCCACTTGTAACTGACAAGCCTGCAATGTTGAGGTAAATCAATAAGCTCTCATACCTTATTATGCCTCATATATTACATCTCATCCTTCATTGCTTCCCACTACAAGTCCGCATAGGGTCCAAAAATAGCTTCTGTAAAAGTAACTAGATCCACAACATGTCATATGTCATGGTCTTGCTCACCTAAATAGACTATGTAATCTAATGAGATAACAGGTTGCCTTTCTCTAGTGGATCTGCACAACTGCATAGGTTTTTGTACCTCAGAAACCTCTTCCTGAACAAGTATAGGTCCCTATGCCTGCATAGGCATGGTACTCGAACCTTCATCCACCGGATCTGACTGTATAAGAGGCGAATATAAAATAATCGTAGTATCCTTCCTGGTATCTCCTAAAGGAAGTGAGGATCCTCCCTCATCATGGACATTGTATTCCAAAAACTTAGCTGTCTGCGATTCTACTATTCTGGCCCCTCCTTCTTTATAGTAAAATCTGTAGCCCTTAGAGTGGTCAGGATAACCTACTAAATAGCAACGAGTGGAGCGAGATTGTAATTTGCTCTTATAAGGGTTATATAACCTTACCTTAGCAGGGCATCCCCATACACGAATATGTGCAAGGCTTGGCTTACTTCTAACCTAGAGTTCAAAAGGCATCTTTGGTACTTACTTGGGACTATATTCAAGATATACAATGCCGTCTTGATGGCTTCGCCCCAAAGGTATTCGGGTAGGTTAGTCCTGCTCTGCATTGACCTCATCATGTCCTTTAGAGTGCAATTGCTCTTTTTGGTCACATCATTTTGCACAGGACTACTTGGCATAGTGAACTGACTCACTATTCTAACTGATTCCAAATACCTGGTGAACGGATCCTTTTCTTGTCTTGCAACCCCATGTCTACCATATTATTCCCCTCCCCTGTCAGGTCTGACTATCTTTATTGATTTTTCCAATTAGTTCTCATCCTCAGTCTAAAAGATCTTGAACTTTTCAAGAACTTCAGACTTTTCCTTAAGCTAGAACACATAGCCATAGTAGGAATAATAACCTATAAAGTTCAGAAAATATCTAACATTACATAACATGACTGTATAGGGACCACTAACTTATGTATGTATGAGGTATAATAAACCAAAAGCACACTTTCCACATCAAGATTATAAAACAAAGCCAAAATAGTAACAATGCATGACATGCCAAAATAAGAGCTCTTCTTATTAACACAACTGACAATAGATCAAAAAATCCAATAAGGTGTATTTATTTTGATTTTTTGATCCATATACCAAAGGAAGAAAAGTTCCTTGATCGAGCACTTATTACTTTCAGTTTTATTAAAAACCATTAAGCACATAAATTTATGAAGAAGTCAGTGCTCGGTGCTACGAATTAAAGTATTTAGTGCATTTCTAGAGTCAAAATTGGTTTCACCTGATATAATTTTCCAGTAATTATCCACATAAAAGTCATCGTGATCATCTAAAACTTTAGTGTTTGATAAATCAAAAAGTGCACGAATGACATTATAATCAAGTTTAGAAAATTTCTAGAGAGCACGAATGACAATATCCAGTATATAGAAATCTACGGGGAAGATAAATTTATCAATTTGTACTTACACGTTCTTAATAATCCCCTTTGGTTGATGAATTGTTCTGTCAGCCATTTTTACTAATATCTTTGTGAGCTCTAAATCTCCTAACCCCAACTTCTGACTAAAGGTGTATTACATCATATTAATACTTGCTCCCAAATTTGTGAATGCCCTACCTATATTGACTCCATTGAATACTGCAAAGAATGTCAAAATCCCCTAGGTCCTTTTTTTTCTGTGTTATGTTAAGGTTTCCTTCTGCTATATGTTCCTTCACCTTCTTCTTAACTGGTTCCTTTAACATGAGCCTTGTTTATAGATGATTCATTACATCCTCAATTTTGTTTGATTTAATCTCCTTAAAATTGTTAATCTACTTAAACTTGACTTTCGCTAAGCTAAAATGAGGTATGGAATTTCAGGTTGAGGCTCCTTCATTGGCTCAATTACGAGTTCACTTAGAAGGACTTCCATAATTATTTGTCCTTCTTGAAGTAAATCACACGTTAGTATAGACTTTACGTTCAAGAAACTAGATACACAAGAAGGGGGGTTGAATGGTGTAT
>JAOTAY010000001.1:5317401-5347002 GCA_025629805.1 Erythroxylum baracoense
AGAATGAAAGACGTGGTTGAAGAGTTAATGAAAATTGGCCTTCCAAGTGGTGATGTCTTTAAAGCAGCTAACATTTTCAGCTCAAATAAAGACAAGATTGATGTGTTCCTCAGCCTTCCCATTGACATGCGAAGGCTTTATGTCTTAAGTTTATTTTGATGTTGTTTTGATGCTTTATGTTTTAGGTACTATGAGAAATGCTTTATGTTTTAAGTTTATTTTGATGTTGTTTTATACTTTATATTCCATTTTACATATGATATGGAAATATAGTTTCAATTGTATTGTTGGCATTATAAGGAGCTTTATTGACAAAATGATCATATAGCTCATCTAATGCTCGAAAATTGCGATAAATTTCTTGACAAAACTTATTAATTTTGTTTACTGTAAGTTAAACATATGAAGATAGCCCCAATAAACATATGAAGGGCAAATTATTTTCATTTTTATTGAGGGTAAAAATGGTATTGTATTATCTTTCATTCCCATTAATGCAACAAACCAAACAGCAATATTGGTATTAATACAGAAACCCAAGTTACAAACCAAACATCATTTTTTAATTTTTCATTAGCTATTCCTTATCTGTGTGGAATAGCTAACGTTTAGGAAAAATTATTTCACGAATTTTTGCAAACTAAACAAAGGAATGATTAATAACAAGAAATAGGTAGGTAACAGAATTTCTATTATCCCAACCAAACAGCCCATTAGTTTTTTTCATTTCTGATTTACTTACGTCGTAAAATTGAAGTTAGTTTCCTCGTCCAAAGCATGCCTGAGCATATTTGACTTTTCTTTGGCACTATAAACGCAAACGTTCTCTTCCAAATTAGCTTCGATTCTTATTCCTAGGTGAGATTTCAAGCACGAAGTTAATCTGGAATACGTTATTTTTGTTTTTGAGGGCCTTATGTGTCTTCTTCCAAATCGTTTTTTAGATTCAACAACTTTTTCTGTAGCATTAAACTCGTTGAGCAATAATGATTTTTGAAGGAATTCGATCTATCTACACTTGGATTAAAGGAGCTGTGATTTTTGTTCTATGATTAGCTTATTTAATTGGTATATGCTCCTATCTTAAGTGAATAATGTGAGTGCAACTAGTAAAGCAAAAAAATTAATCCATATATCTAATAGACCAATTACGAAAGATAGAAGTAAGAAAGTTTAAAAAAATTGAAAATTAGTTAATTCAAGACATATATGCAAATCAATCTTCAAATTTCACATTAAAAATTATTATTTTGTGAAACTTACCGGATCCAAAGGAAGTCAAGTACTAGTTAACATAATCCAAGCTAAGGTTGGGGTAACAATCAGGCGCATAAGATTTATCTTTGGCTAAATACAGACTCAAACATGCTATCTTGAAGCATGTCTGTCTTTAGATGTGAGAAAATAAAGAGCAAGTTAAACATGACCTCACAAATGGGTATATGTCAAACCAATGTTGCCCTTGAGAATTAGGTCTTGAGAATCGTGAGTACTTTTATCTCTTATTCTTCGTTTAACCTCAAAAATTATCAAGAATTCTTTTTTTGTAGCGTTGAAAACACTATGTAAACTTAGTTTTTGGTTCTTGATTATTGATAATCAATTGGTTAGCTCCCTATAAATCTAATTTAGCTTTCTTTGTAAGATCTCAATATTATTTGTGAGTTTGCATCAATTAGTATCAAAGTTTGATTGTAAATCAGGTTTGATTATCCTTTTACATGATTTTGATTATATTATATTCTATTTCTTTGTCTAAATTTTGTTTTACTTATGACTCCTTATTTTTATATTTAATCTTCTTCTTGTTTATAAAGTTTTAATCAAAATCTGATTATGTCATCTTCTTCTTATGTTAAGGTTTCTTGTTTATGCAATTCCTAATTTCCTACCTTTTATACCAGATTATTCTAAACATAAGGATTATATTCTTATTTGATCAAATTTACATGGTTACGATTAAAAAAAAGTTATGCATATACTATTTCATCTCTAGTTTTATTTAATTCTTTTGCTTCTTGTATGAACCATGAAATTTTTCTTCTATTGACCATTAGTTATTGGGTTTTGAACTGAGCTTGTTTAGTTCTTTAAAGAAATTCAGAAGGAGGCAAATAGTGGTAAAAGGTAAGCGAATGTGAGATTATCATTAAGAAAAGTCCATCGAAGTGTAAAACATAAGTAGTTTGATATCTTTTAAGAGTATACATGTAAGAAAGTGTGTAAGGACTTCTTTTTATTAACTTTCTCTTGTTGATTTTAGACATACCTTCTAGAAGTAATTCAAAACCAAAGGATGAAAAGAAAAACAATTACTTTATGAAAGCAATGCAATAATAATTTAAGAGGAAAACATGATGTATAATGATATGAAAGATATATAAGAGAAGTAATGATATAAAATTGTTAAACCTTAAGTACCTAATTAGGAAGATATATTAGTTATAATTAAGCATTCCTAATAGAAGTTAATAATAACAACAATGAATTAAGTGCTGACGAGATTTGACCTAGCATCTAAGACTAAAGGGAGAAAATTTAGGCCAAAGACTATTTGGAGGAGGGAAAAAAGATGGAATTGATTTTTTATTTTGATAACTACTTTAAGGAGAAGAAAGTAAAGCTAGTTATGGTAGAGTTTATTGATTATTACATTATTTGGTGAGATTAATTAATAACTCATAAGACAAAGAATCATGAGCTTACCAACAGAGACTTAGGATGAATTAAAAGTTCTTACGAGGAGAAGATTTGTGCCTAGTCATTATTATAAAGACTTCTATTAGAAATTGTAAAGTCTTTCTCAAGGTTCAAAAAGTATAGAGGATTATCATAACGAGCATGAGCTAAAATAACAATAGGAGAACAAATTTTTATACTAGAAGTCATATCAATAACAAGATAGGTAGTGTTCTCATTGATCTAATACTATGCTTATTGAAGAGATAAGTTTGCCTATTATAAAGGATCGAAAGCCATACAAACTTTAGTGGCTTAATAAACATGAGGATAGTAAAGTAAACACATACGTATTGGTTTCATTTTTTATTGGGACATATAAAGATAAGGTATTGTAAGACATAGTACATATGTAAGATGGATATATTTTATTGGGAAGACCACGGCAATATGATATAAAATTTGTATATAATCGTTTCAAAAATAGGTATACTTTTGTGAAGGATAACAAGCCAGTTATTCGTGTATTTTTAATGCCTAAATAGGTTTATGAGCAACAATTGAAATTGAAAAGAGAGAACGAAGAAAAAAGAGAAAGCAGAAAAAAGAGAGTGGGAGTAAGAACTTGAAAAAGAGTTAATAGTGAGCAAAATAAAAAATTAATGTTTATATAATAACGAGCCTATATTTTTTCTTTTTTTAAATAAAAAAGGCTGGCTTCAATACTGATGAACTTAAAACACCTCCTTTTAGTGCTTTTGTTTCTTTGCTACAAGAGTATACTAATATGTTGATTGATGATGTTTGTAATAGATTACCATCCATTACAAGGATTAAACATCAAATTGAATTTTTTCTTAAAGGTTGTAATACATAACAAACCCACTTATATGAGCAATCTTGAAGAGATAAAGGATCTTTAAAGGCAAGTAGAGCAATTAATGGATAAAGGGCACTTGAGAGTAAGTATGAGTCCTTGTGTAGTCTTAATAGTTTAATGCCTAAGAAGAATGGTACTTGGCAAATGTACGTTGATTTTAGAGTTATTTGTAACATAATAGTAAAATATAGCATTCCATTCATAGTTTAGATGATATACTTGAAAAATTGAATGGTTCTTATTTAAAAAATAATTTGAAAAATAATTGTCATCATATTAGGATAGATTAGGTAATAAATAGAAAAAATAGTTTTAAAATTAAATATATCTTTTATAATTGGTGGCCTTACTGATGCACCTAATACTTCTTATAAGATTGATGAATAATATGTTGTATGTATATATAGCCAGATTTGTGGTTATTTATCCTGTTCACATTATATTGTATAATAAAAATTTAGAAGAGCATATTTATTACTTGAGATGTGTGCCTGATATATTAAAAAAAGAATAATTATATGCTAACTTGAAAAGTGTATTTTTTACCTGAAAAATAATGTGTTTCTTGGTTATGCTATTAATGCAAAAGGTATTGAGGTAGATAAGAAAACAGATGAAAGCAATTAATGGATAGTTAAGGCCTAAATCAATAAATAAGGTAAGAAGTTACATGGTTTAAATAGTTTCTTATCAAAGGCTTATTAAGGAATTTAGTATAGTTATTATATCATTTATTGAAATTGTGAAGAAGTTTGTAGGCTTTTATTGGGGTAATGAATAAGAGCACGCATTCAATATTAATAAATAAAGGTTATGTTTAGCAACTTTTTTACCATTATTTGACTTTATAACTTTTTATATTAAGAGTGGTGCTTTAGGAATAAGTATTAAAGTTTTGTTAATGCAAAAATAGGAGGCCAATAATCTACTTTAATAAGAGACTTAATGGGGTAGCTTTAAACTATCCAACTTATAATAAAGAGCTTTATATATTGATGATATCATTAAATGTGTTCAACATTAACTATAGCCCAAAGAGTTTGATATATGTATTGACTATGAATCATTAAAGCATCTAAAAGGGTAAGGTAAGTTGAGGAAATGTCATGATAGATGGATGGAATTCATTGAGACCTTTCTATATGTTATTAAGTATAAATAAGGAAAGGAGAATGTGATTATTGAAGCCTTATCTCAGAGGTATGCTCTTCTTACTTCCTTGAATGCAAAGTTGTTAGGATTTGAATATATGAAGGAATTATATACTAGTGACAATGATTTTGGTAATATATATTTGGCATGTAAAAAAGGGGTATCTGGTAAGATTTATAGGCATCATAGATATTTATCTTGTGTTAATACACTGCCTAATTATTCTATATATGATTTATTTTCATATGACGCGCATAAAGATGATTTGATGGGTCATTTAATGTTTGAAAGACATTATACATGCTATATAAGTATTTTTATTATCCTAATATGATACAATATGTAAAGAGCGTATGTGGTAAGTGCATTACTTATAAAAAAAGTCTAAATATAAAATTCTACCATATGGATTGTATACACCTTTACATGTAACTAGTGAATCATAAGTAGACATACCTATAAAGTTTATATTAGGACTAGCAAAGTTAAAGAGGGGTTGCAACTTTATATTTGTTATAGTTGACATGTTTTCTAAGATGACACATTTTATTCTTTATAATAAAATTAATGATGCAATCTATATTCCTGATTTATTCTTTATGGAAGTACTTTGATTACATAGGGTTCTTAAGAGTATATTGAGTGACTATAATACTAAGTTCCTTATTTACTTTTGAAAAGTTTTAGAAGGTAATTTAAGAATAAAGTTATTAGTTCTACTACTAGTCACCCTCAAAATGATAAATAAATTGAAGTATTGAATATGACTTTAAATACTTTACTTTGTATTATCATTTAAAGGAACTTAAATTATTAGTAAAAGTGTTTACTATTTGTTAAGTTTGCATATAACATGAGTGTGCATTCATCTACTATTCATTCACCATTTGAGTTTACTTATGATTTTAACTCACTAACTCTTTTGGATTTATTACCTTTACCTATTGATGAAAAGGATAATTTAAATTGAAATAACAATATTGAGATGATGAACTCAATTCATGAATACGTAAAGCGTCAAATAGAAAAGAAGAATAAGCAATATACTATCAAGGCTAACAAAGATAGAAAATATGTTATCTTTCGACCAGGTGATTAGGTTTGGCTAGAAGTGAGGAAAGAAAGATTTCTACTATAGAGGTGATCTAAGTTGCAACTAAGAGCGGATGATCAATTTTGATTCATTGATAGGGTCAATGATAATATTTATAAGCTAATATTCCTTATGAGTATAATGTTAGTGTTAATTTTAATATTATTGATCTTTATCCTGTTAATTTTAATATTATTTATATTTATCCCTATAATTTAAGGGATAATTTGAGGCCAAATTCTTCTAAGGATTGGGGAATGATTTTAGTGCAACTAGCTACAAAAAGGATCTATTGTATATGCCTAATGGATGAATTACAAGAGTTAGGAGTGAAAGGGTTTAAAAGGGCTTTGAATAAGTTGATTTAAGATATATATACATATTAAGTTTCAAAGATCTCGCCAAAAACTATTTTGGAAGGCTTATTAAATGAAAAGGAAGACCAAGCACTAGTTAACATAATCCAAGTTAAGGTTGGAGAAGATTTGGATGCATAAGATTCATCTTTGTCTAAATATAGCCCCATATGCGACTATATTGTAGCCTATATCCATCTTTCGACATAAGAAGATAATAGAAAGTTAAACATGACCTCAGATATAGAAGTGTCCTAAGTCATGTTGTTATTGGGAATTTGTTATTAAAGACGCAATTTCATATACAAGTCAAAACTCGAGTCCTTTGGCGTAAAAATTCCAGTATTGAACATAATTTGTAACACAACTACGTCCCTATTGAATCCTTAATGTTGTGTTATTTAAGAAGTGTTTTAAATATGTTTTTACTTTTTATAATCTAAGACTTGTGAGTGCTTTTATCCCTTATTCTTCATTAAAATTCATACTATATCAAGGAATTCTTTCTTGATATATATATGTATAAACTATTGTATAAACTTAGTAATATCTCAATCTTGCTTGTGGGTTCTATAGAGTTTAATCCTGAGTGGGAATGCATTAGTGAAGCTCTTTATTTCATTACTAACATAATTATGTTATATTCAGTCCTTATTTTAAGTATTATTACTATCTTTAGGTAGATATTCATTTCATCTTTATTAATCAACAATTTTGTTATTGTAAAGAGAGGTAAAATTGTTATAAATTACTACAAATTTGTCTATGTCTAAAGAGAGTAAAAGTGAAATGGGCATCAAATTCCATTTACCTATATGGTATCAAAGTTACTATAAGGTTATATCTTAGTAATTTCAATTATCCTACTTTTAGAATTTTTATTATGGTACTTAGGTTGTGGTTTAACATGATTTTTTCGAATACTTACATATCTGGTCATATTTTGGTGGCTAAAGTTATGATTTGCACTATAATATTTCACAAAAGTTAAGTCCTTACTGTTATCTCTGGTATTACCGTACACTTTAGCATTACTAAAATAGTTCTCATTGCATCATGAAAATGGTAAAAAAGATGATGGTAAGGGCTTATTTACACCTTTTATGAAGCGATAAGGTGAAAATTATGTGATTAACAAGTTTTTAAAGAAATCATTTTTAAAAACACATAAGTGGTTAGTATATCCAAATTTCCCAATTTTGACATGACATAGGCTACATGTATAACTCATATATTAAAAGCAACAAAAACTTAACTTAATTAGGATTTAAGGTGCTATCATTATTATTTTGAAAATATAAGGTATAACGTGATACTATAAACAATGGTAAAGACTAACTTAGACTTTTAAGAAACATTAAGGGGTAGTTATTTCTTTAGTTTATACTACGTACTCAACGTAGATAGTAGCCATTCACAATTATATGTGAAGTTATAGGTAAGAATTACTCAACCTAAGAATTTTAATTCCAATTATATGTCATGAAAAAAGAGCTGTGGATATATATATATGGAACCAATCTAACTCCTACCAATGTGATTCAATTGGATAAATGAAGGTTAAAATCATAAGGGTGATGTTACATGGTTTGTAATTATTATTTTATGCTTAACTTACATCTATAAGACCATTAAAGTGATATGGAAATATTTAAAGACGATGGATACACAAACCAGTTCAGCTAGACAATTCAAATTAGAGTGTAAGATTGTTGATTTTAGTTAGAGTGTAAGATTTTGCTAGTTTTCAAATATTATGGACTTAATGTTTTGATCAAATTTGTGCTAATGTATCTCAAATTTATCTAGCTAATGTATTGGCTAATTATGAAACAAGCAAACATGATTAGTTCTTGATAAAAATAAGGATAGAATTTAATAATGCTCAGTCTAATTTGATGAATCATCAACCACTCCTAATCTCGTTGAGTGCTTTAATGGATTACTACGTAAAGAATAATTGTTTCACATATAAGCTAATATTGATAAAAATAATAAGAAAACTTTGTGGTTTTGATGGCTAAAAGAAACAAAAGAAATAATAATATGACTAAAGTGTAGTATTTTAATTACAAAAATTACGTTCATATTGCTTCAAGCTATATTAAGGAATTTTGGAACAATTGTAAGAAATCTAGATATATAATAAAAAGATTGTGCAATTTAGCCTCAAAATTACAAAGCTACTACCTTTATAACTATGAATGACTTTACTTCTTTAGTTCCTAGGTAACCAAAAGCTCATCATATATGGAATAACCTACTTTCACTCACGAGAAGGTACAATAAGTGATCATCTCACCCTTCTCTTTTATCAAGCTTAAAGGTACAAAATCCACTTTGTTTAATTCATGGCTTTTAGATTTTATGACATCCAGCCATGTGAAATGTGTATCTACTTTTCTTACCAATACTTGTTTATATCATGGCTCAATAAAAATACAAATTGGCTTATTTATTCTTCTATCTGACTCATGGAGGAATATATGTTTATAGACTTTGATGATATTTTTGGCTTATAAAGGTATTATATCACTTATAAGCCACAAAAGATAGTACAGAAGAATGAGAATTTTGAATTCTTCTTAAAGTCTCTCTCACTTTATTACTTGAATCAACTATTCCAACTCATTTTAAGTTAAGACACTTTTTACCATAATTTATTTTATTAACGGATTACCTTTACAAGCACTTAATTTTAATTTTTTCTACACTTACCTTTATGGTAAACCTAGGACTTATCATCATTTTTTATCTTTGGATATGTTTATTTTTTTCGTTTTTCATATTATAAATTAAATAAACTTTCTAATTAATTATGTTAATGTGTCTTTATGGAATATATCCTAAACCACAAAGCACTATGTATTTATGGCTATGAATGAAACTATATTTGTCACATAATATTATTTTCTTTAAAAATCAAATTTTGTCGCCTACTATTGAAAAGTCATCATATACACTCACTACTCTTGCTATGAAACTTTATATATTGATCACCATCCATTAAGTCTTACTCATGTAAAATACCTAATAATACTGCCTTTTTTATTTGGGATTTTCCTTTGCTTTTGATTCTTCGAATGGATAACCTATACAGTAGGCTCTTCGATTCTCTACTTAGGTCTCTCATCCTTCAAGTTAGTTATAGTCTTACCATACTTCATATACTGTTGTTTTATCTTCTATTTCGGTTTAACTTTTTATATTGATTTCATCAAGTACAAATATTAACAAAATGTTATAAGAGAAGAACCTTAAACTCTTTAAGATAATCATATGTGGGATATTGTTCTATATCCACTTAAAGTTACATCAATTAGTTGAAAATATATTTACGTCTTCAAACTTTAACCTAACGATAGTCTTGATCATTATAAAGTCAAGTTGGTTACATTTGGTAATTGTTAGAAATATAGGATGGATTATGAGGAAACATTTTCTCTAGTAGCTAAAATGATTATAATTTATGTAATTCTTGACACTAAAGCCTCACAAGGTTAGCCTTTCTATTATATGGCCATAAAAAAAGTCCTTTTACGTAATTATTTAAAAGAAGATGCCTATATAAGACCCCTTTGATAGTAATTTTCTTCATTTACAATAAAAGAAGTGTAAGTTGAAACATCCCTTATATAGGTTAAAACAAGCACTCCAAACATGGTTTAAGAAAATTTCTTCCATTTTATCTCAATTATAGTTTGCCAAATTATTACAAGACAAAATATTTCTTTCACCTTTCAACAAATTAGTCATCTTATGTACTCCCTATGACATCTACACTTGACTACGGTTTATCATATAATTCTCTCTTTTAGGTTCATCATCTCAAAGATTAGTCATCATTACAACATCTTCTCTAGCTTTCAGTGATATGGATTAGGGAGCCTATAATAATACTAGGTACAATTTAAGATGGTGTATGTTCCTCAGTAATTCTCATTTTTTTTAAAAAAAATTAAGAAACATGAGGAGTCTATAATTAATCTTCCACAAAATTAAAGTAATATATGCTATTTTTTGCTTTACTTTTAAGATTGTATGGTTTTATGGCTTCCTAATAGAAATTAGGTTTTTATATTCTTGGTGACTTTTTAGCATAAAAGATATTGATGTGTCATTAGTAACTTTGAATAGTAATTCATTAGCTAAAATCAGGTATGGTGAACTTTGTCCAATCAAGAATGAAGGATAACTTGACTTTTTGCCAATAAAAATCTTAAACCAAATGTAAATGCTCAAAAGAATCTGAAGGATAATTAATGATAAGAATTTCCTACGGGTGAAGTGGATTCATGCGTAGTATATAAGGAACTGGGGGTTTCTATTGTTTGAGACTAAAGCACAATACATCTTGGATAGGGACTAACATCCTCAAGCTTAGATAAAAGTTTAAATTGCAGTTCACATATATGATTTGCAATGGAAATTCAATATATTTCTAACACGATAAAGGGTCCACTCTAAGCTCTTTAAGTGAAGTTGATGAGCTCTTTTCTCTTTGAGGTATAGTTGCTAGTAATGATACTATAAATGAAGCATTATCCACATATAAAATGTTGATATCCAATTTTGCACATTTAAGCAACCTGATTCTTTAGCTTTCTAAGTTAGGATGACCATATAAGATGGAATAGACACCGTACATTACATTTTACTAATTACTTCTGTAGGAAAATTTTAAGAGATCAGGTTCCCAAAATCCCTTGGCATAGCTTGGTCTAGTTTCATCAAGTAAGTCCTAAGGATTCCTTCATATTGTGGCTTGCTATTAAAGGGAGATTAAGAACCTTAGATAGGGTAAAAATATTCTTAAATATACTTAATGTTTGTATGCTTTATAATCAGAAACCAAAAATCATTGAGCATCTCTTCTTTGAATGCAATTATACTTCTAATATTTGGAGCACAATCAAAGGATTGTGCATTAGGATTATTCCTATATTGAATTGGTAAGCTCTTATCGACTAGTGTTGTAAGAATCATAGTATGAAAGATGGGGATTGGATAGTCCTTACACTTGCACTCAGCAACACAATTTATGATCTTTGGATGAAGATGAGTCTAAGGATCTTCTAAAAGGTATTGTACAAGAACAAAGACTTCTAAACATCATAACCTAGTCCATCAAGGACCAATTAAGTGCTCATCATATACACAAGTTATGTAGTCGTTCATACTTAATAATTTCTCGAATCCTATAAAATAATCAAAATTATAATCCTTAATGTTTACTTTGAAAATAATTTTCTTTTTTCTTAGACCTATTTGGTTTCATTTTTGTCTTTAATTTTATATATCCATTTTCAAAATTAGTAAAATTTTTGTTTGACTAGGTTTATTTTTTTTTATTTTGATTTTGGTTTTGGTTTTGGTCTTTTTGTTTTTTATAATTTTGTATGAAATAGTTTTAAAGATTATCTTTAATCATTTGTAATAACATTTACCCTAAAATATATTATAATAAATAAATATAGTCTACAAAAATTTTAGAACCTATTAACAAATATTACATAAGAGATTCAAATAAAATTTACTTTTGTCATTAATACATGAAATCAATTTAATCTTCAACGTTTATTTAACATTCATTATTTTTAATAATAAAATTGTATCATTAATATTAATAAATTGGTTTTTAAGTAAAAAAATAGAAATAAGAAACAAAAATAAAATTTATAATAAAAATAGAATTAATGCAGAACCAGCATCGATTAAATCTATGTGGCCTACTTAACCCCTTGATTAGCCATGAGAACTAATGGAAATCAATAGTTTCTATACATCGATTTGTTTAATTTATGGGGGAAGATATATGTCTCATAAAATAATATATAAATAAGAACATAGTTTTTATATTTAAAATTAAAGAATTGGAAGCCCATGTTAGTAAAAAGTTGCATGCATAATATGATTCATTGCGAATCCAACTTCACAGCCACAAGATTCATATTACCTAAAGGCCTCGTTTGGTTGGCGGTAAAGTAAAGTGAATTTAGAATCTGATTCCTTAGAAAATAAATATATGGAAAGTAAAGATATTTACTTGTTTGGATATTTATAAAAATTCTAATAGAAAAGTTGGGTGGATTCTTATTATAGTGTTTGGTATGTAACAGTATTTTATAGAATGTAATTTAATTTTGACTTATGTCTCTAATTATATCCCTACAAACTGAATAAATATTGAAATCGTTAAATAATGTTAATTTGTAATACAAGTTATATTATTAAATGTTAATTTTTTTCATTTATGATATTCTAATAATATAATACTGTTATATCATAAATATATTATTGAAAAATACTAAAAAAATCTCAACTGAGCACAAAGATAAATCTTAAAATTTAAATCAAATATCAAAATTTTTTCTAACATTAAAGACATGAAACTATCTTTCCTCCCTCTAGCTATCATCTTCTCCATCATCACTTGCAACAACCTGGCGAATTGCATTTGCTTTTTGCAATATTGTAGTTAATTTGTCATTTGTAGTGGAGTCTGATGTCAAAGTTGGCTTTGTTGTCACTATGTGTCTTAGGGTGAAATATTTGGCTTGAATTTGCTGCAAGAAATCTTGCTTTTCATCCATCCCCTTAACACTCTCAGGCTGATTATCTTCTTTCTGAGCATTCAACTTTTCCCATTCCTGCTTATTCTTTGTTTTAAGAGCCATATCTCCTTGAACTAGCTATCGTCCATCAAGTGGAAATGTTTTAAGTTGTTGAGATAAGGAAGATTCCAAAAGCTTCAGATCAAAAACATGTTCATCAGCTCCAAGTACAATATAGACTCTATCATTTGTCAAATAGGAGTGAGCTTCAGAAACATGCCATTGAAGAGGAGGGAGAGGTAGTGGCAATGGGGTAGACTGTACTTGATATTGTCCATCTAAGACATTCATTTGATCCCAATTGTCTTTTTCTTCTCTTTGTGGTAAACAGTTCACTGTTTCCAAACTAGGAAGATCTATCATCGACGTAGAGTGAGATGGATCTACACCATTCTTGGAGTATATGTTATTAAAGTCTGTATCCATATCGACACCATCATTTCATGATTCCCTAGCCAGTAAAGACCTTGAAACATATTTAAACGGTGATATTCGCATAGTACTATATAGTTCATTGTCCTTACAATCAGGTGATTCATTGCAACCCCAATTCTCATTATCTGAATCAGAGTTATGGCTCAGATAATCATCAGATATATAAGGAGATGATCTATAAAAGGTATCATCATCAAAATCATGACCCAAAACATGCTTTGGAATACCAGGATTTGTGACCAACTGAAAAGATGTAAACATATCCCTAAAGCTTTCATTATGATTCACATAAGGAAATTTCAATTTCATTTTGGACACCTCAACGCTGTCAATGGGGAGGAAAGATAGCTTCATGTGCTCAAGAGGAGGTGAAGAGGAGGTAAGATTTTATAAAAAAGGTTATCGTAAAATTGAGAGAGAAGAAATGGTTGAATTGGTTACTGGTTAGTGTATTTTTTATATTAAATTTTTGAAGAAAATAATCTAAATATCAAGAAGTTGATAGGATTTAGAATTCAAATAAAGTGCTACTACTTTCTCTAAATTGAGAAAATTTTTACAATATTAATTACTCAAAAAAAAAGAACTAAACGTGATAATATAAATTTTAAGAAAAAGATAATCAAAATGCTTTTCTCTGTTTTGTTTTGTAAACCAAAACAATCAGAGTCTCCAAGACGACTCCCCTTCCCACTCCCACTCCCACTCCCACTCCACTCCATTTCTAGAAAATCCTAGGCAGCTTTCTGTTTGCTTACTTAAGACCACTATCTTTATAATCGCACCAATCGTTTGTTTGATTGTGTTAAGAGGAGGAAATTTATGGATGGGCTGTTTGGCCTACAATCGTCACCGGCAGAGTTCTCCGACAAGCCCTTGATGTCGCCAGTTCAGAGCATGCTTCTTCCTCCGGACTACCATAGCTTCCTCGATCATCGGATTCCAAGTTTCGGATCTGACGAGTTGATTTCCTCCGAGGAAGCTTCTGATATCGCGCCGGAAAACTCGTCCTCGTTGATCAAGGCCAAAATCGCTTCTCATCCTTGTTATCCTCGTTTGCTTGATGCGTATATCGATTGCCAAAAGGTGAAAACCGTTTAATCAAGATAGCTATTATGCCCAAAACAATGGAACATATTGAAAAACCGAAACTTGGGTCATTTTTAGTTCTCATATGTTTGATTTGAACCTTAAATTAAAATTATAATTACTTCGTTACGACTACTAAAACAGCTGTTTGGCAAGCAAGGACTCAGCAGTTCAACTAGTCGCTACTTATTTGTCACTGATCATCATTTATTCGATAATTAGCTAAACATACAAAGAAACTTCATAAAGTGTTTGTTCTGTGTACATTTGCTGACTTGTTACTTCTTCTTCTTCAGCATCCGAAGACCTTTTGTTGAAGATAAAATAGTTTGCTAACAAACTGCGTTTTGGCTTTTGACTACTGCGACGGAAGTCTAGAAACTTTAGATTGATTGTCTATACTTGTTCGTTGCAAGAGTCAACATTTCGGGAGGACTAGTGTTGAATTTCTTAAATGAACAAGTCAATGTTGGCTTCTTGTTGCTCGAGGAAAATCCTAGCTGTTGTTGATTTTCTTTTTTTGTCTTCAGCTTTTCAGTTTATATAGCGACTTAAACGAGATTTCCCTTTTTGGTTATCTTGATTCTCTTGAAGGTGGGAGCGCCACCGGCGATAGCGTGTTTGTTAGATAAAATCCGGCTACGAAATGACCTGTGCAAACCAGAAGCTGTATCTGCATGCTTGGGAGCTGATCCAGAGCTCGACGAGTTCATGGTTTTCTCTCTCTTTCTAAACGAGCTTGTGCTTGGATTTTGAATTCTTCTTTAATTTGTGAATTTTCTTATCCAAAGCATGCGTTTCGCCTTTTCTGTAGAAAACTTACTGTGACGTGTTGGTCAAGTACAAGTCTGATCTCGAGAGGCCTTTCACCGAAGCCACCACCTTCTTGAACGAGATCGAAATGCAGTTGCGGAGTCTCTGCACAGGTGTCTGCATCGGAACCCTCTCTGGTCAGTCTCTTTCTCTTCAGCCTGAATAATAATATATTTTAATGCCTTCTTTTGACGTCTACTGATTTCTGTGCCTATACATATGTTTCTCTCCTCTATGTATGTGCTTTAGGGTGTTGCTTGCTTTAACAGAACCCTATAACACTTCCATTTATCATCTCTAAGACCGGCGGACAATTTCTTCCATTTTCGTCTCCACGCGTCCTACTTATGCTTTTGATTTTCTTTTTTCTCCTTACAGGAGATTACTTATAAATGATGACATTAAGAATAAAATAATATAGATTTGACATAGTTCAAGAAACTGACTACAAAAACCCTAGACATTGGAAGGGATTCTTGTCTTATGACCAGTAGTTCAGCTACCACCATAGATTTCACTGGAACACGATTTGAGAACTGCTTTAGCTCTTATATGTTTGGTTCTGCACATCTCTTCATGATTACATGAAAAAGAATGGTAATCTCAAAAGTTCATGGGTTCTGCTATGGTGGACTTCGTAACAGTTTTGGACCTTTTCCTCTCCTGTTTGATCAAAGATGGTGTGATCCAATTTAATTGTAATTTACCCTCAAATTTTTCTTTGATGCTATTCTTTCTTTTGAATCATTTCTCTCGTTTTCTTTGTATGTGTCAGATGGTCGTGAGGCGTGAAAGTCCAAACTTTTGTGCTTAAAAGATTCTGAATTTGACGTTTCAGTAGTTAAGTGATGTAATAGACTAATAATTCGATTTTTAATAGGCTGCACAAGTTTAGTAGACTTTTCAAAAGATCAACTTGTTAGGGTAAATTACATTTTTGCTCTTTTGCTGGTAATGTTGATCTTTTTCTTAGTCTCAAATATCTTTTCTTCTATTAATTCAATTTTCATGTGTAACTGAAAGATAATTATTGGGGAATCAAGTGGATCCATTCTTTCCTTTACATAACCAGTTAATGCCATCTCTTTGCCTTGTTTCAGAATCACTGGTTAGATAAATACTGCTATAGCTAATTTATACACATGCATTTGCTTCTGCAAAAGCTGATTATTGCTAAAGTTTCAAAGCTGTATACTACTGATAAATCTCAATCATCTTATTTTCGTACTTGAATGCAAACATGTGGAAATTAGAGAGATATATTGTGTTATACCATAGAGTTACTAATTAAAGCTTAATTTTATTAAGGCATATATTTTGTGTAATTAATCTGAAGAAATAACCACTCGACATTAGGAAGATTTGAAGCCCTTTCCATATAGGTAATCGACTAATATAACATTGGGGTCACTTAAGGATGAAAAACCATGAATAAATATAGAATGTGCATTAATAAATATGATCGTTTACCAAAAGATATATTAATAAATAGGATTATTAATGAACTGAGTTGTTTATTTTCTTCATGAGCAGGCTTGTTTTTTCCTTTTTTTTGGGTCAAACTTTTTAGTTTAGTCTAGATTTAAGGGTTTGATTTAATTTTTAAAAATATTTTCGAGCTTAAATAGAGTTGGGGCCCTTAAATAGCTTAAAATATTTTTACTAAAATTTAGTTGAAGATAAAATTATAAGGTCACAATAGATTACAACCTTGTACACTCTCTCTTCATATACATATATTCTGATTGTTCCCCTTGCTATTGCCTCAGATTTAGCCTCAGATTTAAGTCTCCTTCCTGAAATGAAATTGTTAGACAGTTTAATTCTTTACAATTCCTTTTTCTTGATACCAGAAAAGAGAAAACTATTTATGTTTTTTTTTTCAAATTTATCAGTTAATGACATTTGTTGGTTATCAATATCTTCTGGAATTAGTGTTTTAAGTTCTGCCTCCAACTATTTCCTAATTCTTGTAAAATAAACAAGCTTGCCTACTTATAAGTGCTTATTAATGACTGGCAATGATGCTGATTCGTTCTTGTAAGAATTGCAAGTTCCGATAGCATAGGCCAGATCTGTGTATGATGGGATGTAAAAAGTGAACTTTGGGAATTGTCTAAGGGCTGACTGTTTTCTGTCTCTGAAGTGATACTGCCTGTAAATTGTAATGGCATTATCTTGTTTGGAAGTTTCAGAATAGAAAAGACGAGTAGGATCCAGCATATATTCATAAATATATATAATGATAAACTCACATGCATATGCTCAGAAGGGAAGAGGGATTCTTTTATATGAATGAGCCTTCTATTTGTATAATGTTAGAAATGGTAGATTGTAGGCCTGTTGATGATGTACCACTGCTGTCCTTGAAGTCCGTTTCTTTAGTCTATTGAATTTGAACATCGATTGATGGCTTTAAAGGCTTTATAACCAAGTGGTCATTTCTGAGGTGGCAAGAGAGTAGTATAACAAATTGCTTTAATTATTGACATATTTATCTATTTTAATAGCTTTAAATTAAAACGCTGTAGATTTTTCCCTTTCACTAGCATCGTAGAGCATCTTTTTTCATTTACATATCTGAATCAAATGTCGTTACATCTTCTTAAATAATTATGGGTGGTAAAGTTAGTTTTGATCACGCTTATCTAGTTAAGTCGCTGGCAACTATTATTGTTTTTTTTGGAAGTACAAACCACCTTTTGAGCCATGTTCTCGTCTTTTTTAATCAGCCTCGTGTTTCTTTGTGAACTCTTCTGCCTTGGAGGATTCTTCCTAATCTTCTTTTGTACAACTAAGTTCTTAATAACATTCCTAAAAAGAAAAGGCACGATTCCTGGACATGCCAACATGGTAATGCACCAGCTGACTTAGCAAATATTCACTTGCTCTTATTTGCATTTTCTTGTTTGCTATTTTTGGAATGCATTTCTTTCGCGTGTTTATTTAGTTTATGTGTTGAGGAATTCTTATCCATTTTCCGGTTGAGCATATACATGTATATGTGCAGCATATTTTGACCAAGCTGCGGTCTGATGTCTGATAATGCATGCTTTCCTGCCTAATGTAATTAAAATGAAGAAGCTAGATCGACAATAGGAAAGTCTGACGAAGAAACCTACTTATAAGGAAGTAGTGGCTCTTTGTTTTGAACTATCTGTACTGTTTGAGTATATAATGATACGGGGTTTAGCATTATCCTATTTTCATTTCATCACATACTTTTTTTCCAGTTATTCTATTCTAACCATATTTTATTAAATCTTATCCATACATTTTTTATATAAATATATAAATAAGATTTAATAAAATATAATAAAAACATCATAATTAAAATAAAAGATCCAATCCCTAGTTTTACCTGCCTTGTATACTTAGCGGATAACGCCTGAGTTCATTGTTTTTATTTGTTTCTATGTGTTTATAAAGGTTATTAGTGAGTATTACTAAATAAAAAACTTTATTTCATTAAAATAATATTTTTATAATAAAAGATGTCCAGGAACCAAAGATTAAATCTTTAGACTTGACCCTCTTGACGTGCTATCGTACTTTGACTAGTCCACAAGGTGTACGGTTTTGTTTTGTTTCACGTTGCAGTATGATATTTAGCGATGTAAACGATTTGGATGGGGCGGTGAAATTTACTCAAGAGGATATAAGGGCTCCACGATCTTTATTTTGTGTTTGACAATGTGATAGAGATTTGCATGCTTGTAATCGTTTCACTTGAATAGTACCAGCTTTGAGCGGAGACAGCGAGAGTTGGGACTTGGGGGTTTAGCTTATTTATGTAAGAGAGAGAAAGGTATTTATGCATAATCTGAGAACAGGGTGTGGACTATGGATTGTGGGGCTACTGATTATACATGTCGGTGAGGCCAATGGAGGATTTAATGGCGCTTTTTTGCCCGGGTAGACCTCCCACATGGGACTCCCGCGGATTTCGTTCTGAATCCACCAGCTTTTTGCTTATAGATAGATAGCATTGATGATGTCGATGCTTCATTGCAATCTCTTCCTAGTCTTTCCCAGCTTTTGCTGCCCGCTGCATAGTGGCTATCATGTCCACTGTCATTTGTTTGTTTCTTTCTGGACTAAGGGTGGGTCCTGTCGTACTTTTGTGGATGTCCATCGCACGAGCATGAGACTCTGAGTCGAATTGGAGTTATTGCTTACTTGGTAACAAATATTTTATGAATTTAAAACATTTTAAGAATTAAATACTTAATTATATATAATTTGTCAATTTGCTTATTTATTTAGTCATTATTTTATAATGAAATAATTATTAATTAAAACAAAATTATGTAATACGTAACAAAGACTTTATTACGTGTCTCAAATCATTTACGAAGTTAAAAACGAAATGCGAAATACTTGATTTCAGCTCCATCTCGACTTTTGAAGTAATTTCGTGGCTAAAATGAGCTCTAATCTTTCGAGACCTTCATGGGAATTGTTCACCGATAAGTGGTTAACGTCTTTTTATAGTTTTCTCAAAACGTAAGCGCTCTTAATGAGTGAGAGTATTTGTATGATTACGAATGATATAAGCAATTGCATGGATCTTAGCTTTTATATATAACTTTTAGATTGGGCTTCTCTATCACATACTCAATATGGATCTGGTCTATACTGATCGAGATCTATTTTTCTCCTGAACTTTGACTCATTAACTTAATTAGATCATTTATTTAATCACTTTATTATCTTTATTTGGATCAAATTATATAACTTAACCGATAAGTTATTAAAAAATCAAAAAATACAATTAATGGTTGTCCAACTTTATAGGAAATGACTAAATTTCCAACATTTTCTCCTTTGAAAAATCATTAATTGCAATTTTGGCTCAAATTTAAAAATAGTTTGAAAATTCGATTAAGTCATGTTACTGTATTAGTACCAAATTTAAAAATTAAAAAATATTTGGTCCAAAAATATTGAAAGTTTAACACTCCGTCCTGTAAGGCTTTTGATACCGAAAAATATAAGACATATGTGTTATGTGTGACACAAGTTTAATATAATTACGAATAACTAATGTCTTACAAATATGAATGAAAAAATGGAGTGTAGCAAACTAGGATGATACTTGTATGATTTAAATATGTATCATCTTTGTTTGTAGGTGCCGATTTCTCCAACTTTATGAGAAACTGCAACAAAGAAATCTGTTTCTATCACTAAATGCTAAATAGCATTAGAGAAAATTTATTTTCTCGTATCAAATATTAAATAGTATTAGAGAAAACCTTTATGTGTCTAAATGACATAGGTTCAAGGTCAATCTTTATATAGGTTCAAGGTCAATCTGTATTAAATTGTATGTGTCTAAATGACATAGGTTCAAGGTCAATCTTTATATATATCTAGTGACTTTTAAAATGCTTAAGATCAACATAAATCTTAAGACTTTCGTATCTATTATGACTGTACAAAAGAACAGTTATTACTGAGGATAAAAAAGATGATTATTTATATTTAACGTTATAAAACATCAAAATATACAAACATTTAAGTAGTTAATACAATGATCCCTAACTATTACTGTCTGAGGACCTTAACACGGCCATACTGAATGCATGTTTAACAAACAGTAATGGGCGAAGTCCTTTCGTCAATAGATCGGCTAACATTTCCGCAATCCTAATATGCTCCACTTCAACGTCACCTTTCTGAATCAACTCCTTCATGATCAAGTATTTGACCTCTAAATGCTTAGACCCTGTGATTTTCTTATTATTGTTATTAAACATCATTGTAGCAAGATTATCACAATACAACTAAATAGGTCTAGCTATCGAATCTACCACAGATAACTCAAAAATTAAGTTTCTAAGACAAACCGCCAGTGTACCAGTTCCATAACATGTAACACTTTTGCATGCATGGTCGAGGAAATTATCAGTATCTGCTTGACACTCTTCCATGATACTGCACCATTTGCTAACATAAAAATGTACCCTGAAGTGGATTTACGATCATCCGGATACATAGAAAAATTAGAGTCTGTATACCTTGTGAGGTTTAAATCGTTGACTTTTTTATATGTCAACATATAATCGTTGATATCCTTTAGGTATCTCAACATTCGCTTAACTGCATTCCAATAGTTTACACTTGAGTTAGCCAGATATCAACCCAACAATTCAACAACGAAATGCAATGTTCGGTCTAATGCACACTTGAGCATATATTAGGCTACTAATCGGACTAGAATATGGAACATTTCTCATAGCCTTTCTCTCAACTTTATTCTTTGGACATTATGCCAAAGATAATTTCTCATAATGAGCGATAGGTACTATAACAGGTCTACTATCAGCCATATTAATCCTTTGTAACACTTGCTCAATGTATACTCTTTGTGAGAGGTTTAATGAATGTTGAGATCTGTCCCGGTGAATCTATGTACCTAGGAAAAAATATGCTTTACCTAAATCCTTCATGTCAAAGTGTTTGACCAAAAGTTGCTTTATCTTATGCAATATGACCAAATCATTTTATGCGAGCAAGATATCATCTATGTACAGTAATATGAAGATAACTTTACTCCTCCCGACTTTATAATATAAGCACCTTTTAACTTTGTTTTTCATAAAACCGAATGAGGTCAAAACTTCATCAAATTTTAGGTACCATTGTTTGGAAACCTGTTTCAGACTGTATATTAATATAGTCAACGTACAAACTTTTTCACCTTAATCCTTAAATCTTTCAGGTTGCTTTATATAGATCTCCTCATAAAGGTCACTATTTATGAAAGTTGTTTTAACGTTCATCTGATGTAGCTCCATATTATAATTAGCTATTATTGTCATAATTACTCTAAACGCATTCTTTGAGGATACAGGAGAAAAGATAACATTGAAGTCAACTCCTTCTTTCTGAGTGAATCCCTTGGCAACTAATCGCGTCTTAAACCATTCAACTTGACCCTGTGTGCCCTTCTTGGTCTTAAATAACTATTTGCAACTGACAGGCTTGCAATATTGAGGCAAATCAACTAACTCTCATACTTTATTATGCCTCATAGATTGCATCTTATCTTTCATCACTTCCCACAAGTTTACATAGGGTCCAAAAATGAGTTTTGTAATAATAACTGGATCCACAACATGTCCTATATCATAGTATTGTTCACCTAAATAGATTATGTAAGCTGATGAGATAGCAGGTCACCTTTCTCTGGTGGATCTGCGTAACTGTATAGGTTTTTGTACCCCAGGAACCTCTGCCTTAACAGGTATAGGTTTCTACTCCTACACAGGCATAGTACTCAGACCTTCATCCACTGGACCTGACTGTATGAAGGGTGGATACGAAATAATCGTACTATCCATCCTGCTATCTCCTGGAGAGTGCGAGGATTCACCCTCATCATGGACATCGTATTCAAGAAACTTAATCGTCTGTAGTTCCACCATTCTAGCCCCTCCTTCTTTACAGTAAAATATATAACTTTTAGAGTACTTAGGATATCCTACTAGATAGCAACGAGTAAAACGTGATTGCAATTTGCTCTTATAAGAATTATATAATCGTAGCTCGAAAGCGCAACCCCACACACAAATATGTGCAAGGGTTGGTTTCCTACCAACCCAGAGTTCAAAAGGCATCTTAAGTATTGACTTACTTAGGACTCCATTCAAGATATACAATGTCATCTTGATGACTTCGCCCTAAAGGTATTTGGATAGGTTAGTTCTGCTTTGCATTATCCTCATGATGTCCTTTAGGATTGCGATTGCTTCTTTGGCCCATACCATTTTGCTCAGGACTACTCGACATAGTACACTGACTCACTATTCCAACTGATTCCAAATACTTAGCAAATGAACCATTTTCTTATCCTGCAACCCCATGTCTGTCATAGTATTCTCCTCTCTTGTCAGATCTTGAAAGAAGGATGTTGAATTTGCCCTGGAGATGATCGATACCAACATGACGATGCATATAAAGAGACCTTCTTCACTCATTGAGATCAGCTTAAAACTGATAAGGAGACTATGACAATCTAACAGCGGTCAAATAAGATGTGTTATTTGACCATCAAGAGGTCGATCCCGAATCATATGCTTAATGGATTACTAGCCACTGTCATAGTAAAGGAATTTATGAACGATATTTTCTAGAGGTACAAGATGTCTTTCCATGCAGAGCAGAACACCTTGATTAAAGAATTATTCTCCATAAGGTTCATAGGAGAAGGAGGCATTAGAAAGTACATCATTAGGATGGTTTACACATTCCTGATACACTCATAGTGCATCAGGCACTTAATACTGCCCTACGAGAGTTTGAGATGTTGGCGATGTCATACATCTCTTATGATGAGGCTTGGGACATTAGTGCCCTAATTTTTTGATGTGTTGCAGTTGAAGAAAAGCTTAAGAGTTCTCCTTATACAGCCCTGTATGCAGCTGTCAAAGACAAGGGGAAAGCGAAGCCCTAGCAGTCTAAGGGTAAGGGTAAGAAACTCAAACCTTCTCCACAAATTCAGACTGGACAGTCTAGTATTGCCAAGGACCCACGTAACATGAAGAGTATGAGGTGCTTCTTCTGTAAGAAGAAGGAGCATAGGAAAGCTGATTCTCGAAGTATAAACATTGGAAGATTAAACAGGAACTATCAGGTAACTCTTTGGCCTACATGATATATGAATCCAACTTAGCTATAGCTACATTAAGTATGCCTCTTCTTATATGCGAACCTGTTACTTGAAAGAGAGCCTTCATAAAGGAAACATCGTACATGTTGTACCATAAACGCCTTGGCCACATTTCCAAAGAGAGAGTTGAGAGATTGATAAAGGATAATATTCTCCTAACTCTGAATTTTAGTGATCTGGAAACATGTGTTGATTGTTATAGGGGTAAGTTGACTAAGATAAAGAAAAAAAGGGGTGAACTCGTGCTTCTGGTTTATTGGACTTCATACATACAGATGTTAGTGGTCCCTATATAGTCACGTTATGTAATGCTAGATATTTTCTGTCGTTTATAGAAGATTGTCTTTATTGATTTTTCTAGTTAACTCTTAACCTTAGTCTTAAAGATCTTGAACTTATCAAGAACTTCCGACTTTTCATTAAGTAAGAACACATAACTATAATGGGAATAATCATCTTTATCTAAAACTGATACAGAGAGCAGATTCGGTTTAAAAGATGATATATAAAAAGTGTCTCGTAAAATCAGTAAAAACCTCACATCAAGGTTCAAACCTACATCCCCTACATACAAAACGTCCACCTCTTCATTGTTGCCGACCATCAGCTTCTTCTCTCCTTTTATTGACCTTCTTGTGGATCTAAACCCTTGCATTATGGAAACAACATGATTAGAAGCTCCATTATCTAGCCACCGATAACTTAATGTGGTTATAGCTAAGTTAGATTCATAAATCATGTAGGCCGCCCTTCTAAAGTTTGTACTTCGAACAATCAACTTTTCTATGCTCTTTCTTCTTACAGAAGAAGCACCTTATACTCTTCATGTCATACAGGCCCTTGATGATATTAACTTGTCCAGTCTGAATCTATGGAGAGGGTTTGGGTTTCTTACCCTTACCCTTACCCTTAGACTGTTGGGGTTTTGTCTTCTCCTTGGCTTTGGCGGCTACATACAGGGTTGTATGAGGAGAACCGTTAAGTTTCTCTTTAACTGCAGCACACTGGGAAATTAGGGCACTGATGCCTCAGGCCTCATCATGAGAGATGTATGATGTCGCCAACATCTCAAACTCTCGTGGGAGAGTATTAAGTATCTAATGCACTACAAGTGTGTCAAGAATGAGTATATCAAGTGCCTTCAGTTTACTTTGATGGTAAACCATCCTGATGATGTACTCTCTAACGCCTCCTTCTCCTTTGTACCTCGTGGAGAATAACTCTTTAATCAAGGTGTTCTTCTCCACATGGAAAAACATCGTGTACCTCTGGAAGATACTGTTCATAAACTACTTTGCTATGATAGTGTCCAGTAATCTATGAAGTAGATGATTCGGGATCGATCTCTTGATGGTTAAATAATACATCCTATTTGACCACTCCTAGATTGCCATAGCCGCTCTATCAACTTCTGAGCTGATATCAGCGAGTGAAGAAGGTCTTTCTACATGCATCGCCATGTTGATGTCAGCCATCTCCAGGGCAAACTCAAAATCCTTCTTCTACTTCTTCAAATTTAAACCAGTCAAGGTTTCACTCATGACAGCATTGTTGTTTATAGAAAAGCTGATAGCAAAACAGAAAAAAAACAATGTAAAAATTAGCATAACTACAGGATAACAACGATACTTAAAGCATTAAAATAGTATCTATACCGAGAATCTGATCAAAGATATTCTGAAAACACCTTTAGGCTAAATGCATGATATATGCAATTAGACCTTCACATAACGATCAGAATACAAATCATCAACTCTCATGACACTACCATCTTTAGATGAATAGATCTTTTAAGCAACGTCTTTCCTCCATCTAATGCCTTTATGTACATCTCAAAACCCTATATAAGGCTAACACCTTTGGGCAGAATAACCGAACATAATATTAGAGACATTCCCCAACATATGAGTAGAACAATCCAAAATACTGACTTGAATGGTCACTTTGATGACTACATCCTCATCAGTACCCTAGAAGGTCCACAAGGGATACATCTTTATGTTATTATCGCATTCTATATGAGCATACTGTATGTGAAAATTAGCAATAAATGCAAAAATCTAAATGCATAGTCAAATAATCATATACTAGTATTGAAAACATTGTCTTTAAATTTTATTTGAGACTTTTATTTTAAAAATTCTCAATAAGAGTAACTATCTTGCTTTTCTAAATACCGAACCTACCACATGAAACACGAAACCTTAAATGCCTCCCTTGTGTGCACTTCGGAGCAAGAAAATTTGTTTAAAATTAGCTTAAAAAAGCTTTAAAACTTTTTTCCGAAATCCAATTACCAACGTAATAAATCCAAAAAAATTGAAAAATCACTTTAAAAATTTTCCCAACCCAGAAACTAACCCAAAAGGACTCAGGACAATCTTATGGAAAATTTGAAAATTTTCCTTTTTCTCTTGGTGACGTTGTCGTGCTGATGTCAACACAATACTTTGCGCTAACGTCAGCTCGATGTCAGACCTAGGCGTGGTAGGGGACATGCGTGCGGTACACTTACGCGTGCATCATGTGTAGCGCACGTGCTTCCACATGCATAGTGCGCTACCACCTGTAGACGCTCCTGTACTATATGGCACGACCATGTGTCCCCATCCTTGTCGTCCACATGTCGGGACAGATGACGGGTGTGTGAGAGGCATGTGCCGGGCCGTCCCTTGCCCGTAAGAGAATGGGCCCCGTGTGGCGCATGCAACCGTCACCTAGTGGAGCCACGTGGGAGGACGTGGTTAGCGTGTGCAACACACGCTCCAACTAAACTGCCCTCGGGCGGTTGCTGTAACATCGTCAGGCACATGTGGTGCACGCATTTGATGGTATAATCGCCGGATGATCCCAGAGCCCATTTTTGCACTTTCTAGCCCGTTTTCGACATGTTTTTCATAGCTAATCTCATGTATACCACTTTCACGTAATCATATACATTAAAAAATTGAAAAACGAATCAAAAACTAATGAAAATCATAATAGATGAAAGCCAAAAAAACCTTTGTTTTTGGCAACCCGATTACATAATCTCCCTGATACTACGTGTAGCATGTAACGTAGATCTTATTACGTGTCTTGGATCGTTCATGAAAGGATTAAAAACAAAGGAAATATAAAATATTTGATTTTGGTTCCTTCTCGACTTCCGAAGTAGTTTCTATGGCCAAAACGAGCTCTAATCTTCCGGGACCTTCACGAGAATTGTTCACCGACGCGTGATTAACATCTTTTTACAGTTTTCCCAAAATGTAAACACCTTTAAGGAGTTAGAGAATCCGTATGCTTACGAATGATATAAGCAACCGCAAAAGACCTTAATCTCTATATATAATTTTCATATCGAGCTTCCCCATCATAGGTCCGATATAGATCCGGTCCGCACTGATCGAGATCTATTTTCTTCCTGGTCTTTGACCCATTAACTTAGATAATTTATTGAGTCACTATCAAATTATGTAACTTAACTAATAAGTTATTGAAAAACTTATAAATACAATTAATAGTTGTCTAACTTTATAGGAAATGACTAAATTGTCCAATAAATTAAGCACTTATTATGTTTTATTATAATAGTTATTTCGTATGTATTATTAATAAAAAGTGAATATATTAATCAAACATGTTTTTCTAAATAAAAACCAAAATTAGGATAAAATTAGAAATAAAATCAAATAGCTTATTAAGGACATGCTCAAAACATACGTGGGAGCTATGCATCACTTTTCTTCTTAGGGCAGGCCTCTCTCTCGTTGCCAGTCAGATTTCTCTAGGTCCGCACAGGTCACAAGTTACAGATTTTGTAAGTAGTTTGTTTTTTAAGAAGACTAATTATTATGAACATTATTTGGTGCTATTTAGTGATTATTATTAGTAAATAATTTTTATTTTGTAAAAATAATATTAATAATTATCAGTATTTATCAATGATCGATATCACGAAAATGTTTACAAATTGAGCTGAGTCACACGTCATTCCAACGGCGTTCTTGTTCCGCTGTTAGAATTTGGTTCCTTTTCTGATACTATATCTAGTATTTGGCGGTGAAGTCTATCAACCTTATTCATTGTGGCATGATGGTTTAATATACTGTGCCTCAAATGGCATGCTGTATAATCTTGAGACAGCCCGTTAAAATGGATGAGGTAGTGTGTTAATTTCCAGAATAACATTCATATTTAGTGTCCATTCTGACTGACTTTGATTTGAGAATAAGTGGTTAACTGGTGGTATTGAAACATAGCTTTATTTGGCTGCGGTATATTATCTGCATGGTGTTTGAAGTTTTATTTTTTATGTCTGATGTTGTAAGGATGTGAATTGAAACCTAAACCACGCTTATGAGGATCCCAACTTGGTCAATATCTGCAGGAACTAATCAAATAGCATGGATTCACCAAAACTGCTATATGTATGTACTTTTATAGCTACCATATTTCCTTTTGTTATATGGTTACAGAGGAATATTCTTTTTTCTTATCTTTTTCACTGTAAATGCTTATTTAACTTTTTCATTAACAAATACTCTAGGTTTGCGTCTGTGCGGATTTATTTGCATGAGTTAAAAAGGCTAACGTTGATTATATGTTTACCAGATGAGGGTGCCATATCATTGGACGAGGAATTAAGTGGTGGTGAAGTTGAGGTACATGAAGGTCCATCAAATGGAGAAGACCAAGATCTCAAAGACAAGCTTTTGCGTAAGTTTGGAAGTCACATTAGTTCCCTGAAGTTGGAATTCTCAAAGAAGAAAAAGAAGGGAAAGCTACCTAAGGAAGCTAGGCAAACCCTACTCGAATGGTGGAATATCCACTGTAAATGGCCATACCCAACTGTAAGTATCTCCTCTGGAAAGTTCACGCACACACTTAATCAAGCTTCGCCACTAGTCTTGAATTGTTAGGAGATTTCTGTTGCTATGTTAGTTTCTCATAAATAAAGATGGTATATTAGATGAAACGTTAGAAGTTGAGGCCAAGGATTGAGGATTGGCTGAGACTGAACATGTTTCCTGGTAAAAGATTATGTTCAAAAATCTATACCATTGCTTCTGTAGGACTAAGTTGATGATATTAACCAGAGCTTCTGAATTTATCATAAAGCATTTTCATGACATGGAAGGTAAAGATTTCCTTTTGAAGTACCTCTTGAAAAGGAACTGATTACTTTTATTACTTCTATCCATCTCAAACTATGATACACATAAAAGCGTCGGAAGCATTCTGCGTGCCTCTATTTTCATTAACATCCATGTTTATACTGTGGAGGTTGAGATTGCATCAGATATGACATCATACTTGAAAATTTGCAAGATTAAGTTCTTTTCCTTTGTTGTATTCTTGATCATCTAGGAAGCTGATAAAGTAGCATTGGTTGAATCAACGGGGCTTGATCAGAAACAAATTAACAACTGGTTTATAAACCAAAGGAAACGTCACTGGAAACCCTCGGAGAACATGCAATTTGCGGTGATGGGTAACCTATCTGGACAGGTCCTTACAAATGACTGGGAGTATAATGTACATTCTCCAATATAACTCACTCATATTTGCCTTGGAGTTCGTATATTTTCTGGTAGAAACTGTAAAAACATAATATTTATGACATTAAATCAAATTCTACATTCCTAACTTTTGGATCTTGAAAAAATAATTATCATAAGTCGTTAAAATATAATATGATGTAACAAATGCGAAATATGTTAGTGTCATAAAGAGAGAAACAAATTTTAGCGGAAAACATAATATTTATGACATTAAATCAAATTCTACATTCCTAACTTTTGGATCTTGAAAAAATAATTATCATAAGT
>JAOTAY010000001.1:5347029-5364675 GCA_025629805.1 Erythroxylum baracoense
TTAGAATGGCCAATATGTATAAGACTGGTCTTTGAAGATTGGACCAATCGGCCTGTGGATCATTACGAATGGGCTCGAGCCCAGCACGACCGACTCGACCATACCAAATACAATAAATCAAATAATGAAAGTTATGATGGTCATACATTTCATCATAACATACTTCCTTTTATATACTACAACATTGGTAATTTATCAAGTCAGTTAACATAAATGATATACAAATATATTCGAGGTCCAAATTAATGTCTCATAGGGAATGTTATTTCTTATTTAATAATAGTTACATGTACTAATCATAATAAATAAGAAAATTGCTAATAAAAATTTTTATTAAGCTCAAGAATGTCAAAACATTATAAAAAACAATTGTTAATATAACCAAGATCTATTCTTTGAACATATTCCTTAAATATCTTTAGCGATGGATCTCTAGTTAAGGGATTTATAATC
Organism: Erythroxylum baracoense; assembly: GCA_025629805.1. NCBI lineage: Eukaryota > Viridiplantae > Streptophyta > Magnoliopsida > Malpighiales > Erythroxylaceae > Erythroxylum > Erythroxylum baracoense. The sequence continues at coordinate 5,347,483 of JAOTAY010000001.1, forward strand.
ATAAAATCCGTCTTAATATGCTCAATAAATACTATTTATTTTTGAACTTCCTCCTTTGTAACAAAATATTTCAACTTCATATGTTTAGCGCCTCTAATGTACTTGTCATTCATGGAGAAGAAAAATATTATAGAATTATCATAATAAATTTTCAATAACTTAGTAATGGTGTCGATAACCCAAATTTATGAAATAAAGTTTCGCAACTATAAGACATGAATCGTAGCCTCAAAACAAGCTACAAATCTTTCTTTTATAGTGGATGTAGCAATGAAAGATTGTTTAGTATTTTTTTTCATAAAATTACTCCTTTTACAGGAAAAAATAGTAGGAAATTGGTATTATTCCTATAGAGGCATAATTAGATTTTAGAATACTTAAGTATTAAGGATTATAATTACTTTAAATAAGAATATTTGTGAATCCTAATTATAGTAGGAAATTGGTATTTTTTCTAATTATAAAATGAGACTAATATTACTTTTTTTTTTCTAATTTCTTTTTTTAGAAATCCTAGTCTTACTTGACCACGAATTGAGGACTATATGTATATGTATAATGCCTTCGGCTATTTTTCTTAAACAATCAGAATATGATTCAAAGCCTTTAGCCTATTCGGAGGTTGATCCCTTTAAAATAATTAGATCCCTGTCTTTTAACTTTTATTTTTTATTTATCTTTGCCTAATTTAATAGATAAATCTAAGGTTCCTATCAACAACTTGGAAAAATGATAATCTCACAGACGCTTACACACTCACATAAATAATGAGAAAAGTGTATTCTTATAATAGAACTTTTATTCTTGACTCTCTGGCATAAATGCAACATTATATGGCTATTTATAGAACTAATGGAGAATTTTGGACTAACCAAACTAATGCCACTTAGTGATAAAATAAAAAGAGGAAAATACTTTCAGTAACGTAATAAATCTCCATAACATAAAGATTAATTAGTTTATCTTTATTTCACCATAAGGCTCTCTAGGTTATTCTAAATGAATTAAGGTTAGCTACACACATACAATTTTAAAATAACTATTAAATCACCTTAATTGATTAAGATTTGTCTATTTAACTACTTTTTCAAAAATTTTGTATAAATTCAAAAGTAAAGTGTATTTCTAATAGACCTAACCTCTCAAATCCCAATTCATGTCTTGTATAGATCTTGAAACTTAAAAACAAGTGAGAAAGTAACCTTTTAATATGTTTAGTTCATCCATGAAACACATGATTAGAAGTAATATGAAGAGCAACTTAGTTTTCATAGCAAAATATTATTGGTATTGAGATTTTAAGACTAACTTCAATTAAGATTTTACATATCTGTATTATTTTACACAAAAACTGTGTCATAGCTTTACATTCATTTTCTACACTAGATTAAGACAATATTTTGCTTCTTAATTTTCTATGAAATCAATTTTCCTCTCTAACAAAAATATAATAGCTAGTAGTAAATTTCCGATTAATCTTGAAACTTACCCAATCTACACCTGAGAAACAAGCGATGTGAGTATATCCATGATTTTTAAACAGTGTCCTTAATCTAAAATCTCCCTTTAAGTAATTAGATATATTCTAAAGTAGCTTAATGGTGAACTATTAGAGAAGACATGAATTGACGTATAAGATAGTTCAATTTCCCAACCAACCTTTTATATTTCTTAAGATCTTTAAATAAGTCTTCATCTTTTGTAAGTTATCAATTATGAAGCATTAGAGATCATCACAAATTAGTCCCCAAATTTCTAGGCTTTGTTAAGAATTCAAGGATATATTTTCTTTAAGATAAGAAAATGCCTTTCTTGTTTCTTGTCACTCAACTCCTAAAAATTACTTCAAAACTCCTAAATATTTTGTGTGAAATTGAATGTGAATAAAGGAATTTAGTTATAAAATTTCCATAATATCAATTCCAATAATGACAAAGTCATCCATATAGACAACAAGGAGAATGATTTTAGATGCAAAATATTTATAAAAACTCAAATGTTTAGACTTACTATTATTTATCCCAAAATTTTCCACTATTTAACTAAATTTTCCATTCTGAACATGGGAAATTTGTGTTACACCATATAGAGACTTTCCAAAATGACAAACTTTCCATACTTCTCCTAAGAGATAAACCTAGGTGCTTACTCCATTTAAACTTTCTTTTGAAGGTCATTATATTTTAAGTTTGATCAGGGCATTTTATCACAAGTCAGGCTTTAAGTTGAGCTATTGATCCATTATAATTGACTTTTAATAACTAAATCTTAAGTACCGTTAACATCTAAAGCATGTATCTCCTCTATTATAGCATCATGCTAGCTAGTATGAGATAAGGCTTCATGAGCATTTTTTTAGAAGAGTCATAAAATTAGAAGAGGAAACAAAGGAGCAAGAAGAAGAAGATAAATGATTATAAGAAACAAGGGAAAAGATAGGATAAATGCACTTACATTTACCTTTGCAAAGTGCAATTGGTAGATGAGAATCATTAGTTGTTAGGTTTGATGTTGAAGAAGAGACAAGTGTCTAACATGTATTAGGAGGGTTTTGTCGTCTAATATAGACCTGATGAATAAGTGGTGTTAGTGGTTGTGAAGGATTATTAGGTGTAGAAGCAACACTAGTTGACTGATATGTGACCATATAAACCAATATATCATCATTCTCCTCCTTACTAGAAGAAGTAAAAAAAGTAGGATAAAAAGAGAAGTGTTCTATAAAGGTAATGTCAACTGACACAAGATACTTATTAAGATTAAAACAATAGTATTAGTATCCCTTTTAAAGATAAGAGTAACTTAAAATTTTTTTTTTAAGATTTAAGAACTAGTTTAGTCACCTAGGATGAACATCATAAGCACAATAACATTACCAAATATTTAAGGTATAATAAGGAGCAAGGGTTTAGTAGAAAAAAGACATTATAAGAAATCTCACTATGAAGAATGGAATAAAGATATGTGATTAATCAGAAAATAGGCTACGGAAACTACATAAGCTTGAAATTGTTTAAGAATATGTATTTGAAATAAGAGAGCCTAGCTTTTTAAGGAGATGTCAATTTTTCTTTTAGCTATATCATTTTGTCATGGTGTGTCAATGTAAGAAGATCGATGAAGAATTCTATTATAAATCATGTATGTTTGAGAAGATGTAGAAAAATATTCTTTAACATTATAACTTCTCAAAGTATGCATAAAAATATTATCCCGTGTTTCAATTTTAGCATAAAAGGCATTAAAATAAAAAATAATCCCGAATAATTTTTGACTAAATAAACATCAAATCACTTAAGAAAAATTATCAGTAAAAGTGACAAAATACTAAAATTTAGCTTTAGACACGAGAACATAGACCCCAAACATCTAAATGAGCTAACTTAAAAGGAAAACTAGCTTTTTAAATGACTTGAGGGATTAAAGACAAGAGATGATATTTTGCTAACTAACACAACTCACAATCTAAGTAAGATACATTATAAAATGGAAGACATAAAATTTTCAATATAAGCGAGGAGCAACGTCCAAATTAATAATGTTATGTAAAAACAGTTAAGTCATTTAAGCAAGTAATAGAATATGGAGACCTATTGATTGAATTAATTTACCAATAATCTTCTTTGTCATGATAGGAATTGCTAACAACTTGATGAGAGAGAGCTTCTCAATCAATTTTTTCTTGCTTGATGCTTGTCCCAATTGCTCCCTCCTAATCTTCCTGAAGTCTTTTAACCTTGCTTCTACTATTTTTTTTCTTGCACACATTGCTTTCCATTCTATCTGAATCTTCAATCTTCTCTATAGTTTGAAGACTTCTTTCACAACTTCCCCTTCTTCACTTCTAGTTGACACTGCTTCAGTAGAACCTAAGGGTAATATTGACTTTCTCAAAGTCTAGTTACTGTTTTTACATAGTTGTCTTTTGATATTTTATGCAAAATAGGCACCAATTTCCCATTCTCGTATAATGTCTACCCCTGTAGTTTTTGACAAATCTACAAAAGCTAAATTTACCCCAATACCCTCTAAGCCAGCTTCCCTTCCAAATCAAGACACTGTTAATCATATCTACTTAGGAAATCCTTCCCTTTCTAATATTTCTTTTGTTGGTCCTTCTCGAAATTTAATGGATCCCCTTGACATCAAAACTTGGAATTCCTTACTTGTCTCTCCTACTAATAATGAATCATTTATGAAGCTTAATCATTTTCCTAAAGCATCACTAGAAAATGAAGTGTTGTGCCTTACGGTTTACCTGCTTAAGGTAAGAGATCAAAGCTAGTCTTCCTTACTTGTTGGTTTCTTTTCAAACAAGAGAGAATATTTTCCTCTATTCAATATCTGGGCTAAGGTGAAATGGAATAAAGAAAGACTTAAGCACACACCCCTAGTTGAAGGCAATTGCTAAATTTTTAAATTCTCCAAAGATGCTAATCTCTGTCATATTCTAGAACAAAGTCTTTATCATATTGCAAGTAAACCATTGTTTCTCCTTAAATGATACCTTAGAATTAAGTTGAACAAGGATGAGATTATATATATACTTGTATGGATAAATTTCCATAACCTTCCTCTTGAATGCTAGATAAGGGAAAGTTTGAGTTACTTGGCAAGCTAGTGTGCTTAGAAAACCTCTATACATGGATTCACAAACCACCAAGCTAGAATGCATTGGTTATGTTAGAGTTTATTTTAAAGTTTATATGGATCTTCAAATACCAGATTCCCTAATGATTAAGAGGCTCATTGATAAAGTTGAACTACAGGATCACACTATTTACCTTAATAGCTTTTGGAAGCCACTAGTCGCCAAAATTTGGAAAGTTATAAGCAAAGTATTTAAATCAGGTTTCAAGAGGAGTTAATAGCTAAGAATGTTATTGATATGTAAACGGAGGAACTAAGTCAGGAAGGTGCCAAGGAGATAAGTATGGAAGCAAACTCTGGTAATAATAACAAACCAGATGAACTCATTCCCCCTATGCCAAGGGAGGATAAATCTAGTAAGGCCCTAAACTAGGTTTAAGAAGTTTTAGCCCCTAATAATATAGTGAACAAGATGAAGGAACTAAAATGGACCAATCAATCCAATTAAAGGCTAAAAGAAGTATAAAATATAATAGGACAAGAAAGGAGAGGGATCATCCCTCAACTTCCTTCTATAAATATATTGGTTTAGAATGTGGGAGGCCTCAATAGCTCTCTTAAAAAACAAAGTCTTAGGGATGTCATATTGGAAAAGAAACCATGTTTATTTGGCTTACTGGAAACTAAAATAAAGGATGCTAATATAAGAGAGCAACTTGGTTTTATTTCAAATCATGTTCACCATTATAATGGCATAGAGAACATTGGTTTTAACCCTACTATTATCAATGTTTTATAACTAAATGGTTCTAATCAAAGAACTGTACTTTGGAATGATCATGAAAGTTTATTGTTATCTATTAATTTGTCTTTGGCTTTAGTCAGTGATTTTAATTGTATTATGAATATAAATGAAGCTGAAGGGCTCAAAATTAGTAAATTTACAAATGGTAATGAGCTCACTACGTCGATTAGTAAACTGAGAATTACAGACCTTAACTTTACTGGATAATACTATACGTGGTCCAATAAACAAAAAGGTTTCACCTTCATGAGAAAGAAGCTTGAAAGAGTACTTATAAACAACCTCTGGATAAATCAATTCCCTACCAATTAGGCACACTTTTGACCTCCTTTATCCTTAGACCATTCCACAATTGGGATTAGAGATATGTCAGGCAACAATTCTCTTAAATCTCCATTCAGATTCTATAACCTTAAGACGTAGGTGAATGAATTTTAAGAAGTAATGTTGAAAAACTTAAAAACAAATATAGTTAGATGTAAAACATATCGACTAGTTTATAAACTTAGGAAGATTAGGGAAGATCTAAAATTGTTGAAGAAAGTAAATTGTCCATGCATTGATATTCAACTAAAAAATGCCAATCTCCAACTCAAATTTATAAAAGCAAAGACTTACAATTCCCTAAATGATGTAGTCCTCAAGATCTCATAAGATTAAGCTATAAAGGATTTCTCAACTGCTCCATCTATGCATAGCTCTTATCTCAAGCAGAAGGCTAATGTTTAATGGCTCAAGGAAGGTGACAAGTGTAAAAAGTTCTTTAATACACTACCAGCTTACAGAAATAGAAACAAAATTTATGCCCTTTTAGATGGTGATGACATCTTACACAGAGAGCAAGAATCACTAAAAAATGACCTTTGAATATTACAAAGATCTGCTAGGATCCTCTTCCATCTGTACCTCTCTGTGTAGTATATAAAAAGCTTTATTCCTACAGGCATCAAAGAAGAAGCTTGAGTTGTACTTACCACTTTAGTCATAGCATATGAAATCATAAGAGTGGTCTTCAATTTTGAATCAAATTAGGCACCTTGTCCTAATGGCTTCAATGCCTACAATTTTTAGAAGACTTAGGAATCTACTGGAGAAATTATTACTAAATATGTAATGGAATTTTTCAGAAACCATAAAATGCTGAAAGAACTAAACAAAACATATCTGTGTTTGATACCTATATGGAAAATGCAAATTCAATGCAAGAATTCAGACCTATTGCCTACTGCAATTTGGTGTACAAGATTATTTCCAAAATCCTTTCAACAAGATTCAGATATGTTCTTCCTTCCACAATCAATCAATACTAAGGTTCCTTCTTTAATGGCAAAAAAATGGGAGACAATATGCTCTTTGAATAATAAATGTTTAAAGATTACCACTCAAACACATCTATTAAGAGTTGCTCTTTAAAGGTTGATCTTTATTAAACATTTGATACAATTAAATGAAAGTTCATACTAGACAGCCTCCGACATCTTAACTTCATAGATAAAAGCTTACATCTTTACTACCTCTTACAGTGTTATAATTAATGGTGAACTGACTTATCTTATTTAGGAAGTTAAGGGAATCTGGCAAGGGGACACCCTTTTTCCCATACGTTTCACCATTACAATAGAGGCACTTTACAGGATCACTAAGGTAGACATCAAAAATTCAGGCAACTTTAAATATCATTATAAGTGCAAAGATATAGGGATATTTTGCTTGGATATGTTGATGATCTACTATACTTTTGTGGTTAAGATCATTAGTCTCTTAAGATCATCATCAACTTATTAAATTTTCCACCTTATCTGGCTAAAGGATAATTTTTCAAAAAGCAAGCCAATGGTTTTTGTTGGAGCCACTTGGCTTACCAATCATTATAAAACAAAAACAATTGTCTGATTTTAGCCAACTATTTAAACCACTAAAAAGAGTCTCTACCTAGCAAAAGAAATTTCTATCTTTGGCAAGTCATATTCAACTCACTAGGAATGTACTAGCTAACCTCCATACATACTGGGGTTCCTATATAATGCTACCTAAAGGTGTTATTAAGGAATTTGAGAGAATTATGAAGAAGTTCTTATAGACAAGAGACATTAATAATCCATATCGAGTAAATTTGAATTGGACTAAAGTATGTTCACTAAAACAGAAGGAGGACTGTGGCTAGTCTCATTAAGAAACAAGAACATAATGCTCCTAGCTAAATGGATATGGAGGTCGATATCATATAACAAAAATGCATAGGTCATATGGGTTCATGTACATTACCTCAATAACAATAACTTCTAGAATATCAAGGAAAAAGGCAAACTCTTTTGGCCTCTTACTGAAAGGAAAAGCATGAGAGAGAAAATATATCTCTACATTAAAATGCAAAATGGAAATGAACTTCAAGCTTAGTTTTGGTATGACAATTGATGTCTAATAAGTCCACTTTATCAAATGTATGAGCTATCTTCCGTTTAGGAATAGACTTCCACTCAATCTAGAGTCTCGAGCATAATTAACAACAACACTTGACATTACGAACATAGAGCTATCTCACTACTTATAGCTAATCTGCCTAGCTATAAACCTAACTCCTTTAAGCTTGACCTTCCTACCTGGACATCGCACAATTTTGGAGTTTTTAATAATGTTTCATTCCCAAACACCATAAGAGAACACTCTATTAGAATTGACTGAGACAAAATTGTTTGGCTTAATTCAGTGGGGCCAACATTTCAATAGTGTGTTGGTTTGCAATACTGGGAAGGCTACCTACCAAGGACAGATTAAATCCAACCATCAGCTCAATAGGTTTCCTTTGTAATATACAACCAGAATCAAATCCACACTTGTTTTTTAAGTGTCCTTATACTAGTTCCATTCTATGACAAGGAAGAATGGCGACTTATTATTACAAGGGTTACATGAGCACAAAATCTATATTATTTAAAACTATTTTTGCTTGTTGTGTCTACATCATTTAGAAAGAGGAACCATCATATTCACAATCAAGCTGAAACTCCCAATTATTTCTTAATTCACAAGCTCATCATATAGATTAGGGAAATAATTATGGCAAATCAATTTGTTATGCATCTTACTGACCTTGAGAAAAAGTGATGGGGTATTTGAGGATAATTAATTAGTCTTATGCATGTTTAAACAACTACAAGTAGATAGTCTGTCAAATGCTCTTGTTATGTTACCTGTACTTATAGATAGTCTGATGTAAGGCTCCTATAAGCCAAATTCTTTTTTGGAATTTATACTTATATTTACTTTTAAAAAATAATAATCTTCTTTGTTATGAAAAATTAAAAAAAACAATAATTAGGAGCTAAGGGAATCTGGCAGGGGAACCCTTTTTCCCATACTTATTCACCATTAAAATGGAGTTACTTTACAGGATCACTAAGGAAAACATCATGAATTCAAGCAACTTCAAATATTATTATAAGTGCAAAGATATAGGGATCTTGTACTTTGGATATGTTGATGATCTACAAATTTTGTAGCTAAGATCCTTAGTCTCTTAAGATCATCATCAACTTATAAAATTAATTCTCCACCTTATCTTATCTGAAGGATAATTTTTCATAGAGCAAGCTAATGTTTTCTGTTGGAGTCACCTGGCTTATCAATCTTCACAAATAAAAAGATTGTTTAATTGTAGCTAGCTATTTAAACTCACTAAAAAGAGAGTGTCTACATGGAAAAAGAAATTTCTATCATTGGCAATCTATATTCATCTCACTAGGAATGTACTAGCTAACCTCCATACACTCTAGGGGTTCCCATATGAAGCTACCTAAAGGTGTTATTAAGGAACTAGAGAGAATTATGAAGAAGTTCTTATAGACAGGAGACATTAATAAGCCTTATAGAGTAAAAATAAATTGGAATAAAGTATGTTCACCAAAATAGAAGGAGGACTGTGGCTAATCTCATTAAAAAACAAGAATATAATGATCCTAGCTAAATGGATATGGAGGTTAATATCAGATAAGGAAACTACTGGATTAGATGGGTTCATGCACATTACCTCAATAACAACAACTTCTAGAATATCAAGGAAAAAGGTGAACTCTCTAGGCTCTCACTGAAATGATAAGGATAAGAAAAAGATCTTTACATTAAAAAGCAGAATGGAAATGGACTTTAATTTTAGTTTTGGTATGATAATCGATGTCCAATAAGTCTATTTTATCAAAGGCATGGGCTATCCTCCCTTAGGAACAAACTTCCACTCAATTCCAAAGTCTCAAGCATAATTAACAACAACACCTGACATTACCAACATAGAGGTTTGTCACTGCTTGTAGCTAATCTGCCTAGCTACAAGCCTAAATCCTTTAAGCTTGACCTTCCTACTTGGACATTACACAATTCTGGAGTTTTTAATAATGCTTCATTCCCGAACACCACAAGAGAACACTTTATCATAATTAACTGGAACAAACTTGTTTGGCATAACCCAGTGGTGCCAAGGTTTCAGCTATGTGTTAGCTTGCAACATTAGGGAGGCTACCTACTAAGGATAAATTAAATCCAACCATCAGCGTAATAAATGTCCTTTGTAATGTACATCCACAATCAAATCCACACTTATTTTTTAAGTGTCCTTATACCAGTTCCATTTGGTCTAGCATGTAATAAAGGCTTGGAAAATTCTATGACAAGGAAGAATGACAACTTATTTTTGCATGGACTAGTAGTATTTACATGAGTACAAAATCTAGATTGTTTACAACTGTTTTTGTTTGTTGTGTCTTGTTGGACCCCAATTTTTTATTTTTTATTTTTTATTTATCTATTTATTCATTGATTTATTTTATTTATTTTCTTAGAATTTAGTCATTAATTTAGCAAGCATGAATAGAAATTAGGGTTGTTAATTAGAGATGTTAGAATTAAATTATTGTAAAGTCACAAGAGACAAAAGAAGGGAAAAATTGGAAGAACAAGACAAATGGAGGGTAAAATTGAAAAATCAAGACAAAATGTAGTCTTGAACAAGAAAGAAGAAGAAGAAAATCGTGAGAAGAGAGAAAGAAGATAGAAAAACGTGGGAAAGAAGAGAAAAGAAGAAGAAGGATCGTGGATGCTAAGAGAAGAAGAAGAAGGAAGAGAAAGCAACTTGTTTTAGGTAAGTTTCATCTTTTCTTCTTGTTTGGGTAGAAAAATAAAAGGGATTAGAGAGAGAAATAGGTTAGTGTTGGAAGAAAGAAGAAGAAGGAAGAGAAACCCATTTGATTTTTCATGGGTTTCTAAACTAGGTTCTAGTTTTCTAGGCCAGATATACTATGGGTAAGTTAAGTCTAGGCTCAATTTTTTATTTATTCTTTATTATTAAAGCTTTATGAATTTCCATTTGAATTTGGATTGAATGAGAAATTGGTTTGTTTTAGGGAACCAAGAAAACCCTATCCAAGAGCAAGAGGAAAGGCACAACTGAGTTAGATTTTCCAAATGAATTAGGTGGGTAATATGTTTATTGTTATTATTGAGATGAGCAAATTTCTTACTTGTGTGTATGTATGCTTAATTGCTTGAATTTGACTTATTGTGATTGTTGGAAAATGTATTATGATGTATTCTCATGTCATACCATGAAAGATGATATGACAGTTTGCATAATCGAAAAAGAGGAAAAAGCATAAGATGCATAAAAGTATGAACATGTGATGAGATTAATTAAGCATAAGAATTTGCTTATGTTTGGGCAAGAAAGAAACCATTTCATTTGTCATGTGCACGTTGACCTTAAGCCTTCTCCCAACTGCCCGCTTGTGGCATATGAGATCCTAAGAAATGGACTCATTTTGTTTATGGTATAAACTTCGGTTTCTCTATTTCGACCTATGAGACTCTCAAGCCATTTGTTTATGCATTCCATTTGATTTTTCAAGTATGATACGCATTTGAGTGATTATTTTTGCTGGTTAATTATACATGTTACGTGTTATGTGATAACTTCCTTAACTATGAGTTTTGAGCTAAAAAGGTTGATGATTGAATTACTAGATAAAATGAGATATAGATATATACATATATGTGTGCTTGAATTTTGTGTGGTTCATTACAAATGGCTATAAACATATTAGCTACTGAGTTGTATAGCTCAACCTATTATTTTACTCCTCAGGTGCAGAACTCCATGATAGTTCTTTTGCAACTAAGTTAGTTCGACTATTTTTTTGGGTAGCTTTATAAGCCTATGGAAAATGAGCATCCATTTGTATTTTGTATTAAGTTATTGATGTAATTGTTGATATGTAACTAAAGCTATATTCAAACTCTATTTTGATTTAGTAATGAGATTAAGATTGAAGAAGTTTCTATCATACATGTACATTTCTTTCTTTTTGGTTAAGATTGTTAATTGTTGATAGTGATGGAATTCGTGTTGTGTTGAAAGGATGTATGTACATTCAGTATTGGATGGTTCGGGTCTATCCGAAGGTTTTGCCACGATAAACCTTTCCCGAGAGATGCTCTCGCTTAATTCTGTGACTTCGTCACGGCAAACTCTTCCTAAGAGATCTTTTTCTTGATCTTCAAAGTTTGTCGTGGCGAAGTCAAAAGTTGGTCGTGACAAACTTTCCTAATGGGTCCTTGAACATAATCTTTACCCGATCCTCTCGTAAAGCAACTTTGTAATAAGTATCGAGACCTGAGCACCAACATTTTTCTAGTATCAGAGCTTAGGCTTTTTAGGATTCCTAGGCTTAGAATGCGTAGTGGTATAAATGACTATAATGTGAGATAAATTGTTTGCATTGTTGAATTGATTGATTGCATTGAGTGACATGCATATCATGCGTACATGTAGGAAATAAAATTAAAACGAAATGTAAGCTAAACGATTATTGTTTTAATTGAAGTAGTAAGATGCCACCTTGTAGAGAAACATGAGGAGTTTTGTAAGGATCGATTACACCTGGCCCTTCACCAAGATAGGAGGGCACTAATGAGTCCAGAGCCCCAGGAAATGCTGGGGCTTCAGTTGGGTCGGGTAGTGCGCCCTCTCAATTACAGATGCATGAGTCTCCTCTTTCGCAGGAGTAAGTGCCTACTCCCTTAGATCCTAGGTTGTTCTAAGCCTTTGCTCAGGCTTTTGTCTAGGCCATAGGCCAGATGTCACAGACTTTTGCTCCATCCCCAGCTAAGAAAGGAAAGCAGTTTGATAAGCTCAGGAAGTATAGAGTAGTGGGCTTTTATAGGACCACAGCCCACTGATCTAGAAGAAATTAAAACATGGCTGAGGAAGATAAAAAGGGTGTTGGAGTAAATGGACTATGAAGATGATGAAAAAGTCGAATATACTGCAAGGTTGTTGTAGGGAGATGCTCTGCATTGGTGGGAAATTGTTCCAGGGAGTAAGATGAAACTACCAATATTGATATGGAAAGACTTTCTAGTTGCTTATAAGAAGAAGTATGTGTCTGAGGTATATGTTTAGCAAAAGCAAAGGGAATTTTTGATTCTCACCCAGAGGGAGATGACAGTAAGTGAATATGAATGCAGATTTACTAAATTGTCCCGATATGTTACTGAGATAATGAGTGAGGCAGCTAAGTGTCGTAGGTTTAAATCGGGATTGCATTTAGCCATCAGGAAAAAAGTGGTGGCATAAAATTTTTGTGATTTCCAACAGCTAGTTGAAGTAGCTTTAAGGGTTGAGAATGTGGGGAACATTAAGAGCATCGTAAACAGAAAGAGAAAAGGGAGAAAACAATTCAGGAGGAGAGGTGGTACTCCTATGTTAGAGAGGAGTGCCAGGATTTCCCTGTACAGTCTAAGGAGAGGAGCAGTGGTGCAAGCAGGTCTAGACAGGAGAGAATCATTTCTCATCAAGCCTTAACAGTAGGAGGCAGTATAAGGGAAGAGGGGGATAAGATAACCATTCCCAAGTGTGAGCATTGCGATAAATTCCATAAGGGGGGAGTTCTATAGATTAACTAAGGCTTGTTTGAACATTGGAAAAAAAGGGCACATGGCTAGGGAGTGCCCGCAATATGCAAGACAAGAGAGAACTCAGATGCAAGCTTCAAAAAGGGCTAAGACTATAGGATACAACACTACAACTGAAGTGGGAAGTTCTAAAGCAGCTAAGACAGTGAATCATCTAGAAAGACCAAGGGGGCAAGCACTAGCTAAAGTGTTTGTAATGACAAGGGAGGACGCAGAGACAACTTCGGAGGTTATGACTAGTACAGTTAAATTATTTGATGATGATATTATTGTTTTGATTAATCCAGGGTCTACCCATTCATTTATTTCGTTAAGTAGAATTATGCATAGAAGAAATTTCAGCCCATTAGATGGTCCTTTGATGGTTAGTACCCCAATCGGCCAATATATTATTATTATTCAAGTTTATAGAGATTGCGAAGTGTATACTGGTGAAGAAAAATTAGTGGTGGATTTAATTCCATTGAAAATGGGGGGGGATTAGATGTGATATTGGGCATGGATACATTAGAAAAGTATAATGCTAATTTAGATTGCAAACAAAAGATAGTAGAGTTTGTGTTGGATGAAGGTAAAAAGGTGGTGTTTATGGGGATAGGAAAGCAAGTCCGCCTAGAATTATTTCGGCCCTGATAGTAGGGAAAATGATGAGGAAAGGATGTGAAGCATTTTTATCATATGCACTAGACATGAAGGTAGATGGAGGGAAGTTAGAAGATATTCATGTGATTATGGAATTTCCAGATGTTTTTCTAAAGGAATTAGTAGGACTACCACCACCTAGAGAAATTGAATTTCCCATCGAGCTTCTACCAGGTACTGCACTGATATCAATTCCATCTTATAGAATGGCTCCAACATAATTGAAGGAACTTAAATGGCAGTTAGAAGAATTGTTGGAGAAAGGGTATATTAGGCCTAGCTCTTCACCTTGGGTACCTCTAGTTCTTTTTGTGAAGAAGAAAGATGGATCGTTGAGAATGTGTGTGGACTACAAGAAGCTCAATCATGTCACTGTCAAGAATAGATATCCTCTTCCACGTACAAATGATTTGTTTAATCAATTGCAAGGGGTGAAAGTCTTCTCTAAAATAAACTTGAGATCGGGTTACCACTAGTTCAGAATAAAGGAGTCTGATGTGCCAAAGACTGCTTTTAGAACACGGTATGGGCATTTTGAGTTCTTAGTGATGCCCTTTGGGTTAACAAATGCCCCTGTAGCCTTCATGAACTTAATGAATAAAGTATTCAAGCCTTTCTTAGACCAATTTATCATAATCTTTATTGATGATATATTGGTTTATTCTAAGAGTGACAAAGAGCATGAGGAACATTTGAGGATTGCCTTGGAGACACTGAGGAAGAAAAAGTTGTATGCCAAATTCGATAAATGCAGATTTTGGCTAACGGAAGTGGTATTTCTTGGACATGTAATTTCAGAACAAGGCGTACATGTGGATACGAGGAAGATATAAGCTGTAGTCAAATGGGGAGCACCTAAGAACATAGCAGAAATGAGGAGTTTCTTGGGTTTACCTGGGTATTACAAAAGATTTGTAGAGGGCTTTTCCATGATAATGGCCCCACTTACCAAGTTGACAAGGAAGAATCAGAAATTTATGTGGATAGAGGAATGTCAAAAAAGCTTTGAGGAATTGAAGAATAGGCTCACAACTGTACCAATTTTGACCTACCTTCTGGTAGTGATGGATATATAGTATATAGTAATGCCTCAAGGAAGGGATTGAGGTGTGTGTTGATGCAAGGAGATAAAGTGATTGCCTATGCTTCTAGGAAATTAAAACCTTATAAGATGGACTATCCTATGCATGACTTGGAGTTAGCTGCCATAATTTTTGCGTTGAAAATATGGAGACATTACTTATATAGAGCCAATACCAGGGTATTTACAGACCACAAGAGTCTTAAATATTTGATGAGCTAAAAAAGTTAAATCTAAGGCAAAGAAGGTGGTTAAAACTACTGATGAATTATGACTTGATAATAGATTACCAACCGGGGAAAGCTAATGTAGTAGCTGATGCATTGAGTAGAAAATCTACTATGGCACATGTGGAGATAGTATATCTTCCTTTATTGGAGGAATTAGCCAGAATTAAGGGTGACATTAAGCTAAGCTGAATCTGATTATATAGTGACTAATTTTAGAGTGAGGCCAGCGTTGAATAAGAAGATTAAGGAATTGCAGGAACAAAATGAGTGCTTGAGCAAGCTCAGAGAAGAAATTAAAAATGGTAAACCTTCTGAAATAGAGATAAGAGAAGATGGATTGACGGTGGTAGGAAACAGACTGTGTATTCCAGACATGCAAGAGTTGAAGGATGAAATTATGGATGAAGCACACAATGCTTTATATGCAATGCACCTAGGAAGTACAAGAATGTATAGAGATTTAAAGGAGCACTTTTGGTGGAGAGGAATAAAGAAAGATGTGGCAAAGTACGTTAGAAAATGCTTAGTGTGCCAATAAGTTAAAGTAAAACATCAAGCACCTACTGGTAAGCTTAAACCTTTTTTTATTCCTGAATAAAAGTGGGAGAAGATTACAAAGGATTTCTTGATGGGATTGCCAAGGACTAGCAGGAAGCATAACACAATATAGGTTATTATTGATAGGCTAACTAAGTCAGCACATTTCTTGCCATTTAGACAAGCAGATTCTTTGAATGTATTGACCAAGAAATACGTAGATGAAATAATTAGACTTCATGGGATTCCAAGTTCTATAGTCTCAGCTAAAGATCCCAGATTCACCTCTAGATTCTGGAAAAGCTTACAAGAGACTTTGGGAACCAAATTTCATTTTAGCACAGCTTTCTATCCACAAACTGACAGCCAATTAGAGAGGACAATACAGACATTGGAGGCTATTTTAAGAGCTTACGTTATGGACTTCAAAGGCTCCTGAGATGATCATCTGCCTTTAATTGAATTTGCTTACAATAATTCTTATCACTTAGGAATTCAAATGGCATCTTATGAAGCCTTGTATGGTAGGAGGTGCAGAACTCCTATTTGTTGGGATAAGATAAGTGAAAGGAGACTTTTAGGACCTGAATTGGTACAAGCTACAGTTGACAAGATTAAATTGGTAAAGCAGAGACTCAAAGCAGCTCAAGACAGAATGAAGAGCTATACGGATGCACATAGAAAGGAGATGAAATATGAAGTGGGAGACAAAGTATTTCTTAAAGCCTCTCTATGGAAAGGAGTCTTGAGATTTGGTAAGAAGGGCAAGCTTAGTCCAAGATACATAGGCCCTTGTGAGATCATTGAGAAGATTGGGCCTTTAACCTACAAGTTAGCCTTGCCACCCAAATTATCTAAGATTCACAATGTCTTTCATGTATCATTGTTGAAGAAATACCAATCAGATCCTTCACATATAGTCCAACCTTCAGAGGTTCAATTAAGAGATGATTTAACTTATGAAGAACAACCAGTAGAGATCCAAGATTCAAAGGAAAAGGTCTTGAGAAACAAGACCTTGAAGTTGGTTAAAGTCTCATGGAAAAATCATGCAAGAGAGGAGGTAACATGGAAGCCTTTGGAAGCCATACAGGAGAAGTATCCATCTCATTGTAGACTCAGGTAAGAATTTCAAGGACGAAATTTTTTAAAGGGAGGGGAAATGTTGGACCCTAATTTTTTTTATTTTTCTTTTCTTTTCTTTTATTTATTTTTCTATTTATTCATTGATTTATTTTATTTATTTTCTTAAAATTTAGTCATTAATTTAGAAAGCATGAATAGAAATTAGGGTTATTAATTAGAGATGTTAGAATTAAATTAGTGTAATGTCATAAGAGACAAAAGAA
>JAOTAY010000001.1:5389584-5401270 GCA_025629805.1 Erythroxylum baracoense
AATAGTTATATTTTAATTAATAATAATATTTTAATTAAATATAATGTAATTAAATAAATAATAATAATTAAACTATTGTAATTAATAATAATATTTTAATTAAATAAAATGTAATTAAATAAATAATAATATTATTTTAATTAATTATAATATTTTAATTAATAAATAATAATATTTTAATTAATGAATATATTAAAAAAATCCTACAAGTTAGATATTCTAGTAAAGGGAGGGCATTTATGAAATTTCTTTATGTCTTTTGTTTTCATCCGCGAGACCAGAAATATCATACCACAGTCTTGAAAGGAACAAAAAATTTCTTTCTTTGTTCTCCAAAAATAGAACAAAAATGAGTGAGTACAGCAAACAAACACTATAAAATATAGAGCTTTTGTGTCCTTATTATCCGTCCTCACCCATGAGAACGATAACCAAACACTACGTAAACAACGTATGTTTGTCTTAAGAAAAGAATAATTGTAAGTTCTTTTCTATTTCTTTCAATCCTTTTTCTTGTTGTTGGATTGTAACTTGAAACAAAATCACTTTAGGAGTGACCTAACACTTTTCACCTCTTTTTTGTGCCATCATACATTGTATGTCTCTCTAGTTTAAAATGTGCAAGAATTTAACGAAGTCTAAAAGGAGGTGATAGTGGACTGGTGGTGGCTCTTTGATTTTCCTCAGCGTGCGCCGTCCCAACATCCTTTCCGCACGCCGACTAGCATATATGGACCTTTTAGTCTTACAATTGCATTGCGTATATTGCTTTTCTAGAAGGAAGAAGTGAAGTGTCACTACACTATTGTAGTGTAACTGTAAAGCTTAAAGCCTAAAGCTGAAGCAGTTGCAGATGAATCGTAGCAAAAGCAAAAGTTGCTAGAATGTCATAGGGCCGTCGCCTTATTAAGAGGCCATTCCGTTGCACACTTGCTCCCCACCACAATAATTAGGGTGCAAAACTCCACTGTTTGTTAAGGATGCTCGGTGCGGATAACTGGTAGAAATAAGATCCACTAACAGAGACCCACTGGACAAGAGACCACAGATAATAGAAGAAGGCCCATGTCCAAAGAGATCAAAAATGGCAAACACAAAAAAGAAAAGAAAAGAAAACAAGTAGATGAAGTTGAACAGTTCAGTAAAAGAGTTAACTCCTATTAGAGAGAGAAGCGTATTTCAGAGACAGACAAATTCCCCTCTCTTGTTACTTTCCGTTAATTCCCTTGTATGTGAAAGGCAACTGTTCCTCTATATGCATGTAATGGAAGGAAAGATTTCAAAAGTTGCAAATTTTCTTGACCGGGTATGCTTGTTTGCTCCTAAAAACAGCAAAGATTGTTGCTTTTCTGTTTGTAATGAATGATTGACCTAGTTTGTTTATCTTCTGAGCCATTCTTTGCATTTACTGTTTCAATATTTTGGATTTAGTTATGTTATCTCAGACAAATGTGTTTTCTTTTGCCAAAGGAAAGGCGTCTCCATAACTCGGATCTCCTAGCTCTGTATAGTTTAGGTGACTACTTCAAATGGATTCCCCTTGGCCTTTTAGAAAACTTCGGGTACTGGCTTGAGGCCGCAATAAGTAGCAATTTTCTTTTAGGGGTGTTTGGAAACTAATGAATTGTATTCAATTCATTAACTTTATGTAATTGAATTCAATTCATCCGTTTGGAATGTTAAAAAAGAGATGATTTCAATTCAACCATGTAATTGAATCGCATTTTCTTTATGAATTCAATTATAATTTCAAACGATGTGAATTGAATTCTGAATTGAAGAGTCAATTCTTTCTAAAACATTTAAAAAAATTTTCAAATATATACATCATAAATATAAATTACTATAAAATATACACACATTAATTACATACTATTTTTAGTTAAAGATAAAAAAGTCATATAAAGTAGTTAATTGATGGGATGCTTATACGGGTAAGAAGGATGGTAAATGTATTCTCTGACTTTACTTATTTGGTCGCCGCCATATACGAGTAGATTAGTGTCTGGCTATTGTACATTAAGGGCAAATGAATATTTATTGTCACTGGAAGTTGCTTTTGAGTTGCATGGCATGTACAACCATCATATGTTGTTCCTGACTCCAATAAATCAACAACAAAATCATCACAAGTTGTGCTTATTCCATATATGCATATATCCATTAGAAATTTAGAGTAATTAAATATTACTCATACCACATACTTGTATGAATGAGATGTGTATTCCTGTTTTGAATCAAGAAAGGTGAAGTTGGCCGTATGCATTGCATAAAACTTATCAAGGAAAAGCATATAAGTAACAAGAACCTCGATAAGGATATGGAAGATTTTTTTTGGGCAGCATATCAGAAGAGTTAAAAGTTTATATTGACGCTTTTATAACTTGCAACCATACAGTGGAAATTAGGTGCTTAGCTTTTTTTGGGGTTTCCTGGCAGCTGGTTTTAGTCCACATGAAAACATGCTTCATGAACTAGATTTGTGTAGCTGGGATGGATTCAGAGTGTGAACTTATGCCTCTTTCACTTCTGCTATTTTCTGCAAATCTCGAGCTTGCCTGATGTAATCCTTTCTCTTTCTCTTTTGAACTCCACTCAGACAAATAATAGTCTTCTTCTTTGGCAATCTTCGACGATGGTCCACAGAACATCCCACCCCACTGTGGGAAGTGTATTAAAGTAATTGGCAGGGTGCAGCATACAATCATAACACCCATGAGTGTTATCCCTGTTTCTTTCGAGTACTTGGATCCTCTAAAAAAAATTAGTTGAGTTATAACTGCTCCAACATTTCCACCTCCTCCTGTCATACCTGATACTAGTCCCAATGACCTGGACATGGACAAGGAGATTTGAAGATGGAATCAAGATAAAATACTGGGTAATTGAAATTCATTTTCTTTCTCATAGTTCAATAACTTAATGATTTAGCATGCTTGAAGTTATGCATAAGCATATGATGCAACATACGTATGTGCTTATGAGCCATAGAGTGTGCATGTATTTACTTTTGGTGTTCTAGGTCTATGCAGTTACGCCATCTATATGTGCTAATAAATGTGGAAGCTCTTTACACGGCTACATAGCATCCATGTTATTAGTTTTAATTGTCTTTTGGTTGACTTGTCATTCACATTGTTCGTTATTGTTAGGATCTAAAAATAGATGGTTAAGTGGATTCCTAAGTATGCTTCCAGTTACATTTGTTTGTATCATAAATAGCAGGTTACTCCATGGCTACTTTGACATTTTCAAAATTTTCACCTTTTGCAAAATAAGAAACAAGAAAAGTAAATTCAGCTTGTCTCTCAATTATGTGCATGATTCAACTTGAAACTTTGGATTTCCATGACTTTGGGTACTTAATTATTGAACCAATGTTTTTATGTTGAAATGCTATGTAGTCTCGTAAAATTTTCAGCAGAGTTGATCTTACCTGCAAGAAATCCTTTCTCGTTTTAGGGGCAGTGGAAACCTGAGTTTCAGAACACATTACCTCCCTTTTATTTCTGCTCACCTTTAGACCTTTGATTTATTTTGTTATTTGAATGAGTGGGTGTGAAAGATAGTTTTCAGAATGACACTCTTTTTAACAGTTGAGTTTTGTGGTAGTATGTGTTTGTAGATCATATTCTTTTGAACAAAATCAAATGTCAAAGTCAGAAACCTTACCTTCGTGAGACGAAGGGAACAACTCCAAACGTCATTCCACAGGCAGCTTGGCAAAACAAAGAGAAAGCAATCATCACCGCAATTGAAGCACTTAGAGATGTTACTCGCCCAAGAATGATACAGAAAACACCTCCCATTGTCTGCGCTATCCACAAAACCCAAAGCCTGCCCCTCATCCCAAAACTTTTGGATACTAAATCTGATATCATTCCTCCAGCTGGCCTTGAAACAAAA
Source organism: Erythroxylum baracoense (assembly GCA_025629805.1). Taxonomy (NCBI): domain Eukaryota; kingdom Viridiplantae; phylum Streptophyta; class Magnoliopsida; order Malpighiales; family Erythroxylaceae; genus Erythroxylum; species Erythroxylum baracoense. The sequence goes on from JAOTAY010000001.1 coordinate 5,393,491, forward strand.
TTTGCTAATCCAAAACTTGCTGCAATAATTCCTGCCGTATGGAGTTTCAAATCAAACCTGTCATAAAAATATTCTGCAATGATGTTGTCGACTGTCAGCTCTACCCCAAAGCAATATCCATAAGTCAACGCCAGGATCCATGCTCTGTAATTCGTGATCCCTTGGTATAAGACATGGGAGAATTTATCTTTTGGCTTGTCCCCTGATTTTTGCAACCTCTTGAAGTTACCATCAGGTAAGTCTTCTCCAAACATCAAGACAGCAATCGCTGACAAGGTTTGGAAGAAAGCAGGTACGAAGAAAGCTATTCTCCAAGCTGTAAATTTGACTGCTCCAATGTCACGAATGAGGCTAAAAACAAGAGGCATAATAAGCTGTGTTGCTCCACCCCCAAGGTTGCCCCAACCACCTGCAGTACCATTGGCAGTGCCAACTACTCGGGCTGAAAACATTGAGCTCATCCAGTATTGCGTTGAGACAAAGGTGGCTAGGGAGAAGCCTGCGAAAAAACGTACAAGGAGAAAAGAAGCTGGTGACGAGGCAATTGAAGTGAAATAAACCGCCGGTGCAGTGATAAGGATTAGTGAAGCAGAGGCGATACGTGGTCCAAAAAGGTCACAAGCAGTGCCCATGGCAATTCGAGCAAAGACTGCACCGGAGACCGATGCAATTCCTGCGTTGCCAATGTCTGTGGCAGTGAGGTTGAGATTGTCACGGATGATGGGAAGAAGGGGCGGAGCAGCAAAAGTTGACACAAAGCAAGCAAAGAAAGATACCCATGACAGATGAAATGCCCGCATGTGGGGCGCTGCTGCTGAAAACAATCTGAACTCGGTTGCCTTGTGCTCTGAGTCCACAGGGAGAACAAATTTGGAAGGCTGAGGGTCCGTTACTGCAGCTTCCACCTCCATGCTTGTTTCTTGTATGGAAGTAATGGAAGAAAATATTCTCGAGTTTGGATTAGGTTTTTGGACGCAGTATCTTTCCCTTTTACAGCAGGTAAGTCTTAAGCAGTTTGTTTTCTCTCCAACTAGAGTATTTTACAGAGGGAAAAGTATGGAGATTTGCAGTTGGCAAGATTATCAATAAGAGAAGCAAAGGAGCTATTTCAAAAGCCTGGAGGATACCTAACTTGAGATTTCCATGAACTGAAGGTTCAACATTTGTGATTTATTCAGATTTGTCGTGTTGTAGGACAGGAGGAGGGAATACTAAATGGGGAGATGTAATTAATAGAGTTGGGTGAGAGAAAAGAAGGTAGGATATAAATGACCAGACAGAAGAATCAGGGTTTTACGGGATATTTAAAAACAAAGGGAGGAGTATCAAAGAGTTTCCTTTAACATTCGTATTTGTCATTGTCTGCTACTTGGTTCTATAGGCAAGTGCCAAGGAAGAGCTTGATTCATATAGGCACAAGACTGAGTTTGTGTATGAGTTTGATAACTACTTTAAAACCAAGTATGGAGCCGGAGTTGAGAGAAAATTATGGTTAGCTAGCTTTGGAAATCTGTGCAAGATACGTACAGCAAGGATGTGGGGGATTTTCTTTTGTTCAAACTGGGTTAGCAGCAGATAAATGACCCTTTGCATGTAAGAAAGGCAAAGTTTTGAAGCTAAAAGCGTACACTGCCGCCGAGTCTCAATATCCTACTGTCCCTCCAAGTGAGGAAAATGCAAGTGCAAGGAATTCCAAGAGTTGAAAGGGAGCAGTTTGGCGACAATTGCTCTTGGAGCTTGATTTCCATAGCTAGTTATGTTGACTTGTGAAAGGAAAATTTGTGTGATATGAGAAAGAAGTTAAAATGTACACGTTGCACCAAGCATTGACTTTGGACAGCAGGCAGAGTAGGTTGAAAGGAATTGGATTCGTGTATATACTAACAGATTCCTTGAACGTTCTTTCTCGAGTGTGAGGACAAATGTGTCCTCATCGTGTTCTTGTTCATCCATTGACATTCTGAGACAGCTTCATTTCTGGTTCTAAGCAGCTCGATTTTCCAAATACGCATTTACGCCTTTATGGTGAATTAGTAATGGTTAATAAATAGACTCTGACTTTAAAGGTCACGAGAGTCAACATACCCATACCATGAAACTTAATGGCTGTCAGGGTAATCAGGTCATTTAAGGACGCCCTTGATGTCTGTTCCTAGTGCTGGAGTGGAGGAATATTCATAAAGATTCATGAATCAAATGATCCTGATACGGAGGACTCAGTATTTGTATTTTCAATATACCATCAATCAGTTTTTTATTTTCTCTTAATTAATAATCATTAACTTAATTTACCGTCCCTAGGTAGTGGTCCCGCGAAATCAATCATTTAATCTTAGTGCTTGTTCAAGTCAAACAACAAAATTATTTAATGGACCACAAATTGGCACAAAAGTAAGAACGTGTTTTTAATGAACTTAGTCAGTTTCTACTTTGCTTGCGGCAACATTGTCAACTTGTATGATGTAGCTCTATATTTTTGTTAATTATCATTTTATATTCTGCTTGAAACAAAGATGAGGCAATTTTCTTTTATTTGGTCAAGAATGAGACGATAAGGTATTGTTTCCTTACCCAATTCACTTGCAACACATTTCTCTAGGACCTAAACAGTTTAGGCAAGATATATGTAAATAGGTCTTTAATAATTTACTTATAATTTAATATCTAATATTAAGATAAAATTTAATAATTAAGCCCTGAGGTTCTATCTTAATAAGATAAAATCTTGTTAAGAATTAATTTAAAAATATTCAAATGTACGGAATTTATTTGGATAAATATATATTTTTACAAAACTTCTACGAATGTATCCTAGGGTTCAACTCTAATTCATAGTCTCAAATTTGTAAAATTTATAGAAAGTCATGTCTTTTTCTTGGCATAAAAATTTACTTGACTAGCTTGCTTACTGCTGTTTTTTTGCAGTGCATGTCAAAATCGTGCATTTGACAATCTGAACTACTCGTGGTTTATGGAGTCGGTCATTTCGGAAATTGCAAGTAAAGGTGTATGAATAGAGTTCTCACACCCCCCGCCGACAGAATCTTTTAGTTATTAGAGACTTGGGCCAATAGTAGGAAACTAGGAGAATTTCTATCCGTCTTCTTCTTTTAGATTCTGGTACAAAGTTGCAAATACTCTACTGAATTTAGTATCGGATTAAATTCTATAATAGTATATTGGTATTGATTAATACCAGATATTCTTTCGAGTAAATTTTTAAATTTATAAAATAGTCCCTGATTTTTTTAGAAATCACAAAATAGTCTATTGTCATATTATATTGTTGCACTATATACTTTATAAGTTTACATCAACCTCATTTCTAAAACTCATAATAATAAATAATAACCACAATTAATATGAAATAACAATAATTTTCAGATATTTAACATATAAATAATAACTACAATTAATATAAAAAATACAATTATCATCATACAAATATAAAATTAAGAACAATACAAAGTATTTAAAATATTACAATTTCATCATATGATAAATAATAATTACATCAAAATATTCAATAAAAAATAATAATTATCCTTGACTCTCAAACTATTACGATTTAAGACAGAAGCTTGTAATGAGGAACCAACCAACTAGAAATAAAACCTGTAACAAAAACATTTACAATTACATTACCTATATAGAATTTAACATGTACATCAAATATAAGTAAAATTTAAAAAGAAGAAAAAACAAAAATCTGAAACTTCATTCAATCGTCTACAGAAGGATATCCGCTATAACTACACTGACCTCAATTATCATTTGGTACAAAATCTTCATCATTGAGAGGAGTCTCATCATCATCATCATTCAAATTTAATGCACCAAATGACATATCAATGTTTTCCTAACCAAGATTATCTTCTAAATCGTTCATATTTATCAAATCTGGCTCCTCAAAAACTCAATATACCAAAAGATCGATATTATCAATAGAAATTAGATATGTTGAACTACTTGTGCTATTAATACTCATAGTAAACACTAAATTTTAATTATTAGAAAATTATAAGAAATTATATTGAAATTAATAATTATAATAACATATCTTTCCCGGAGCTTTAAATTATAACAAATAAATACCAAGTCATTCGATGTCTTGTGCTCCAATCCATTCATTTTCTTGAAATAGATGAATTCAAACGTGCTCCAGTTTTGTTCACAGTCTGTTGCACTCACACATTGACTTAAAATCTGAATTGCAAACCTTTGTAATTCTGGAATACTACTTTCGAATTGATCCCACCAAGAAACTGTAAGTTGTAAGATAACAAAAGTAGCGTTACAAACAAAATAAATTGATAATTAATTTTCAACAAATAAGAAAAAGAAACAACTAATACCTAGAGAAAGTTTTGCTTTTTGTTGAATAGCAATCGACAATCCAAAATCCCCACCACACTACTTTTAAAGCTCCATCTGTAAGCTCAAGAGATCTTACGTCATTTCATCGCCAACAATTGTTGTAATAGTGAATAGCATTCCTAAACTAACCTCAGCTGTCTTTGTAAAATCTAGTCTGAAGTATACACTAGGATTCAAAAACGTCCCAACTACAAACAATGAAGAAGAAAGTTGTCTTTCCCATCTCTCATTGATGATTGCAAGATACGGTGTGTACAAAGAAGACTTATGTTTCAGATTGTCCTTGATTGCTTCCTTGGCCCTTTTTATGGCATCATAAAAATATCCCATTGTTGCCTTTGCTTTACTATCAACTAAGCGAAGCACCCTCACCAAAGATTCACAAACACAGAGTATAATTTTGGAAACCTCCACTCCAGCATTAAACCTAGAATGCTAAAATGCAACTCACTTATCACTTGTAATCATTTGTCTTAACTCTTTCTTCATCTTAACAAAAGATTGAAGTGATAAGAAATTTGTTGCAAATCTCGTCACAGTAGGACGATATAAATTGTTACCATTGATAAATTCTTTTCTCATTAAATTTAACTCCCATGCATGATTATAGATGAACTTGGTCACCTTTTTAGCTTTTTACATAGTCTCATCAATAATAGAAAAATATCTAGGATCTCCTATATTCTCCAGCATTAGGCAATGTAATGTGCAGCACAAGAAGTCCAAAAAAAAGAATTATACTTATTCTGTAACCTTCTTCCTGTCGCTTTATAAGTGGCATCATTGTCAGTGATGAACTAAACAATATTCTCTGGCCCTACTTCATTCACAACTTCATCAGATATCTCAAACAAAGTATTAGTATTTCTAATCAGGCCAGATGCATCAATAGATTTCAAAAAAATTGATCCATTTACAGAATAAACCAAAAAAATTAATAATAGGCTCTTGTTTGCTATTTGTCCAACCATCACACATGATTAAACACCCAAAAGTAGCCCAATTTACTTTTCTTTCCGCCCATCTCAATTTTCTTTCTGCCAAATAACTCATAATTTTAGAAACAGAACAACTCGAAAGTTTACCTCTTAAGTCATCAATCGAAGGAGATTTGTATTTCAGACCGTAAGAGGCTATTGCATCCAACATAGGTTGATAATAATAAGACTAAGAAGAATTGAATGATGAACTTGTATCATACCACCATCTAGCTACTGCCATGTTGACATTGTGAGCCACATCTCTTGATTGCATTGCACTACTAATTGAAGGATGGGTCCAAGAGTTGTTCATGGTGCAAAAAAACTAGTCACCTGCCTTATTCTTTTCCTCACTTCAGGTCCAACTATAACATTCACTTCTTCCTGGGCCTGGGATGGAACACTACCACTACCACCTTCAACATTTTATCAATCACCACGAAAACCAGCAAACAAACTTCCACTACCAATTTCAAAATTCAACTTTACCCTTTTATCTTTCTCATATTGATATTCTTCAAGCAAATGTTTTCATTGCCAATTCACATCATGACTTACTTTTTTTACAGGGTTTTATATCTCCTTTAACCCCAGTTAAATGCTTTTTCAATCGGGTGATTCCTCCAACTTTCAAATGCTTGTTACAAAACAAGCAAATTGTATGATTCTTTATACCTGAGACCAATGCAGTATGAGCTCAAACTGGATCATTATATCTTTCTTAAGCAGTTTAATCAGGAGTATTTGAACTTCTTTCCATTTATCTGTAACAATAAATGAAGATATTAGTTTTGTAAGAAATTAATCCTTTAGTAGTTTCATCAATAAAATTAGCAGTGTTACGTCCTTCATGAGGCAATGTAACTTAAATAATGTTTGTAACTCTTTATATTAAACCTAAAGAAGTAAAGATTCATGAAACTATAGTAAAATTCAGAAATAGAGAGACTTTCCTATTGGAGAGTAGTAAAATCATGCTAAATTTAAAATTGACGTACAGTGTTATACTTTGTAGTCTTGAAGGTTCAAAGATTTAAGATGATGGCTCAACGAATCCAAAAATTCAAGTCATGACTTAAATATCCTTAACTTCACTTAGCATGTTCATCTTTATTCTTTTTTTTAGGAATATGATCATTGCCATCAACATATCTTCATAAATCCTTGCCTTTAATACATATCTTCAAATGAAATGCACAGGATGAGTAATTTTTTTCATTAAGATGAATTAAGAAACTTTCACACGTATCTAAAGATATAATGCCAAGGTACTATAAATAAGATAAAATGGAATAAAAAGAAAATAAGATTCGAAGATGCGAAGACTATGAGATGGACTAATTTTGGAATAAATAAAGGTGAGTATGCAAGAGACTTGATGAGATGGACTAATTTTGGGATAAAGATAACTTAGAGATATAAATTTTACCTTTTTTTTGCTAATTTACTATACAATAATTACAGTTACAAAACCTTCTCTTCGGCTCTTCCGTAAGACCACAACCAAATTATTATTATACTCAATTAATTATTGACCCAATATCTAAATACCATTATAATAATTTTAAGAATATGTCAATTAATTATTTACTTCAAAGTCTTTACATTCTTAGTTTTAAGGTTTTAATTTAAGTTCAAACTTTCTAATTTTTAATTCATGCATGCCGTGCATTTCAATGATAAAAAAATTTAAGATAAATCTCATATGAACCAAACTCATTTCATTCAACTCCAATCTATTATCCAACCAATACAAATCACAAATCCAATTCACAATTTCATTCCAACTTCTAACTTCCAACTTATTCATAATCACAAATGCAATTAAGCAGAAAAAATCAATTGAAAATTGAAAACACACCCAAACAAATTCACAATTTGTTTTCGGGTCAGGTTGGGTTTAGATATGATATTATTTACGTGGAGGACAGGAGGAGAGCAGCCGATGACAAAGGCATGGAGGAGGTTTTATGGTGGTGTAGTGGTCCTCATAGAGGAGGGCTGAAGCTTGATGGAGGAGGCTTGGTGGTGGCAAGTTCACGTGGTGGCAAGTTCACGTGGTGGAGGGTTCACGTGGTGGAGGAAGATAACAGTCATGTGGTGTGGTGGTTCGTGGTTGTCTTGTCACCGAAGAGGGAGAAGCACCACCGGAGATGGAGAGGATAACAAAAGAGAGAGTCGTGAGATAATGAGAGAGAATGGAGGTGAGTTTAAGAGAGAGAGAGAAAAATCAAAGTAGTAGAACCGTCAAGGGTGGGGGGTTTTTTGGATAAAAAGTTTTTGTTTTTTGTTAAATAGTCCCTCACTTTTCTAGAACTTATGGTACCGGCTGGTATGTAACATCCCGTTTCCATATAACGGGTTGAACCATAGAAACGGGTACACGTGAGATCAATTGGAGAAATTAGGAAAACACATCTCAT
>JAOTAY010000001.1:5421609-5440050 GCA_025629805.1 Erythroxylum baracoense
CGCAGATTTTGGGCTGAATTTTTTCCTACAATATTACCGACGGATTGATTGTCCGTCGGTAAAATTTTCTGTTCGCCAACGGATTATTTATGTTCCTTCGGTAAACGGTGACGGAAGTTTTGTCGTCGATAATATTCTGACGCTAATTCGCAATTTTCTTGTAGTGTTTTATTTGACGGACGCTCATATATATTGAGTTTTCTAGTTGTGAACTCATAAGGTGGGATAGGTTGGTTGCAATTTAGAGGGGAAATGGTTAGAGACCTATAAAAACTTAAGGAATGTTCTGTAAAGTAAAGATTAAAAAGGAAAATGAAGGATACTAACTATAAAATCAATTTTTTTAAGTAATAGTTTTGCAGAAATGAGTAATATTAATAGATCTTGTATATATAGATGATCAATACCCGATGGTTTCACTAATCCTGAGTTTGTTGAGGGAGTTGAAGCTTTTATTCACTATGCACGTTCTGAACCTGCATATATAGATGGTTTAAAGATTAGATGTCCTTATAAAAAGTGCAAACATATTTGTTTTCTTCCTGTTGATGAAGTGGATCTCCATTAGTTAAGAAAAAGGTTTGTTCCAAATTATTTGGAGTGGATATGACATGGGGAGCTAATAATTTGTAGCATCTCAAGGGGTAATTAAGTAAACTTGTCAATAAATGTGGATGGGTTTGAAGGGGGGACTAAATTTATAACATATAATATGGGTGCAACTGAAAATCCTTATACCCAAATGGTTTATGATGCAACCGGTTATACCTTTCAGGTAAATATAGAAAATCTTAAAGAAGAACCAAACCTATATGTAAAAAGTTTTGTGACTTACTAAAATAAGCTAATCAAGAATTATGGCCAAATCTTGAGACCATGACTCAATTATCTTTACTTGCTTGAATATTGAACATAAAGTCTTAAGGGAATATTTCTGATCGAAGTTTAGATAAAATTCTTACTAGGTATAATGAATCATTGCCTCCTGATCATACAATTGTTGATAATTTCTACAATATGAAGAAACTTACTAGGGGCTTTAGTTTGCTAGTTGATAAAATTGATTGTTGCAATTTTGGATGTATGTTGTTTTGGGCAATCTAGGTTCAAACCTAGAAAGGGTTCTATGAAACAAAAATTAGTACCTTAGAAGTGAATGTATTATTTCCTGTTAAGTCCGAGACTTCAAATACTATATGCCTATATTGTTACTGCATCTTAAATGAGATGACATAATGAACATGAACAGGAAGATGGAATAATGAACCATCTATCGGATGTATTGGCATGTTTTAATCACAGAATTGTAATAACCCTATTTGTAATGTAGGTATTTGCATCACTTGAAGAAAAAAACAAAAAATGAGGATAGAGTTAAAGGTTCAACATGTAATGCTTATTTAGTGGAGGAAGTAAGTACATTTTGTTCACATGATTTTGAACTGCATGTGCATACAAGATAAAGAAAAGTTCCTTGTAATGACGATGGGAGAGGAATGGGTAATGTTGATGGTAACTTATCCATTTTCGCATATCCAGGACGAACATATAGACGTTCAACAAGAAGAATATTAATAGTAGAAGAAGTAAGGACACCCATGATTATATTTTATTAAATTGTCAAAAGGTTCAACCTTTCGTGCAGTAAGTTTAAGTTGATTTTGAAATAGATTACTTAAGCTTTTGAAATTACTGTTGTTCACAACTAAAATACATAATAATGCTTTTAGCTTATACGAGGAATAGTTACGCTAGCTAATGCCCGAAACAACACAGGGTGATATCAATAAAAAAGTTGAAAGACACTTTCCCCGATAGTTCAGGAAATATGTAAGTTTTCACTTGTAATAATTTGGAGAAGCCAGTGCATTTACAGGTGAAGCATCACATTCTGCAGATGCTACATAATCACCTGCTGTACATCAAACTACTACACATCTATATGAGGCATCACCTTCTGTACCTGATGCTATACTATCTAATAGCCCTACTACGCCATCCACCAACCCTACACCATCCACTACCCTATACCGATAGAGATGTTAGGGGTAAACGTTGAGGATGAAGGAGGTGACCTCCAGTTTGGAGCTAAAGGAGTTGATAGAAGAACTTACTTTACAATTGTCAACAATTTGTAATTAAAATTCTAAAAATTTTGTAGTACATGATAACACCATAAGTTTATGCTAAAGTTATAGATTTTAATTTGAAAATGATCTAAAATAACTTTTATATTAAGTTGGTTCCGTTTGGAACGTACTCAAGAAATTTCTCATCCAAGTTCAAGGAGAGGATAGATTTTGAGGGTTATATATGGAAGAATGTCTCTCAGACGACAAAGGATTTTTATTATCGGAAGTTTAAGGTACATAAAATATATTCTTTAATCTTTTTTGTTTTATCTAATTGTATACATTAATTAGATAAATATTGTTGTCTATAAGCACTTATAGTATGTTTTTCTTTTTTTTTGGTAAAGAATTTTTTTGGGATTCAAAATTTGATGCTATAATTTATAATGTAAGGGAGAGATAAGCTTATACACATTATAGAGACTTTCTTGCTTCGATACACAAGAATGGTGTACGACCACCATATATATCTAAAGAAATATAAAGTCGTTGGCAGCAGTATTGGGCATCACCCGAGGTAATATCTATTTCAGAGCACAATTCTACCAATAGACGTAGAGGACACCGGATGGAGACCCATACACATTAGAGGATCTTTGACCTACCAGGAGCATGCACTTCAACTTCTAAGTATCAAAACTTTAAACTTATATTCTGATTTTTGTACTTTGATGTATGAAATTTGATATATGAAAATTAAAATGAAAATATATATGCATTATGGAGAATAATAATATTATAAATGTCTAATGTCATTAATGGTTGCATTGTTGAGTTAAATTTTTTTGTCTAATAAGGGAAAATATCGTAAAAATAAAAGAAATTCTGCCGAAATTTTTGTGAATTGTAGTTCACTTATAACAATTTATTCTGATGCAGGAAAAGTCTATGAGTAGGAAGCCTACACCATGCCAACTCTTTTTGCACACTTACACCAAGAAGTATGATGGTGTGACCTTCATCAACACCTGATGCAGATAAGTTCATATATGTAAAATCTATACTTTAATATTAATTCTTAAAAAGTATCACTTATTAAGATAAACAATTATAATGATAGGACCAAATAAACATTGAACAGAGTCTTAGAACTCTGAAACTGTTAATGAGAGTCAGGCATATCCTGATTCGATGAGTGGTAGGGACCGTCGTGGAAATTTTTTTGGCTTAGGTTCATTTGCAACACATGTTATTAGTAATCCTTCACATCCACTACAGTTAGATCTAGTAGGCGGTCCGTATCAAATGAGAGAGTCTTTCAGCTTAAGAGCACATAGAGAGGTTGATGGAGTACATAACCCAGCTTTGTAATGAGGTGGATGAGTTGAAGGGTAGGGACAAAACCTCATCGTAGTAGTCAGAGCATCCACCTTTACCACCTGCATAGCTTCTAGATAAGTGAATGTATTTGATAGTTTGCTACTCTTAAGTTTTTGTATAAATTCTTAATTTATAGTTATTTTCAAGATATTTATTTTTATAAATTATAATTATTTCATTATACTATTCAGGATAATGTTTACTTTACATTTATGAATCAATATTATATTATTTACAATTAAATGTACAAAAAAATCATAAGATTATTTATAGAAAACTCGGGTAGGAAGTGAGAAATGGCGGTTGAAATTTATCATAATTAAATTTCTTGATAGAAATACAATATTTCGTCGCTAATTCATTTTGATGGTAAGTTACCGATGGAATATATCACTTCGTTGCTAAGTTACCGATGGAATAATATATTCTGTCGGTAAAAGTTTAGCAACGGATGATATTTTCTTTGGTAAATTTAGCAACGGAATGTTGTATGTTTGTTGGTAAATTTAGGGACGGACCTACAACTAAATTCACGGATAGAATATTGTGATTCTATCTGTAAATTAACGATGAAATATTATAAATTTTTTGGTCAATTTACTGACAGAAATACAAAATTTTGTCTCTAATTTTACCCAAAGATGAACAACTTTTTGTCTCTAAATTTACGTACCTACGGTTATTTCTCCGACAACTCTTTCTGTCAGTAATTTTCGTCGCCAAATTTGTTTCCTGACAAAAAATCTTTATTTTTCGATAGTAATTTCTGTCGCTAAAACCTATTTTTCTTATAGTGTTTAAGTCCAACTTGAGAGAGAGACAAGAAGAAATTGAAGCAATTAAAGTCAAATAATAGAGTTAAGTACATTAGAGACCTGGAAAGGTATTATAAGGAGCTAGGTATTTGAGACCAGTTAACACCACCAAAGATGCATCAATTAAATGTTTTAGGTGAGAGGATGAACAGGACAACATGGAATGGATCAGATGCCTGTTATCACATGTAAAAGATGCTAAAGATGTTCTGGGCAGAAGCTTTAGGTACTATTGTTCATGTTTTGAACAGGTCATGTAGTGTTCCTCAAAATTTTGATGTATTAGAGAGATTGTGGTCAAGAAAGGGTGTTTCTTATGATCATTTATGAGTATTTAGATATAAAGCATTTATGCGCATTCCAAAAAATGAAAGGTCAAAGTTAGACTCTAAAATAAGACAATGTGTGTTTATTAGTTATGTTCAAGATGAGTTTGGTTACAGGTTTTATGAACCTATTAAGAAGAGGCTTGTTAGAAGCCGAGATGCCGTGTTTGTGAAAGATCAAGCAATAGAAGATATTACAAAAGTTGAGAAGACAAGTTCAGAGTCTAATGATCCAATTGACATTGAGATAGTATCTCCACCTGTGGTGTTAGAACAAAATGGAAATGAACAATAACAATATGAGCAGCAGGATTTCAGGATGCTATTATACAAAAAAAAAATGAATAGGAGCCTCTAAATCCAATACTAAAAATTCCTACTCCTTTATAATTGCAAAGAGGGTCTAGAAATGGAAGACATTCCACTTGATCTTCTTCTATGTGTATAAATTAAACTTTGCAGATAATTATGAACAAGAAATTTTTCAAGAAGCTATAAAGGATGAGCATTGAAAAGAGTTTATTAAAGCCATGAAAGATGAGACAAAGTCCTTGCATGACAATCCTACCTTTAAATTGACAAAATTATCAAAGGGTAAGAGAGCTTTGAAGAATCTACGAGTGTCCAGAGTGAAGCAAGAAGAGCATAATTCATAATCATGACAGAAAGCTAGACTGGTTATGAATGGATTCAACTAGAGAAAAGATATTGATTTTGATGAAATTTTCTCTCCTATTGTTAAGTTGTCCTATATTTGCATTGTACTAGCTTCGATAGCCAACATGGATATAAAGGTTGAGCAGATGGATGTGAAGACTGCATTTCTTTATGGTGATTTAGCAGAGGACAACCAGAAGGTTTCATAAAAAAGGGTAAAGAAAACTATATAAGCTGAAGAAAAGCTTGTATGGATTGAAGTAAGCACTAAGATAATTGTACAAGAAGTTTAAATCAGTTATGGGGAAACAAGGGTATAAAATGACTTCTACTAACCATTGTGTATTCATCCTTTTATTATATGTGGATCATATGCTGATCGGTGGCAATAATGCTTCCAGAATAAATGAGTTGAAGAAGTAGTTGAGCAAGTATTTTGTAATAAAAGACTTAGGACTAACAAAACAAATCCTTGGAATGAGGATTTTTCGAGATAAGAAAGTTAAGAAGTTATAGTTGTCTCAAGAGAAGTATATTAAGAAGATACTTCAAAGGTTTATCAAGGACCAAGCTAAAGTAGTTAGCTCTCCTTTTTATAATCACTTTAGACTAGGTAGTGAACAAAGTCCCTCTACTGAGGAAGAGAAGGCAATTATGTAAGGAAGAGAAGGCAATTATGTGGTGAGTTTCATTTGCTTCAGCAGTCAGTAATTCAAAATACGTTATGGTGTGTACAAGAGCAAACATTACACATACTATTAGGATTGTTAGTAGGATTCTTTCAAACCTTGCAACGAATAATGGAATGATGTCAAATGGATATTTAAATATCTATAGGGTTAAAATGCATTTGTGTTTTGGTGCAGATTAACCTATATTATTTGGATACACTGATGCTGATATGACTAGTAATTCAGGATATTTGGAATTATTTGTAATAGAAGCAGTGTCGTGACAATTAAGGTTGCAAAAGTGTATGGTACTTTTTAATATAAAATCTTAATTCACTGTAGCAACTGAAGCATACAAGGAGATGCGGATGAGGCAATTTGTACAAGGCCTTTAGTTCAAGCAAGATCAACATGTTTTGTTCTATTTTGTGATAGTTATAGTGCTATTCACTAGAAAAAGAATGCTTCTTTCCATTCAAGGTCAAAAGATATTGATTTCAGATATCATTGGATAAGAGCTATGTTCGCAAAAAAATTACTACAATTAGAGAAGATCCATATCGATGAAAATAGATCTAAGATGATGACGAAGTCATTACCAAAGCAAAAGCTTGAAACTTCTTAGTTAATTGTGAGGATGACAATACCTTCCACATTGGCCAGAGAGGGAGTTTTTCAAGTGGATCCTGCCAATGGGAACACTTGATTTTAACTTTTCTTTAAAAAAAAGAAAAGTGTGTCAAGGAAGATTTGTACTTAGTCTCCAAGTACATAAAGGCTATAAATTGGCCATATTTTGGTCATTTTTATAAATTTAGAAAAAACAAGAAAAAGTGAGAAAGAGAAAATGAGAGCCAAGCTATATATTTGAGTATTATATCAAATATTTGATGATCACAAAATAGTAGGAATTTGTGAGTATAAGCTGAGAAAAATATTGAGTTTTTTTGTGGGTAACTTGACTTAGGTATTTAGGTCTCTTTTTCTCCATGAGTGCCAAGAATTGTACTATAGAGTGTTGCTTAGTTGTTTTGCCTCTAATTAAATTTAGAGAGGAATCTATATTGTATTCGCTATTTTTAATAGTAGAAAAATACTAGCTCGTGCTCATGATTTTCACTCTTCACCTTGAGGGATTTTTCACATAACAATTTAGTATCTCTATTTTACAATTTTATTTATTAATTTTCTCTATAATTGACACAAAAATTAGAGAATTGAAATTTTGTATTATTTAATCGTCCACCAAATTCCTCCCATATAACCCACCACAATAAATTTGTCACTTTTACAAATTCAGCTTATGGAAATCTCCCAGGTGAGGCATTAAGACCAATGAATTTATAAATTTATAGAAATACGATGACTAAATGCACGTGGTTAAAACAACCACCATGAATTCTTAAATTTATAGAAATACATTTCCTAAATATAGGTGACATGTAACATTCTACAATGTAATTTTGTCCGATATTTATGCTTCTCCTGAAAATGGGAAGTTTACATCGCACTACTTGGTTATAATGAAACGCAAAAGTAAGTTATAGCTAATTGTTCATAAGTTTCTAAAATGAAGATACTTTATTGTATGTAATGGCAATGAAAAGCAAAATTAATTTCTAGCTAGTTCACAAGTTTGTCAAACGACGACACTGTATTGGTGCTACTTTATTGTAGATTTTAACAACTTGATTGACATTTAAGAGACTACAAAATGAGTCCATTTCTGGTACATCTTAGGGGACTATCCCAGTCCTAATTGTTCATTAAGGTTGGTCTGGTGTGTTGGCCAACAGTTGCACAAATTTATTCCTGCTCTTTTTTACTTCTAGCTTTCAAATTCAAACTTGGACAAATATTATATTAAAATTATTTGGTATAAATTGAGATTACAAAGAAACTAGTTCTCCTGAATTTCTCAATGGAAAAGTGATTCTTTTACATTTGATCCATCTCAAAACTATAGATTAGATGAAGTACATGTAGTTGAACTGACTAAATTATGATTATTCCCCTAATAAAAATGAAATAAAATTTGTAATTTTTTGTTTGGCGAGTATTTTATGGGCTTACGTGGTTTCTTCCAAACCTAGCAAATGTCAACGATGGTGGTACTACTGAGACATGATTGCTTTGAGTATACATAGGATCATCTTGGCTCGCAATGAGAATGAGAGGGATACCACGTTGCCCAGTATTCTTAGATTTTCCCCAGTTTAAGTGTGGTGATGCACAGGTAGGTGAGCGTATGCTAGGCTTACACTCGAGAACTAGAAATAAGAGAGGAAGTAGATGTTTAAGTTATAGGTAACTGTAGTAGACTTCATTATCAGTCATTGCAAGAAAGATTTATGTTTTGCATGTAAATAAGCATTAAGGTAATTATGATTTAATATTTTTATGAAATTTTATGTGAAATTATATAATATTCTCTTATATTTAGTTGATTGCTATGTAAATAAGGATTTTTTGAAAAGTAATCATGGATTTAAAATAACTTTCTCCATAGTTATTTGATTGGGATGATTCTAAAGGCATTAAAAAACTAATTCAAAGGGCAACTTTGTAGAGAACACAAAACACAATTGACATTGGACATGAAGCGAAATTGGCATTGGACTTGTATTACACTCAAAAAGTTTTAGAACAAGACCAATACCAGTTTAAAAGTGTAGCAGACATTGGTTCTTATAACAAATATCCCAAAGATATGCAGAATTACAAGTTTAATCACCTTAGAGCTCTTTTATATAATTATAGCCTATAAATACTTTAATTATGGATCTTTGTGGAGAACTTTGGAGGTTGGTGACAGCATCCCTTGTTAGGGTTTCCTTGCATCACAAAGGAAGATTTGGAGCAAGATAAGGATGAGCTTGTGATGACTCTTCTAATTCTTTCTTTCTTTTCTTTCCTTTATATTAAGATTGTTTTAATTTAGTTTTATTTTCATTATGTTTACTAGTTAAATCCCTAGTTAGAGTTAAGGAAGCAATTTGTGATGGGTCTTTTCGTTATTAATGCATGATTTAATTATTACTTAGTTGAATCTATTCTCTTTATTCTTAATTTTGAATTTATGCTCAATTGCCATAGATCTAATCATAACGATTGTATGAAGAACTATTAGGTGAAGTATGATATGTGTACTAGGAGAATAAGCACTTTATCGCTTGAGAATGATAGTATCCTAGATGTTAGTAACAAACAAATAGATTAACTATATTTAATAAATTTGATTAGGTTGAATAGCACATTGAGAGGCGATAGTTGCCTAATTAGATATATTTGTATGCCTCGTTAGAGGCATAAATACATTAGGTTAATTGTTATTTTAACCTATATAATCAAGTGTATTTGACAATTAGAATTCCACATTAGTGAATCTCAAAGCCTTAATGCTTATCTTCTTGATTTTTCTTTGACATTATCTTATTTTTATTAGTTTAGTAATTCAATTAATATTCTTAAATCTTGTTTATTTTAGTGTTATTGTTTGACTAGGATTAAAAGACATAGTAATATAGTTCCTACATGGTTGATACTCCATATTACTCCAGTATTGATAACTTGTTCCAATTGACTATGTTTCACTTGCAAATATAATGCAACCTTACCAAAGAACTATTTAGTTTCTATTTCATGTTACATATTTAGGATTGGCATTTTAACGATGAAATTTTGGATCTAGTAGTGCAAATTGCTAATATTTCAAGCTAGGGGAAGATGTTGATGGATCATGAAAAAAGGTTACAATTAGGATATGTTATCATTGGGTATCTTTCCCATGCATGAATGAACGTAGAGCATAACCTTTTACTACTATGAAGATGTTGATTATATAGCTGCCTATAAGAGAAATAGCATAAACAATCCTTACTTTGAAGTGTATCATATGGGATGGAGTAACCAACTAAATATCTTTTAGGAGGAACAAGGAGCTAGAGTAGGCAAACAAATGGAATTATTTGAAATCCAATAATGACCATAATTTGAACAACAACTATCATTATAGGGAATGAAATGGAAGAGATGATCCTTTAATTTATGTCTTCCCAAAATGAAAAATTAGATAGACTGGAAATTTTTTATTCTCATTGAGACCTACTTGAATAGATGTTGCAATTTAATTGTACATCATTCACAATTTAGAGATTCAAATCAACCAAATAGTTAAGATAGTGAGTGAATAGGGTCAAAGAAAACTTCATAGTAATATAGAGGTGAGCCAAAGAGATCAAGTATTAGTCATACCATTTAGAGTGGAAAAATATTTAGTGATAAAGGTACTAAAGAGGACATACAAAGCCTTATCTTTATCTGATGTTAATCACGATGGTTGTAAAGAATATTTAAGTATAAAAAAGTGTCGTTGGTCTTCTTTTACAACATACGTCCATTACTATCTAAAGCAGCAGACACCTCAACCTATGTTGACACTGATTCCATATTCGTATAGGTTTGAAATAGATGAAAAGGAAGATGGATTTGTTCTTTTAGGTAAAGAACAAAAAATGCTTAAGTATCTCCTTCCCAACAAGAAGAAGTTCGAGGAGTTATTGGTGGATAATTTAAGTAAAAATATCTAATAGGTAGAAGAAAGGGAATATCGCAACTTAATTATAATATAATGTGAGGAAGCTATAAATCCTTATACTAAAAAGAGGAGTGCAAGCAAACCTTAATTATAGATCTAAAATAAAAAACTTAAGTAAGAAGTCCAATTAAAAGAATTCTAAAGAAGCCCTTATTGGGAGGCAACCTAATGTTATAACTTTTCTTTTCTTTTATTTTAGTTTATTAGTTCTAGTTTCTATGAATATTTTCTTTAATCTTTTTTATAGGCATTTTTTGCATGTTTGATGGAATTTTGCCTCATTAAACTTGGTAAAGGCTTAAGGGAGTTTGCACTACCTAATTATTTTTCATGATTTTTTCATTATCTTATTTTCTTGATATTGAGGATAATTTCATATTTAAGAATGGGGTAAATTCTTGAAAATTTGATTTTCTTAGGTTTTATATCTAAATAGTTTTTTAATTTTCATGTTAATGTGTTCTTTCTTTTTATTTTTAGTATTATGTATTTAGGAACTCATTAATTATTTAAAGTGTGTGTGTGTGTTATTAATGGAGATTAGAAGTTTTTAAGCTTATAATAAGTTCAATTTCATAAAGAGATGATTAGAGTACCTTACTCAAAGTTCAAACACTTATGTGAATGAGTGATACCTTGTCAAAGAATTTTTAGAATTGATGCATTTGAACATGAAGAGGGAGGTGGAATGTTATTTATATTATTTTTTGTAGATAATGTTTAAGTAAATCCTCAAAAGACTATAACTCCTCCATTAGGTACACCTAAGAGTTTAAAGGCTTATGGTATATGGTAAATATCACCGTAAACCTACAAAAGTCGAATTAGTTTTTGTTTTAGTGAGGAATATTTAGTTAATTATGGTTTTGTGTTGTTAATTACTTAAGAACAAAAGATGGGTTGTGTGGGGAGAATTTGATAGATCTATATTTTACATATTTTTAGGTGCTAAGTAGTTGTAATTTAGCACTTCTATGGCATGTTTTGTGGGAATTATATGATTCCCTCTTATGTTTAGTTCATTGTTATGTATGTGATGATTTTGAGGAGCAATCATAGGTTTGGACATAACTTTCCCCATAGTTGTTTGATTAAGGTGATTATAGAGACATTTGAAAGCTAACTCAGAGGGCTATAATTTTATGAAAGACTCAAAGTACAACCAATATTAGATTCCTTATATTAAATCCAAATATTTCTAGAAAAAGATTGGAATCAGTATGAAAGTGTAACTAGTATTGATTCTTGTAATAAACATTCCAAAGATATACAAAACTATAAGTTCGATCAACTTAAAACTCTCACCAATTAGCTTATTAAGATGGTGATGGGAGTCAACATGGTAAGATGACGAGCTTCATCATCCATGACAGAATGTTGTAAAGCTCTAGGAGTAGATTGAGCTTCCAACTTCTCCTATGACTCTTCTCCTTTGGCTGAAACTCTCATTTCTTCTTTTTTACCCTTGTCCCTCTGCGAAATTGCCATCCTCTTTCCTCCATTCTCCTTTTGCTCCTCTTATAGTCAGTCTAGGGGCACTATTGTCTTTTCCTCCAAAAATCCTTTTCCCGCCCTCTTCTCCTTACCATTTCTTAACCAACACTTCCTGCTCCATCTTCTACTTTACTGCTACCCTACCTAATCTAGTTTTCTTCCTTACAATGATTGACTTCACACCTCCCAATCTTTCTGAATTTCCCCCTTTACCTTGTGCATTTCGCCATCTTCCTCTTCTGAATCTCCCCATGCTTCGCCATAAGCCAATATAAACTGAAACCTTTCTACTTCCACTACCCTAAATCCTACTCATCTATTAAGTTCCTTGCAATCCCAGACCCCTCCTTCCTTACTCCTAACATTTGGAGGCAAGCACCTCAATTTCACACTCAAACCCCCATGCTAATCACAACAGCTAATATGGTTCAGAACCTTGTGGGAACCCAGAAAACTTGGAAACAGGTGGTAGGGGAGAGCTCTGAATCTTCTTTTTTCTATAGCCTCGTGGTTGAAATAAATGGAAAATTGATTGTGACCCCAAGTCTTAAAATTTTGCAAGAGGGTGTAAAAACATAGGAAGTAGCGATCATAGGTTTCTTCAGAGATAAACACCCGCCTTTTCCTAAAATACAAACATAGGTTCAAAGAAACTGGAAAGGAAGAGGCATACAAAAGGTAATGTTAACAGAAAAAGACAACATTATTTTTACTTTTAGCATAAAATCTGAGGCTCAAAAAGTGACAGAAGAAGGACCATGACACATCTCACAGCTTTCATTATTCCTCTAGAATTGGCAACCTAGTATGGAATTAGAAAATTGGAATAAAAATATACCATTATGGGTAAACATCCACAATACTCCACTAGAATATTGGACCACCAAAGGTCTAAGCTTGTTAGCAAGCTACTTGGGAAAACCAATATGCATGAATGAGAATACAACATTGAAGAAACTAATTGGCTATGCTAGATTATGTATGAGTATGGAAATTTTGAAAGATATGAAAGATTATATATTCCCATTTTAAGGTTGGCAGATGGAAATTCCCTTAACGAGGAGAAAGTAATGGTTACTTACCATTGGAAACCATCCCTACAAGTTCAAGGAAAAATATGGAAACCAACAGGGAAAGTTTTTATTAGGGGAGATAATGGAGAATTAATGGGCTAGATGAAAATAAAACAGAAGGGAAACCCGAAATAGATGAACTTGAAATGCAGAAAAGGATAGTGGAGGATCAGGGACTGGTTATTCAAGTGGATGGAAATATGTCCTATGAGGCTAATGGGGACAAAACTGAACACATTGTAGAGGATCAATAATAAATACAGATGGTAACAGGGAATATGGCAGCATTACACAATATAGAGGGAGTGGAAGAACGTGATATTTGTAATACAGATAAAGGAGAACTGTAGAAGGGCAATCCTCCTGGAATTCAGCAACAGGTAGCCACCCAATTTCCACAACAGTCAGAATTCATACATCAGGTGGAAAATTAGGAGGAAAAGTTTGAACAAGTACAAACTAGAAAGAGCAATCGAAGCTTGAAGCTCAATGCCTTGAAGGAGTTTCTCCGGCATGAGAAGCCTAAATTATTTTATCGATTAGAAACAAAAATTAGACTCAAAATTTGAATAAATTAGGTAGTTTTGGAAGTCAATGGCAGATAAAATCTAATCACTAGTACCATGGTTATGGGAGAATCATTATAGTTTTGAGGATCTTATATAGGTGGAAA
Organism: Erythroxylum baracoense; assembly: GCA_025629805.1. Classification (NCBI taxonomy): domain Eukaryota; kingdom Viridiplantae; phylum Streptophyta; class Magnoliopsida; order Malpighiales; family Erythroxylaceae; genus Erythroxylum; species Erythroxylum baracoense. The sequence continues at coordinate 5,435,368 of JAOTAY010000001.1, forward strand.
TTTTGGAAGTAAGTGAGCAATTCATGTATGCAAAAATGACATTCAAAATAGCGCACACTTTAGTGATGGCTACCTTTGTCTATGATTTTAATATTGCATTTCAAAGAATGGGCCTATGGAATTCAATGAGAAGACTAAAAGGATAAGCTAGTGGCCCATAGATTATAAGTGGCAATTTTAGTTCCACTATTTATCAATCTGAAGCTAAAAGGAATTGTAATTTGCTCAACTACAATATAGATTTGCTTAATTGCACCAAAGATGTGAAAATTTCTAACTTAAAATATGGGGGTCACAGATTTACTTAGAGCAACCAATAGAGTTCTAAATGGCTCATCAGAAAGAAATTAGATAGGGCCTTGGGGAATGTGGAGTGGTTAACAACCTTTCCGAATAGTAAAGCCATGTTTTTTAGACCCAGGGTTTTCAGACCATACCCCAATCAAGGTGGACAACCTCTTCAAAAAGGTCTAGTTAAAACATCCTTTCAGGTTTAAGAATTTCCTAACCACTGTGGAAGGATTTCAAGAAGCTATTATCAAAGGCTTGGAGTTTGAAGTCACTGGTAGTAAACAATTTATTTGTTTGCAAAAACTAAAGGCTATAAAGTAGGAATTGAAGAAATTAAATGGAAGTAGGGGTCTGAGCACAGACTAAGTGATAGAAGCTGCTAGACTTCGACTCTCACTTATACAAAAATCACTGGCTGACAATCCCATTGAAGAGTTTATTGCAAAGAAGGAGAAAGAGGCCCTGAAGCTCTACATGCAAGTAGTAGATAACCACTGCTCATTATTAAGACAATGGTCCAAAGTCAATTGGATTAAGGATGGAGACAGATGCACAATGTTTTTCTTCAATACTATTAAGGCAAGGAGGAATGTGAACAGGATTACTTTGATTAAAATAGAATTAGGGGAGATCTTGTAAGAGCAAATTGAAATTGCTTAAGATGCCTTAACACATTTCCAAAACCTTCTAGGAATTAAGGGAAATTTTAGCACTTGCAGTGTAGATCTTAGGACATTTAATTAAGCAGATCTTTTAATCAAATAGGTCACGGAACAAGAGATAAAGGTAGTGGTGTCTAAAATGAATGGTTCGAAGGCTCTAGGACCAGATGGTCTGAATGGTTTCTTCTATAAAAAAGCTTAGGATAAAACAGGGAAAATTATGAAAGAAACAGTGCACGAATTCTTCGAAAATGGAGTTTTTCTCAAAGAGATCAACAAGACTTCCTTATTTTGATTCCAAAAACTCATAACACTTCTATATAGAGCGATTTCAGGCCTATTTCATACACTAACTTTAGTTACAAGATTATTGCTAAATTCCTGGCCAATAGATTGAAATATGTGCTACACTACATCATCAGTTAGATCCAAGGAGCATTCTTAAGGAAACCGAATATTAGAGATAATATCCTAATCTTGCAAGAACTTCTGAAAGGGTACATAAGAGGAAAATCCCCTCAGAACTGCACTTTAAAAGTGAATCTTCATAAAGCTTTTGATATTGTCAGTTGGAGTTTTTTACTGCAGACTATGGGAGTTATGGGTTTCCCCTAAATTTTTTTCAATTAGATTAAAAGGTGTATTTCTACAATTTCTTATGGGATTATAATCAATGGGTGTCCTGTTTAGATATTTAAAGGCAAAAGGGCACTTAGGCAAGGCGATCCTCTTTCCCCTTACCTATTTCTAATTTACATGGAGGTTCTTACCTTTATGCTGAAATACAAGATGTTTTCAACTCCAAATAATTTCAAGTTCCATACCAAGTGTAAATTACTTTCATTAACCATTTTATGTTTTGCAGATGATCAAATCCTTTTTAGTAAGGCTGATATCCCCTCAGTTACATTACTAATGAATATCTTACAAAGATTCAAGGAGATATTAGGATTGAGCATCAATTTTCAAAAAAGTTTTTCATTTTATCGAAGAGTGCTGCACATCTAGCTAATGATATATCTCTTGTCACTGGAATGGGAAATCATAATCCTCCTATCACTTATTTGAGCATTCCTATCTTCGAGACGACAATGATTTAGAGAATGTCTACCTTTTATTGAAAAGATACAAAGGAGATTAGGTTCATAGACAAACAAATCGTTATCATGTGGTGGCAAACTTTAGCTCCTGAAATTTGTTATTATGTATATGAATACATATTGTTGTTCTCACATTTTCCTCTCCAAGGGGATGGTCACAACTGTGGAAAAATGATGAAACAATTTCTATGGAGTAAAGAGAAAGGAGAAAGGGGAATCACCAAGGTCAGTTGGTGTTGGCCTCAGGTCTCCATATGGATTTTATGGCGATTTATTTGAAAGAATAATAAATATATATTGTGAGAACATTGCAAGAAAATCAAATGTAACATTTAAATTTAATAAAGTTTAGACAAGGAAAATTCGTGGTGGGATCATAGAATAATTATAGACGTAAAATTAAATTATTCAAAAACAATTGAATTAATAAAAACAATTAATACACAATTAAAAGATAATATTGAAATAAAAGAAATAGATAATAATGATTTTAATTAAATTAAATCCATAGGAAAAGTAAAAATAATACCCAACAATTTAATGAAAAATTTTCCATAGCAAAAAGGAACAAAGAATAAATGGTTTGGGTATTTAAAGAATTAATAGAAATTTGGATTAAGTAAATGAAAATTTTAATGTAAAAGAAACATAGTCACGGGCATGACTCTTAGGAGAAGAAGGACTCTCACGGGCGTGAGAAGGGAAGCACGTCGTGATCGTACTGTGTTGCAGTCGCAACGTTTGGGGAAACTGGGATTGTTGCAGTCGCGACTCTGATGAATTTCTCGGACCTTCGCGATCGCGATTGTCTATCACCGTCGCGATCGCGAGGAATTTTAGGACCGTCGCGATCGTACTGTGTCACGATCGGGACTTTCTCAATTAGATATCCTTACTTCTAAATAATATAACTTTCAATTCAGAAGTCCAAAAATTACAAACTATATATTTTTGGAAAGATAAGAAAAAGTCTACAACTTTCATGAAGACAATTTTATCTAATTCAGCCTGTATCAATACAGATTAATTGTTTTAGTGAAAATTTCCATTTCTGCTAAAAATTGGTACTCCTATACAATTTCTGCTATCTTATAATGGCCATAACTTTTACATCTGAAGTCCAAAAATTTCAATCTTTATACCATTAGAAAGATAAAAGAATAATCTACAATGTTTATGATGACCACTTAGCCTAACTCTGCCTATATCATTACAGTTTAATCCTTAAAGTTTCAGATCATTATTTTATCCCATTCTTTGGTTTCATCATCTGTTCATATTCATTTCTAACACAAATGTCACAGGACCCGAACCAACATTCAATTTCCTACATACCAAACTCCTTTGATACACAATTTACTACAAACAAGTCCATCCAAAAATCTCCCAACATTCAACATACAGCCACCTTAACTATAGAAGAAAAACTCTGCATATATGACTATACATACATATATCAGAAAAATTTCTGCCTTTACTGTCAACAAAGTTGAGACACATTTTCATACTTCATTTCACAAATCCATAACAGTATCATGGTTGCAAAATACATACAGTAATGTTTATGCTGACATGCTTCTAAGATCACTCAAAAATGATTCACACTAACTTAGTTACAAAAAGTCTGAAATTCTTGGAGATTTGCCAAAACTTTGCAAGGCTCGCTTATGATCTGCTGATTCTTCACCTGAGGAGTAGAAAATTTTGGGGTGAGCCGGAAAGCTCAGTGGCTAATATATTTATAGTCGTGATAATGAACTATACTCAAACATATATGAATATTCATAATGCAACATGTCATCACAAAGAACATATTGGCTGTAACTTATCATCATGCATAACACTCAAATTACAACATAATTGAACATATAAAAAAAGCAATGCACAACACAATGGCTCGAGAGTTCCTTGGAACGAAACGACGAAACTGAAGTTTTCACCGTGAAACGAAACGCATCCGATTTCTCAGGATTTCGTGGCCACAAGCGGGCAGCCGGGAGAAGGCTATAGGCCATCGTGCATGTGACAAACGAAACGGATTTCTCTCTCGCCCACATAACATATTTTTCAATGCGCATTTATGTTATAATGTATTCATGCTTTCATGTTCCTTAAGTTTTCTGTTTTCCATCCACACAAAGTAACAAATCCCTATAAAGCAACATGACATATACATTCACAGAGAATAAATAAGCACATTTATCATACATACACATAAATATTAGCTTATCATCACAAAACTATAAATATATTACCCACCTATTTAACTTAATATTTTCGAAATCAAGCTTGCTCTTCTCCTTGCCCTTGGTGTCGATATTCTTGACTCCCTAAGAACAACATATTTCATTTAATCAACACGCACATAAAACTTTCCTTAAACCTAGCTATCCATGAATAAACTTAAGCTTACTCTATTCTTGATTTTATCTAACTGGAAAAACTAAGATCTAGATAAGGTGTATAACAATCCAAAGAAACATCAACCTCTTCTTCTTCTTCTTTTTTTCATCTTCATCATATAAAACCTAGTTTCTCTACTTCCTTCATCATTTTCTTCATATAAAACCTACTTTTTCTACTTCCTTAATCTATCAAAACAAGAAGAATAAACAAAGAAAAACTCACCT
>JAOTAY010000001.1:5456144-5503645 GCA_025629805.1 Erythroxylum baracoense
TTTCCTTCTTTCTTTCTTTCTTTTGCAAGAACCCACAAAGACCAAAATACCCCTCCTTCTTAAGCTTAAACTCCAATCTCTTTAGTGAACTTCCCAAAATACCCTTACACTAACTCTTATTCTTTTCAATTAACACCATAAGCTTTCAAAATAAATCTCAATTTCTCCATTTAATAACTTCAATCTAAAAAAAAAATTATATCCCCAAAAATTATAATTAAAGCCTAATCACAATAAAAATAAAATTAATCCCCAACATATAATAAGAAGAAAATCGGGGTCCAACACTTAAAATCTCACAACTTCTTTTGCTGATGATCTACTAATGTTGTGTGTTAATGACCTTTTATTAATTAGAGTATTGCTACATTCTTTACAAATGTTTAGAAAATTTTATGATTGACTTTTAATTCAAACAAGAGTTCTGCCTATCTTTTAAAACATAATCGAGTGGACTCTATAGATTTGATCTCCATTATAGGGTTGAAGATTTTACAGGTGCCCCAGACCTATCTTGGTGTTTCCATTTCAACTAACAACCTGAAGGAAATAGAATGCAGCTCCCTGATATCTTTTATTGAGAAGAGAATCTCAACATGGAGCGAAAAATTCCTTTCACATGGATGCATATTGTATCTATCTCAATCATCAGTAACTTTCACATTTATCAATGACCCACCTTACATTTCCAAAGAGCATCCTCAAGAAAATTGATAGAATCATTAGAGACTTCATATGAAATGGACAAAATAATTCCCATGAAAAAACCCCTAAGGTCAAATAAAGTACAATCTGCTTGCCTAAGGAATATGGAGGCCTTGGAATCACATTTGCTATAGGGTGGCTAAAGCACTAATGGCTAAGAGACTTTGGAGAATTTGGCTGGAGAAAGAAAGTTTTTTGGTGAACTGGATTTGTATGGTGCATTCAAAAAATAAAGCATATGTTGTAAACCAACTTGATCCTATGCATTTCAGTTAATGAATAAAAAACTCAACTAGTTTAACCGGTTCAACCAAAAAATTGTTGAAATGTTTAATTTTTTGGTTTGTTTTTCAACATTGCGGTTTAATTTACTTTAATAACTCTTGTTGTTAAAAACTAATCAATTCATTAATTAATCGGTCAATTTTTGTAAATTATTAAATTCTTATAAACTAAAATCAATCCATTAGTTTTATTTATTAATCTCTTTTTTAAATTAAACTTTAAATACTTCGATATATAAGGACAATCTCTTTCAATTATATTTTAAATTCTTTAATTTTATTCAATATTTAACTAGTTTTATGATGGTCTAATACCGGTTGAACCTTTTAAGCTTAAAACCTCTTGTTTTACCGGTTTAACTTTCACTCTAGTTTTGACAACATTGACTTCAACAGATCTTGAATACCAGATAGCTTATGCAAACTCATGTCAAGCATTTTATTAGAAATGGAAATAATACAAAACTCTAGCATGACAAATTGGCATCCATTAGGACCATTATATCTCACTCTATACTTCCACAACCTAGGAGGTTTTGTTCCTATCAATACTAAGGTTCAAATGCTTATCCAAGATGGTAACTGGAGCTGATCTTTTCATTCATCAAGGGGTTCTTATATCATCATGGAAAATCTCCCAAGTTACCAACTTGATCAACTCCAACTTGATTTTATACAATGGGAGCTACACAAGTAACTATTCTCAACTGATTTGTGTAAAAGGCTATTTTTTTAAGATCCCTAGATAAGTTCCAATATCACAAATTCATATGAGACTTAAAGATTGCACCGACTCATTCCTTTTTATACTGTGGTTAGTAACACTACAGAGGCTAGGAACAAGAAACAAATTGAAATTTAAGGTACTTGATTTGAAATGTGCACTATGTGAAGACACATTGGAGACCCTAGACCACCTGTTATTTAAATTTTCTAACTTTCAACCTGAAAGAGAACAACCAAACATGGATAAGCACACTTAGATGGGTAACCAGGGTGAAATGCAACTTGAAAGGAGACTACAAGCTATTCAAAGTTGGTTTTACTATGTTGGTTCACTATATATGGAGAATGAGGAATCTCAAATTGTTTGGGGGTGATAAAGATATCTTGAATACAACTTGTTAGAGTATAGGACGAAACTAAGATTGATTGCTCTGACAAGCTCTTATAAAGACTCCATCACAGCAAGGCTAAAAATGAGACTGAATTTATAAAACATGGCTGATATCCTTTAAAATTTCTTTGATTTTTATAAGTGCACCTAGTGTAGTCTCCAAAGGCTCAGGGTGGTTGATTTTTAATATTTTGTAATGACTATTATTCCATTAAGAAATTCATTAATTAATTTCCAAAAAAATTATTTTATTTTCAATTATTTTTATATGTTAATTAATTAAAAATAATTAGTAATATTAAAATATAAAAAATAAATTTTATTAACTTTTAAAAATTTTAAAATATAATAATTTATGTGATTAACTATTAACTACGTTTCAAATTTTATTTAATAACGAATGATGTAAATATAAGTTAATAAAATGTTATTTTAAATATTATAAAATAATTTAACTAATATATTTATTTCTTATAATGAATGAATAAAATTATAATAAAAATTCGAACGCTATATCCTAAGATTAGTAAAGGAACGGTATGATCATGCACGCGTGTGTTAGAAGCTGGTGCCAAACGATGGATGCCAACACACAGGGGGGACTTTTTGTTTTGCTGTAAGGAAATTCTTTCTAGTACATCGTACAGAAACTATGCAGTCTTCTATTCAAAGACAACGAAAATTGTCAACCTGGTGTTGTCGGTTTCTTACGCACTGGAACTGACACATCTTTCCGTCTCTCAAGTTTACAGGCAAACCATTGAATATAATTTTAGTGTTCAAATTGTATCCATTCCTGAAATACCTGACACAGGACGAACTCTTTGGGTTAGCTTTATTGTGCTGAAATAAAGAGTAGGATTTTGTATCAAAACTTGACGATATATAGGTGGAGCTGCACACGGAACATCTAGGGAAGCGAGACAGGGCAAGCAGAAGTGTAATGCCTACATGTCCTCGTAACTAAAGTCAAGAATAACAGAAATCAGTAGATTTAACACAGAAGCTTAAGTTTCAATCTTTGCATTGGTACATTGTCATACCCTCTTTGTCTCTCTTTTTTATATATGCATTTTCTTCTCGAAATATTATTTTTCATCACTACCAGTATTTATAACTCCACATGTATACAGTTGAGACTTTAAGAAATACCTAACCCAATACTAGTAGCGTCTTTTCTAAATCAACTTCGTGCCTTGAAGTTCATGGTTGTCAGAACATAAAAATCAAGGTCGATAGAATTAGAAGCTATGATGGAGTAGAGAGAATTAGAGTTACAGATCAGTGGGTTGGCGTCATTTTTGAGGTTCAAGAGCTTGTGAAATGGTTAGACATTGAGTTGGGGTTTCTTAGAATGGTAACTATACGCTGGAATTACACAAAAATTTAGATCACAGAAGATGACATCAGTGTACACAAGAAGCACAGAGAATTGGCCAAAAGAGAGAGACACAAGAATTTCTCAAATATGAGTTCCAGTTGGTGTAGTAGTATCTCACCGTTGATTACCTTTCTTGTATGGGTTCTCGCTTTTTCTTCAATTAGTTCTGTGTATTCGTTGGATTCCGGCAACAGCCAGGCAACCAACCGACCTTTTAAGCCAGAAGAAGAGTTACAGAAGCTGAAAATTATTAGAGAACGTCTCAAGAAGATTAACAAGCCTGCAGTCAAGACAATTCAGGCATTTAACTGTTCCCAACACCCCGTTCCCCACTCATAGTGCTGTTTACATTTTCCCTGTTATGATCTCTGTTTTCTGTTTTTTGTTTTCTCTGTGCTGTAAAATTTTTTAACATAATGATTGCTTGTCTTTTGCCAGAGTCCTGATGGTGATCTCATAGATTGTGTTCTTTCCCATCATCAACCAGCTTTTGACCATCCTAGAGTGAGAGGACAGAAACCGTTGGTACTTGAATTCTATCATGTTATTGCAATGGAATTTCTGTGGGAGAGATTTTAAGGTCCATGTTTTCTGGGGAAAAAAACGATCAATTTTTAACCATTGTTTGTCCTTTGCATGAATATACAGGAACCACCAGAGAGACCAAAAGGACACAACCCCAAAGGCATGGAAAAAGAGAATTTCCAGTTGTGGAGTATGTCTGGTGAGTCATGTCCAGAAGAGACAATACCAATCAGAAGAACAACTGAGCAGGATATCTTAAGAGCTAGTTCTTATAGAAGATATGGAAGGAAATTAAGAAGGCATGTTAGAAGAGACACCAGCAGCAATGGCCACGAGGTAGGTGCTAAACAAATGAAATTATAGAGGAATGGATATGACTCAATTTTCTTTCCTTCTTCTTCTTCTTCTTCTTCTTCGGACAAATGTCCTCTTTCTTAAGTAGCTTTTCTAAGACAAGCAATTGGATTAAGCTTATATAAAGAGAGATTAAAAGACTAATAATACAAAAAGAAAAGCTGCGTTTTTTAATTTTTTAAAGCAATATTTTAACATATATGGGTTCTTTTCATAGTAAAAAAAAAGCTCTTTTTTTAAATTTTTTTAATTTAATCTTTTTCTCCAACTAGATCCTTATCATTGAGTTCCAAAAGAACCATTTATCATCTTATAGTTTATCTTAGTTTTTTCTTTTAAATTTTAATAAGGGGAAGTGAATCGAAAAAGATAGATCCCTGTTTGCATTGTATTGTACCATGGGGAAGGAATGCAAGGCCTAGTAGCAAGTTCCGATGGAATATTTATTGTCTTTCTCTTTCCAAACTGTTGGGTCACAGCACGCGGTTGGATTCGTGTTTGGCGATAAATACTATGGTGCAAAAGCTAGCATCAACGTGTGGGCTCCTCGAGTTGCTAATCTTAATGAATTCAGCTTGTCACAGATATGGGTCATTTCTGGTCAATTTGGAGACGATCTTAACACCATCGAAGCTGGTTGGCAGGTACATAATCAACTGCTACTTGTAAATGAATTAAAACGCTTAATTTCACTTGCGTGCATTATTTTTATGAGTGTTGAGGTTGGCATAAACTATGCCTAATCGATCGATAGTAGTAGGGGAAAGTATTAATTCAATTGTAATAGCTGCTACTTGAAAAGAATTTGGGTTACTAATAGACTCGATTTCTACTGGACAAGTTGCATATGAGAAGTAGTTATCATACTTGAGAAGAGTCATAACTTAGTCTGATTTGGACAAGGGATGTACTGGAAACTAGGAATTTCAATCCTCAACACATTAGAATGTACAGCTTTCGCATTTAAAGCATTGGAACAGTTCCAACAACTTATAATTGATTTAATTTAATGCATTCTTCTCTATGAGCAGGTTAGCCCAGAAATGTACGGTGACTTCCATCCAAGGTTCTTTACATACTGGACTGTAAGTAGATTACATAACTTGGCCTATTTCTTACTGTATATCCATCCTAATTGTCCTTCCTTCAACAATTGTAACCATGACAATTTAATAACACTTATTATTGACTGCAGAGTGACTCGTATCAAGCAACTGGATGCTACAATTTACTATGCTCGGGATTTGTACAAACAAGTAATAGAATTGCTATAGGGGCTGCTATCTCTCCAACTTCTTCTTATAATGGAGGGCAATTCGATATCAGCCTACTGATTTGGAAGGTAAATAACAAAAGCAAGCAAATTCGCACAAGTATTTTTCTTTCATTTCTCAAGAGTTTTATGAGTTTAGTGGCTATCCAATTGGCTATTATTTATTATCACTTAGATTAGTATATGCTTCCACTACAATCTAGCATCCAGTGCAATGATTTATTGAGCCCACCAGGAAAAATTGAAGAACTTTGCTATAGATCATTTTGCAGTATATGATATGATTACTACAGCAAATTTCCATCTGAAACACTCCATTTCTCAACTCCAAATCCAATGGTCATTTTTTAAAGTTGCAGCATAATTATCTCCTTGCACCGCACGCTTCCATGTCGCCTTTGAAAAGCTACGTAGCTCCAAACATGGGCCAAATGAGCGAGTATTAGGAGCTTCAAATAGTGCCTGAAATTCCCGTATATTTTTCTACTTTACAAGATTCTCTTCTTTTCCAAGTAAAGATGCTTCCTGAGTCCTGTTGTCCAGAAAATTTAACAAAGAAATGTATTGAAGTTCTTTTTCCCCGGAAATCTTAAGAATTAAAATTCCATATTGACTCTTTTTTTTTTTTTTGGGCTTCGTATACTTACTTGCATACACGTGATTGTAATCATTATATCCTACTTTTACTCACTAAAGAAACGATACAACAAAATTACCCCCCCTTTCATGCAGGATCCAAAGCATGGAAATTGGTGGCTACAATTCGGATCAGGGGTTTTAGTGGGGTACTGGCCATCATATTTGTTCACTCGTTTAAGGGACTCTGCAACTATGGTGCAATTTGGGGGAGAAATTGTGAACACAAGCCCCTCAGGGTCGCACACTCCAACACAAATGGGCAGTGGTCATTTTGGTAGGGAAGGGTTCGGAAGAGCTTCATATTTCAGGAACTTGCAAGTTGTTGATTGGGACAATATTTTAATTCCATTATCAAATCTAAGAGTATTGGCTGATCGTCCAAATTGCTATGATATAAAAAGAGGAACGAATAGAGTCTGGGGCAATTATTTTTACTATGGAGGTCCTGGAAGAAACGTTAGATGTCCCTAAGGGAATTATTTGGTATAGGATCCATCCGTTTTTGTTCTTTTTTTCTTTTACTTTTGTGGGTGATATGGGTTTCTACTCGAGGTCATCGAGTTTGGGGTTTATTCTCTGTGTCTTTTTTTTTTCCCCCTTTTTCTTGCCTTCTTTTGGCTTCTTCCTTCACGAACAGGTCATTTATTGATTATGCCTCCTTTTGCCACTTGTGTAAATGTGGAAAAAATATTGTTGGCGAATATATTACATCTTGTGAGTTTCTTTCTTCAGCTCTTTTCTATGCTTGTATAAGATTGCCATGAATCGCAGAGGTTGGCAGCTTTGTACTTGTTTGCAACATTAATGAACATATTGTATATCCAAGGGACCACGAGAACGAAAAGTAATATGCATTCTCTTAACAGCGTAGTTATCACTTAATAAATGTCATGGCTATTGAAATCGGCAAGATCATATCTCCAAGCACCTACATGGATGCAAATGCGTCAGGCGAAAGTAATACACTAAAATATAATAGAAGGAAATCTATATATATGTGTGTGTAGATATTATATATAGAATGTGGACTTATATATAATCTTTCTTGTAAAATCAAAAATAACTTCAACATATAATAGGATGTAATAAAATATAGAGGAGATGTCTAATTAAGACAAAATAGATGAGCAAGAAAAATAGAGTGGTGTGAAACTTTCAAAAGCTTGAGATCCCAGAAAAAAAAAAAGAGTTAACAATACAAAACCATTTAAGCATAGAGATTTATAGATTATTCAGGACTGAAGCTTCCACTTGGATAGAGTTTCATAAGATTACATAAGCTTGTAATAAAGTTTCAAAGAAATTTGAAAATTAATAAATGCTGATTTTATTTCCTAAAATATATAATTGTATGGATAAACCAATTTAATATTTACTATAAATTTATCAAATGATTGCTTTCAGATTTTTAAAATGTTTTTATAAATTGATTGATATAGTAGAATTTTAAATATTTTTTAATAATAGAATGTCCACAACTCTTCATTTAATTGGTCAAAATGTTATTATATGTAAAAGATAAAAAATGCATTTTTAATGCAAATATTTTAATTAAAATATAAAAACTGTAATATTTTGAAGTGTTTAAATTAATTTATAAACTATTTAATTTAAACCTTAAATAAATGAAAATATAGATGAACTAATATATTTTATTTGTTATCTGATATGTTATTAACGTGACACAAATATTTTTTTTAAATATTTATATGAATTATTGTCACAAAACATATTTAAGAAATTACACATTTTAATTAAATTTTAAATTGATTATCGTTAATTTTCATTATATATCATAAACTAAAATTAAAAAATACGATTCCTAATTTAATTTAAATAGTCTAACCTAATACTAATTAATTTAATTTTTATTTTAAAATACCTAATTATTTAGCCCACTCCACCAGCTGCATGTGTAATCTATTTTTGTCGGTCGTTCGTGCAGCGTCAACATCGTCGCTTCCATTGGGACCAAAGCCATGACCTACTAGGAAAGCTCCCCGGTTCGGGCCAGATGCCTCATCGTTTCACTGTTGCTTTGACTAAAACCTAAGATGCTCTCATGCATCTCTGTCTAGGGTTCATCGACATTGTGGTGGCGGCTTCAGCCTCCGTTGCAGCTTAGTTCTTGAAGAAACATAATGCCAACTTCTCTGCCAGCTCTCAATGATGCTAGTGTCTTTTTTTATTATTATCAAAAGGCCAAAACCACATAATTCAGTAGCAAGGGATTCACCTAATTTTCAACACGATGTAGTTGATTAACAATCTTAATACGTCTTTTTAATATATCATTTCTACTATTAAAAACATATGAATCCGTAATCCGGCCAACCTTCACTTGCAAATTCCAAATATCATCATTCTCTATTTACTATAACTTTTTTAAATAGTTACACAAGTATAATCACAAGCTCATCATTTCAAGAGCTACTAAACTTGGTAGCCACTTAAATTCCCTTTAAAATGACATGCTAAGACAAACTCCATACAGCACCGGTCTTAAAGCAGTCTGGATCTCCCTTGATGTGATTGTCGGCCTTTTGTTATTATTGGAAATTAAACATGATTGAATAACAGGTGTAGCAAAAAAAAATAAAATTTTATAATTTTCTATTAGATCTCGATAATTGAATAACTTAAATAATAATATACGAATCGTAAAATAAGAAATTGTACCTAATTCATTCTTTCTGTTGAAATCCTTTGAAAGCTTTTCAACGTGTCAATTACAAGTTGTTTACTTATCCAGCTGTTAATAATATCCACAAAACAACTTCTCAACTCTTGAGAGGAATTAAGCAGGAGTGCTAGCTCCCTTATGCTTATTCCTATTTACAGAAAAACATTATGGTTTTCAAATTTTTATTAAGGGTTAATTATCAAAAAATCCAAACTTTAGTCAATTTTTTAATTATAGTCCGAACTTTAAAACATAGTAATAAAATGCTCAAACTTTTAATTTTTTTCAACTCTAACCTGAACTTTAAAAAATAGCAATAAAATGCTCAAACTTTCAATTTTTTCAATTCTAAGCTGACATTAGTGTTTTTTATTAAGTTTACAAGCATGGCATGTCACGTGTTTCAGAAACCTTAACCAATAATACACATCAACCAAAATTAACATAATAAATGAATTAATGAAACGACGCCGTTTAATCACATAATTAAAACGAGGTCATTGTTTAAAAAAGACCTATATCAGATTACTTAGTATCGACAACTTTACGCTTTAATTTTAATTTTTTCCATCATTTTCAATTTATTCTCTCGATACTTTCATCCTTTGATTTTCATATTACGCAGTCTCGATGCACTTACACAAAAGAACAAACTAAAAATGAAGAGATTATTGGTGCAATAAACTGTAATGCGAGAGTAGTTTGGAGTGTGAGAAAAACAAATAGATAGGGATGGCAAAAATGATCTGGCTCGCCCAACTCATTGGCCCGGGTTGACAGAGCCATGGACAGGTCACAGGCCGACCTGGGCAGGCCACGAGTTTATTTTCAAAACGTCGTTTTGGAATATTTTAGCTTTAAAAAATAAATGGTGGGCCAGGCTGAGGTCGTCTGCACATGGCCCGGGCTAACAGATCGCGAGCTACGGGCCGGGCCACGAACCACCATGGCGCAACATAGCTTTGGGTCCACTATTCCGATCATGATTTTCCTACCTCCAGAGGGAAAGGTCCTTCATTTTTTTGGCCGGTTGTGGGCGAGGAGGGATTCGAAACCCCGACACCGTGGTTCATAGCCACGTGCTCTAATCCTCTGAGCTACAGGCCCCATCCCGTCTCCACTGGATCTGTTCCCTGGAGTACCATAAAAAGGGAACCTTTCCTCTTCCTAGCCATTTCGGGTTAAGAAGATGTGGGCTGTTTTGGGCCCAGCCTGACCTATTGACATTCCTACAAACAGAAAACAAAGGGAGATAAGGACGGGCTAGAATTGAAGAAAATTGAAAGTTTAAGAATTTTATTGTCACTTTTTGAAGTTTGAGCTAAAATTAAAAAAAATTGAAAGTTTGGACATTTTATTACTAGTTTTTAAAGTTCGAGTTACAATTAAAAATTTCAACAAAGTTTGGACTTTTTTTGGTAATTAACTCTTTTATTAAAATTAATACCTTAATTATAATTAAAGTTAAACTCTAATTATAATTAATTTAACATTAATAAAATCAAACCTTTCATGTTTGACCCCTAAAGTTTCTTAAACTTTGTAATTAAGTCTAATTTAATTAAAATTGATTTTTCTTCACAAGCTGCTCTTTAATGTGTGACCCATTAAGTTCCTAATATATTGGCAACCTAATATATTGGCGATGATTACAAATTCTAATTCTAATTCATAATTAGAATCAAATAGATGAAAACTCTTTTTAATTTATCTTTAATTTTTCAATTAAACAATTTATAATCATAGATCAAGATTGTCGTCTAGCAACATGTCATGACCTCTCAAATACTAGAAATGTCAAAGTGGGTGACTTAACCTATCCATGCATAGTTATGATGTACAAATTTAATCATTTTGTCATCCAACGTTCTAATTGGACAAAGTATAGATATAGTGTCTATTCTTTTTTATCCAACTATGTTCGTTCATACTAATTAATAACTAATTTATAATTGATATTTAAAAATACATTTTCAAATGTCAATTCACTATGCCCAGAGATTTCTATAAATTACTACCAATCAAGAATAGTAGAATATTATCTCTAATTACTTTAGAGTAACGAACACTTTATTAACTATCTCTATATGGCACATACTGAATCTAAGAACCACCGACTAAATTATCCTAAAACAGTTTATAAGTAGCATCGAAATACAGGAATTCTCATACGAGATAGCTTGACAATCTTAAATCTAATGATTAATTATACAACCATAATTATATGGAATTCCACATATACATTAGTAATATTTCATTTAGGATCCTCATAGTTGAGTCATTTCAGTGAACTTATTATCTAATAAGCACTTACACATTAGTTTAAGTATCTCCATATTTTAATTTATGAGATCAATTATTTTCTTCATAAAAAAAAACATAATTTGTGCTAGTTTTACTGTTTTATCAATGTCCTGTCTTAATGAAACTATAACTAAGAATATTTAGGAATAATACATAAATGCATATTGAATATTATAATTATAATCTCATCATAATTTCAATTACACAGTAATTATTTTAAAGATTTTACCTTTAGTATTAAAACATCAAATGTAATTAATATATAAAGATAAGAATTGTCTTTATTAATTATTTTGTCATTAAACTATAACCAATCGATTGACTGTAGGGTATAATCAAACTGCTATGTCTTGCCAACCTCGAAGACTCTTGTGTAACCTTCTCGATTATGTTCTTGATAAGTAAGTTCATGACTTGTATGACATTGTTTGAGATTCCGATGTCAGGGTGGACCTCCTTCAACAACTTGAAAATGTTGATCTTATATGTCTCTCTGCTCTTCTTCACTATCGTTTTCTTCTTGTCTCCCACCATAGCAACACCTTCCTTTGGAAGATTCTTGAAGGCCTTCAACTTCTTTTCTACTGGGGCTTTCTCTATTGGTTTCTTCTCAACCTTTTGTGGTTTTGGGCCCAAAAAAATCATTGGAGCTCCCGATTGAATTGGGTATGGCACTTAAAGATTAAATTGGGAATTTCTTAATGACTTAACCCCAATAAAAAAGTGTGACTAATATAGTAAAACGTGATATAGTGAGATTTACATAAATATTAAAATATATTTCATATTAATACTGATTTGATATATAATGCACAGAGACATAATTTTATAATATTCTTATCTATCTAAAATTTAAATTGAATAGTTTGTAAATGGCAAAATTTATTTCAAACATTTTAAAATATTAGAGTTTAATTCATATTTTTCTGAAAATGTTAGGATTAAAAATACACTTTTTATTATGTGTAAAACTATGCAATAAGTTAAGGGCATCTTCTTTATGTTTGATGTAAACGACGACGACGACAAATTTTCAAATATTATATATATATATATATATATATTTTGTAATACAATATAAAATTTATATTTAACTTACTAGAGATTGAGATATTGAAATAAATAGTTTAAATTAAACTAATAGCTAACTTGGACATATGAGATAAGAAAATGACAAAGTTCCAACTAAAAGATATAATTTTAAAAGAGGCAAGCAACTAGATTGAAGTATAACGTGTAAAAAATGTCTTTATAATTGTTTTATGATAAAATAACAAAACCTTAAATTTTAAAAGAAACTAATTTGAGAATTATATAAAGCATATTTATTATGTAGATGATTGAATATATCTGCAAATGCATATAATTGATTATAGTAAATAATAAATTCTGAAATATTTTAGAACATCGATCATATAAGGATTATACTACTATTCTTATTAATCTCAACCAAAGAAAGAAGCTAAATTACGTAACTAATTAAAACAAGATAATTATCAAAGAGAAATTAGTAAGACAAACTCTAAGATTTTAGAGTTCACTTATATGAAATTTTAGTTATCATACATAATTAATTATCAAATTTGAAATAAAATTTTAGCTAATGTATCTATACTCTTTTCCAGGGTACATATATATTCAACTAGGTAGTTACCACATCCTAATATGCAATTCAACCTAATTAAACTAATTAAAAATAATTAATTAGTTTAATTATCATAATAGTCTAAGAAATACCTTTCCATAAACTTAAGATGCTTATTCTCTTATTATACATATTAGACTTCACCTTCAATTCCTTTATATAATTCCAAAGATTGAATCTATGAGGGCTAACCACAAATCTAATAATTAATATCAAACATAATAAATTTAACTAGATGATAATTCATCATATGTTAATAATTAAAATATATATCACAAACTACATCCCTAACTCTAGTTAAGGACTTCGTTATACAATATATTGAAAGAAAATATAAAACAAGCCAATTTTAACATAAAATAAATAAGAGAGAGAAAGAACTAGAAAGTTGTCGTGATTTTTCTCTAATCTTTCTGCAAATTGTTTTTTGATGCTAACTAAAACTATGAACTAATGAAAATGGGTTGCCAAAAGCCTATCACTAGCTTTGGAAAAGGGTGGCAAAAGCCTTAACATGGATCCATTCCTAAAGAATTCTAAAATTTCCTTAGTCACCATAGTTTTGGTCTGCCTCCAGGTTTGATGAAACAAAGTGGGCACTGTAGCCATATGGGCTAAAAGAATTTTGAGGATGTAAGGAAAATAGAGCCTTCTCCAATCTCAAAAGGTTTAATCAAAACCTCGGATAGTTCAGGGGGTATTTGGCTATTAATGATGTTTTTACCTAATCTGTTGGAATAAGCTCTTTATTTAGTACCTCTTTAAGAGAGTTTTTTTTTTCATTTCCATCCACCAAGGAAGCAATTCTATTTATATTATTTCTTTCTAATGGAGTTATATGGAAAAACTTGGTGTTTTTGTCTCCATCCATTAGTTAAATTACCCTAGATCTTTTTCTCATTAATGAATTATGGAATCCTAGCATGTTGGTATAGTGGTCCAATGCCTTGGTTTTTATTTCCCTTAGGATCTCATCTTGAAATGCCTTGTCTAATTCCTCCTGAATTCATTCTAGGTTCTTCTTAGCCTTTATAGTTGCATTTTTTTGTGCTAAAACCAATTACTTTTTTTAGCTTTTTTATTTCCATTTTTATCATCTATAGTTTTCTTATACATATGAACACCTTATTGCTTGATATGCAAGAATTGGTTCCTTTGCTAATAGCTAATCCAAAACCTTCAAGATCAATTACATAGTTTTTAAATCTGAAGGGAAATCATCTTTCATACTAGTTGAACATGTTTTGGATAAATAATGGTGTATGATATAATAAAATGTGACTATTGAAGGTGACTTGCCCTTTGGAGACCTCTGCATTTATAACTCATAACCATGGTCTTATCCAACTACTTTCTAAGCATCCAGTTCCCCTTCTGTTTATTTGACCAAGTAAAAAGCTATCCGTCCATTTTAAGGTCTGTGAATTATATATAATCAATACATTTCCTCAGATCAACAAAGTGATTTTTAAGGCATACTGCATTTCCTTCATTTTCTCTTAAGTTTAATATCCAATTGAAATCACCTACTACTAATCATAACTCCTTCATGTTATATCTAAACCTTCCTAGGTTATTCCATAAGGGGGTTATTTAGAATTTGTGGTTGAATGCATACACAATTGTTACTTGATAACTTTATTTAAGGGTTTTCATATTGAATTTTAGATGGCTATTTTCTTCTCCGTAAAGATATATTTAGTCTCCACTTCATTAAGGTCAAAAACCACCAAAATTTTGCCTTATAATGGATAGTTTGTAAGGTAGTTCCAATCCTACCTGAAAAGGATAGCCTCTTGCAATTATTTTCCTTTATTCTAGTTTTTAGGAGTTCAATCAAAACAGGTTTGACTTCCTTGATGTAATTAGCCACTATTTATTGTTTATTTAGGTTGTTAAGCCTTTTGGTACTCCAAACTGGTATTAACATTAAGGTAAAGGGGTTGGCTATTTTTTCCTTTTCTTAGAAATTCTTCTCCCTTTGGAAATACGTTTTAGCCTTAATTTCTTCATCAATGTTCTCATCATATGAGGAATTCTGTGGTTTACCTTCATAAATGTTAGTTTCCTACTTTATTTAAAGGAGATTTTTTGGTTCTTTCAGGAGAGCCAAGGTCCTTCCTTTGATCAATACGGTTTAATTCCTTACCTTGGTCAACTATAGCTTTTGAACTCTCCTTAACATGTTCCAGTTCTCCCCTTATAGATTCATTATTGTATATGTTATCATTTTAAGTGGTATTATTTATTTCATTACCATTTTGCACCATATTATGACTAGTGTCAACTTCATTATTAGAATCCAAAAGTATCAATTCATTGAATTTGTCTATCTTGAATCTTGTTCCTATTGGCTTCCATACTTAGGTTTAAATATTTTAGAGCTCTAATTGTAGGGGAATATCATATGATCTTAAAAAGGTTGCCATCTTCATCCAATATTAGAATATGGATTATTTCAGGTAGCTCCCTGGTAGTTTCCACTAAAATTCATATTCTTGAATATCTGACCCCTTTTAGGGTTGATGTTGGTTCGTTAATACAGAGAGGGTTCCCAATATAGCTTCCTAGTTGACTAAACCCCTATAGTCTAATATTTTAGGGGAATGTTATGTATATTAGCCTAAATTGGAACCTTCTTTTACCTAAGGTTCTCTAACCTCATCCTTGGTTTCTAAGATTGTAAAAGCAGTGATTGACAATTAAAGAAATAAGGCCTAGTCTCTACTATCTTATGAGCTAACGTTGGAGAACTAAATCTACAGAAGAAAATATTATTATCATTCAATAAGACCTTATGGAATCCTTGGATCTTCAATTATTCCATAGCGCAAGTTTTTACAGCTTAGAAGGAAGGTCCTTTGTCTACGAAGAATCCCATGAGAGTTGCCTCCTACTTTTTCATTCCTTCCTTTAGAATGTCAAGCTTTGGAGCTACAATGGTCTTTATGTTTAGAGGACGAAAGTCAAGCTAGAGAGATGGTGGAACATCAACCAGTATTTGATTCCAATATCTCTTCATATGGTTATTACTAGAAGGTTTTTCAAGATTGTTAGGATTAAGTCCAGAAATCTATGAGGGTGGGAGGTGGCAAGTAAGGTTAATGTTTAGAGGCATAGATTGAATTTATGCTAAAGCAGCATGTTCAAAAGTTGTCATAAAAGGAAGAAGTATTAGGCAAGGAAGGAAAGTCCTCCTCGGTCAACATAATGGGTTTTGACATTATTAGCAGGAAACTTTTGGTTGATTGATAACCAACCTACCAGAAGCAAATTAAAGTCCTTCAAACAATAGTATAGGAATGAATAAGATAAACGAGCAGAATGAATGGAAGTTAAGAGATGACCATAGATAGGATAAGAATTAAAAACGAATTTGGAAAAGCAAACAATAAGGAAAGGAAAGAAGAACCCAGAGCCTTAGCAGTGTTACATGCATGCCATGCAAAGCTAAAGAGATGCTCTCCTAGAGTTTCTCTCTCTTTAATTTGCTTCTCTCTCATATTTTATGAGTAATCCTTCTTTATATATTTTTAATCCTTTTACTTAACGTCATTATGTAATTGGATTCTTCAACTATCAAATCTTTCAATTTATTACTTAAATTTTATTGATCACTTCATGATAGAACTTCAACTAATATTTTTAACAAAAATTCTATATGATATCAACAAAATTTAAGCTAGACATTAAGTTATAACATATTTAAACAACTTGAATGCTACTCAATTTTTTTTGTTAAGGAAATTAACATGTTAACATAGAATAACTAATAAAGTTCAAGTATTAAATAAAAAAATTAGTAATTGAAATAAAAATATCATTAAGTTGAAAGTATGGAACTTGTTCATCAATGAAAACCTATATGATCAATAAATGTAACTGATACATTTTTCAAAATTTTTTATGTTATGATCTATATTGTCTTTCGATAACGTAACTACTTTTGTTATTTTATCTTTTTTTCAAAGCTATTTTATTATTTGATATAATTGAATCAAAATTTTTATATAAATGGAACTTTCAAAAAATTGTGTACAAGTAATAAAGCTAATAAATAATTAAATAGGTTTTTAGAATTTAGTTATCAATAATTTATAATGATGCAAAATTTTGATATTGTGGATAATAATATAGTTAATTTTAATGCATTGACAAGATTTTAAATTAAAAATTCATTATGCTAATTATGTTATTAAGTCATTAAACATATTTAAAAATCTATATTTTAATTATATTTATGTCAATAATATATTACAAGACATATAATCTTATGTTATAAATAACTTTATATAAACATAATAATAGTAAGTTTTTATCACTTGCCACCTTTTAGAGCGAAAGAAGTAGACCTTTAATTTTCCTCTATTATGAGATGCAAGCATAAAGTTTCTGTATCCTTTTCATGATATTCATATAAATACAAGTGCAAGGAAGGCTTTTTCAAAATTATTGTGTATGCCTTAAAAAAATAATTATGACTTTTCATTTTAAAAAATTAAAAATATTCTTAAAAATAGAGTTTTCGATAAATCTGATAAGAAGACCTAATAATTGTAACATTTTGATAGTTGTAAGATAGGAAAAAATAAATAATTATGTGACTTGACCATGTGTGACTTTAATCAAATAATAAGTTAAGTTAGAATCCATGTATTAAATTGTATATAAAAAATACTATTATGGCATTAATATTAAGTTTGTGGTAAGATTCACTATTAGATTGTCTAATTATTGTAGTTTCAATATAGTGGTATTGACTACAATTTTGAATTGTAAATCTATTATGAAATCTTAAGAAATTGACTTAATTGATGCTATATTTGCAATATACATTGAATTTTGAAAATCATTGATAGTTTTAAAGGACTAGCTCAAATGTTCAATCTTATTTACTTTAACTAAATTGAAAGATCATTTAAAATTATATGTTTAAATTTAAATAAATCTAACCTTGAATTTGAGAGTTGTCATAAAATAAAATAAACTAAAATTCTAATATTAAATATTATTTAAATAATGATTCTAAAATTATTTATTAGCTATATAAGTACTCATGTAACTTTATTTTTATGTTAGTCTTACTTTTTCTCTACAACATTTTCTCCAACTTCTTTCTACTGTTCTCTTTGTTCTTTCTTTCCCCCTATTGTTTGTCTTCCATATTCATCCTATCTACTATGCCTTCTCCCTTCTCCAATAGCCTTCTTGTTTTACTAGTTAGTACTTCTTTCACCTCTCTTTGTACTCCTTAGTAGTACTTCTTTCACCTCTCCTTGTACTCCTTAGTGGCACATCTCTTTTTGTACTTTCAATTCTATTTTTTCTTTTTAATTATTCTACTTATGTCTAACTCCCCATCCCCCTGTTATACCCTTTTCTAACTCTTTATACCTCCATTTGTATTTCTTTTTTATCTCTAGAGTAATCAGACTTAGCCCTCATATCTAGTGTTTCCTTTATCATAATTCTTTCTAACTTTGACTTTTTTTTACTGTTTATAGTAATGGCATTTTAAATCACTTTCTCTTTTTCTTCTTTAATCAATTTTGAAAATGTCGACACCAAACCTGAACCACCCTTGCTCTCCCTAAGACTCAACTTCTTTCCCTCCTCTCTAATCTAGCTTTTCTTAAACCCTCTCCAGCCCTACAACTCCCTTCTAAATAATGTTAATACTCTTTCCATTGTGAAGGATATTGCTTAAGCTTCCTTTAGGAAGAACTTAGTGTCATGTCCTAAACGATTTTGCTAGAGTTGCTTCCCTCCAATATTTCCCCCAACTTCAATATATGGTTAGGTAATTGTACCTCCTTCTTTGAATTTGCTATATGATGGAGCTATTAAATAACACTCTTCCTTGATTTTTTTCTTGGAGAAGAGACAACTTATCCTTCCCTTAGGGCTTAGGAGTGTAAAAGATGACATTATTATGGTTTGTTAGAAGTTTACTTTAGAGGATGATTATTTCATCCCTAAGTTTAGTTTATAACCTAAAGCTCAAAGGGTATCAGATAACAACCATGGAACTTTAATAGCATACCAATTTTCCTCCAAAGATAGCAACCAGGTGCTATTCCTTTAGACCATAAGAGCATAAGAGAATTCCTTTTTGGATCAATCTATATACTACTCTATTAGATTATTATACCACTGAGGCTTGAGCTAAATTGTTAGATTTATTAGTAAACCAATAGCCATGGATGAAGCTAGAGCCACCCTCAAAAGGATTAGTTATGGTAGAATATGTTTATTAGTAAGTTGAGTTAGAAAATTTTATTAAATTGTATATAAAAAATAATTTTATGACGTTAACATTAAGTTTGTGTTAAAATTTATTATCATATTGTCTAATTATCGTAGTTTCAATATAGTGGTATTGACTATAGTTTTGAATTGTAAATCTATTTTGAAATCTTAAGAAATTAACTTAATTGATGCTCTAGTGGCAATATACTTTGAATTTTGAAAATCTTTGATAGTTTTGAAGGAGTAACTCAAATGTTAAATCTTATTTACTTTAGATAAATTGAAATATTTTTTAAAATTATATGTTTAAATTTAAATAAATCAAACCTTGAAGTTGAGAGTTATCTACATAAATTTTATTGTGTTATTTAAGTTTTAATCTCAATGTATAACTAGTATTAAATATTATTTAATTAATGACTTTAAAATTATTTATTGGCTATATGAGTAGTCATGTAACTTTATTTTTACGTTATTCTTTACTTTTGTCTATAATATTTTCACCAACTTCGTTATATTGTTCTCGTTTTTTCTTCCTCCCATTTTGTGGCTTCTATGTTCATCCTATCTACTATGCCTTCTCCCTTCTCTAGTAACTTTCTTGTTTTACTAGCTAATACTTCTTTCTCCTTATGCTATAAATCCTCTTTTTCCTTTTTAGTTAATCTACTTGTGGCCAACTCCCTATCCCCCCTGTTATACCCCTTTATCACTCTTTATACCTCCATTTGTATTTCTTCTTTATCTCTAGACTAACTAGGCTCAGCCCTCAAATTTGATGTTTCCTTTTCATTCTTTCCAACCTTGACTTTTATACTTTTTATAATAATGGGATTTTAAATCACCTTCTCTCTTTTCTTCTTTTATCAGTTTTGAAAATGTCCACCTTAAACCTGAACCAACCTTTCTCTCCCCAAGACACCACCTCTTTCCCTCCTCTCTAGTCTAGCTTTTCTCAAACCCTCTCTAGCCTTACTATTCCTTTCTAAATAATGTTAATACTCCTTCCACTGTAAAAGATACTATTCACACTAAGCTTCCTTCAAGAAGAACTTGGAGCCATGTTCTAAACGATTCTACTAGAGCTACTTCCCGCCAATATTTCCCTCTAACTTAGATATATGGCAGCTTGTTGTGGCCCCTTCTTTGAATGTGCTATATGATGGAGCTGTTAATTGACAATATTCCTTGATTCTTTTTCTTAGATAACAGACATGGTTATCCTTCCTTTAAGGCTTAGGAGTGTAAAAGATGATATTCTTATGGTTTGCTAAAAGTTATTACTTTAGAGGGTAATTGTTTCATCCCCATTTTTAGTTTATAAAATAAAGCACAAAGGGTCTCATATAACAACATGTAACTTTAATAACATACCAATTTTCCTCCAAAAATGACAGCCTGTTGCTATTCCTTTAGACCATAAGCATAAGAGAATTCTCCTCTTTGGATCAATTTATACAATACTCTACTAGATTATTAGACCACTGAGACTTAAGTTAAATTGCTAGCTTTACTAGTAAACCAATAGCTATGGATGAAGCTAGAGCCACCCTCAAAGCAAAGCTATGCTAGAATATGTGTATTAGTTGAATTGAATCAATTCCTTCCTAAACTAATCCGTCTTATGAGATTAAATGAAACTTGTGATATGTATGAGGATTCAATACTAGTCTTATACCAGTAGAGGCCTCGCTTTCCAATTAAGGATCGATGAGGAAACCTACAAGTAGAAAAATGAGGACATGTGAGTATAATAAAATAAGGAAATAATAAAGAGTCTGCTAAAGTTAATAATTACCTTTGTAGCTATTATAATAGAAAAGAATGCTAAAACTATGGATCAAGTAGGTCCAAAAGGTAAGCTAGATAAAAGATGTGAGCTAGATAATTCTCATATTACTTATGCTTTAATTCCTAGTTCAAGGAATAAGGAAATATCAATATAGAAAAAGATAAATAGGTAGGCTACTTCCTAGTTAAATATAATAGAAAATAATTCTATCCAAAAAAAGGATGATAGTGTTATGTATAAGCCCCATATCTTTAAATTTTTGGAAGAGGTTAAGATCATTAAAAACAATTACACTATTGAAGATGTTAATCAGAAATTCACTCTAATTTCTAAAAGGAAGTTAGGTAAAAAGGCTAGGGGCTCTTGATCTAAATCATTAAAGATATGAATTTCCTATTATAGAATGTGAAATGGATTAACAGTCCCTTTAAACAACTTATAAAGGGGCTATATTCAGTTAATAAAACCATCTTTGTTAGGTGGTTTGGAAACCAAACTTAGTGAAAAAATTTAGATCAGTTGTATTTCTTAAAGAATGATTTGTATATCCTATAGAAAAAATGTGGTAGCCTATGATCCTCAAAAGTTGAAAATGATGAACTTAGTTATCACAAAGCAATTAATATCTCTTGAGCTATTCTTATTGTAGTCTAGGCTTACTATTTATGTATTCTTCATCAACGTCTCAAATTATTGTTTTCAAAATACAAAATTATGGAATAAATTACAAGATATCTACTAAGGTATTCAAGCTTCATGGTTGGTAATAGGAGATTTCAATTATGTCCTACACCTGTTAGAAAATGAAGGGAATGTTTGTATCATAAACCTATAGGATGAGTTGGCTAGATGTGCCTTTTACATTGAGCTAATAGATCTAAAATTTAAAGGTAATCTATTTACTTTGAGCAATAAACAATAGAATTCTTGGTTTTAAAGAAATAAGCTAGACATGACTATATTGAACCCCAGCTAGATCTCCCCTTTCCCTGATTGCAAGGAAATCTTTGGCAATCCATACTTTTTAGGCCACTCACCCATTTATATACAAAATTTGAATTCATGGATGAAACCTCACTTTCCTTTCAAACTTAATAACTTCTTGGCTTTGGATGAAGGGTTTGAAAAGGCTATAAAGAGGGTACTAGAGGTTAATGTTCAACGTTCTCCTTCATTCATTTGTAATGAAAAGCTCAAAAGAATCAAATAGGTACTTAAAAACATGTCTAAATATAGAAGCATTAATGCCTTAGTGAGGACTCCTTTGATAAACTTCAAAGTATACAACATATAATGATCCCTACTTTCTTTCTATTAGGTTGAAGAAAGCTATAAAACTTCTTATAAGTGAAACTTAAGCTACTTATAATAATACTAGAGATATTGGTAAAAATATTCTCTTGAACAAGAGCTTTTTAGAACTATAAAAGCAAAAATTCTCCTATGTCTTATACAATCAAAGTTAAATTTAGGGAAGCCTTTAATTCTCTAAATTAAAGCTTTATTATAAATGGAATGTAGGCATTTAGATTTTAACTAGATTTTTGGGATGGATTCAAACAATGCCTGACAACCCTAAATTATAGAATATTAGTGAATGGGATACGAATTCCTATTATTAAAGAGGCAAAGGGTACCAGACATGGTGTTCCCTTTTCCCTTCTATATATTTTTTTTCTAAGAATCGATGTCCTTTCAAGACTCACCAACCACTACATAAGCTTTAAACATGCATTAAAATATCACAAAAATGTAAGAGACGAGGTATTCATAGTCTTACATTTGCAAAAGACTTGTTTCTTTTTTTGAGGGAAGATGCTCCTTCAATACAAGCTCTAACTAATACTTTGGATATATTTAGGAAGATAATTGGCTTAACTATGAACAAACATAAAAGTTGCTTCTTTATTTTATCTTCTTTTATCAAATTAGTTTTCTTTAATTTCTGGTTTAAAGGAGAAGCAATTGCCATTTACCTATTTTGGAATTCCTATCTCCCACAAGAAGTCCTACATTCACTAATTTTTTTCCCTTGATCATTAAGGTTAAGAGAAGCATTAATAATTAGTATATCAAGTCACTTCCATTCACGGGAATGCTCCAACTTGTCAATGCTATGCTAAATTCTCACTGTATCCACCGATTTATGCATATTACTCATCCTGCTTCATTAATCAAGATTATTAATAATTGTCTCAAGAGTTTCCTTTTCGAAGGAGCATTTAATTCCTCATATGTTGCTAATGTGACTTAAAAAGTTGTTTGTCTTCCTAAAAAGGAGGGGGCTTGAAGTTTCGCCTTTGAAGTTTACAAATAAAATATTATTAATTAAATGTATTTGAAGATTAATTACATATAAGGAGTCTTTATGGTGAGATGGATACACTTACATTGCTTAAGACAAGGTAATTTTTGGCCTTACTAAGTAAAACAAGATTCCTGATGGACAATGCTGAATATATTCAAGCTTAGGAATCGAATCTAACCCTGGTTCAAAACTAAGCTACATGATAGTTCTAAGGCCTTATTGTGTTAGGAAAATTAGAGTCCAATAAGTCCATTAATGAAAAATATATTCTTTTCTCATTTATGGACAATAATCCCTTATTAAGTTACAGTGAAACAAGTAATCTAAGAGAATCAATTTGATCTGGAACATCCAATTAGAACCAAAATGCATGATTTACTATATAGACTATTACGAATTTTAGTTACTAGAGATCAATTATATTGGATTGTTGATCAATCAGGGTCTTCTCTAACAGTTCATGCAAGGAAATGTTAAGAACTAGAGCTTAAAATGTGCATTGGTATTAGTTAGTAAGGTTTCCTCGTGTAATCCTTAGAACGACTTTGATGTTAATTAATAGGGTATTCTCCGTGGTGTGAGTGGTTCAGCACTCTCATCCCTTAACCAGAGGTCTCGAGTTCGAGCCCTGAGAATAGAAAAATTTGTTTGATTAGCACTTTACCCTTTACGGGCTGACCCGATGCGAGCGGGGATTAATTAGGGTGTGGATGGTTTAAAAGCCCCTTCTCATAGTTGGAACTCTCCTAGGATACCTAGTGTACGAAAGTATTAAAATAG
The DNA here is from genome assembly GCA_025629805.1 of Erythroxylum baracoense. NCBI lineage: Eukaryota > Viridiplantae > Streptophyta > Magnoliopsida > Malpighiales > Erythroxylaceae > Erythroxylum > Erythroxylum baracoense. Next base: position 5,480,184 of record JAOTAY010000001.1, read on the forward strand.
GGTATTCTCCGACATTTTATACAAGGAAATCTCAAGAACTAGAGATCTGAATGTTAGTTATTCATGGTAAATTGTCAACTAACGAAAGGCCGACAGATTATAAGTGTATCCTTTGCTCTCTAATTCCTAAAAATTTGGATCATATCTACTTCCAATATTAATTCTTAGGTTAATTATGGAATATAGTACTTTTCTTGATCCATATCTCTTGTTCTGCTCCTTAGGGGTGAAATTTTAGACTGGATAATGCAAAGGCAACAGAGGAATAGGTAGGAATTCATCTCCTTATATAAACCACTAATTCTGACCAAGAAAGGAAGAGAATTGCGTGGACTCAACTTTAGACTGAGATGAACTTGGTTATGCAAATTTCTTTACTAGTTTACAACTTGTAACTGGATTAGTTTGAAGATGCGTCTTGTATCACTTGTAACTCCTTTAGAGATTTTCTCATTAATGCAATTCTTTTAATTTCAAAGCAAAACGTTTCATATTATAATGGCTTTTTCTATTCAGTGTTAGTATTAATTACTTTTTTTGTCTTATGGGTTCGCTAGATGTTATACTAATGTTAAAATTTTTTTTATCATATTAGTCCACTAGAAGCAGTATAACTACGAACTAATTTCTTCTATTTCATCAGTTCATTGGACTTAATATTATTAAATAACTATTACTATTTATAACTTTTTTGTAAGTTCATTTTTAAAAAATATGTAGAAATAATTATTTATGAAAATAATTATAAATATAAATAGAAAAATATTTTAACATAATTATAAAATATTTTAATATATTAATTATTTTATTTATTAATATTATTACATAATAAAACAAAATTTTAATTAAATACTTAATTTACTATCATTTTAAAATTCCTAAGATACTATTAGATATTAACTATATATGATCTTTGTTGAATGATTTGTTATTAATAAAATGAAGTAAGGTCATATATTAAATTTTTATTTATACTTTTTAATAGAACTAATGAGATACAAATAAGATAACAAAAAAAATTATAATTTTACTTATTGAGAAAAAAAAGCAAAGTAATTATTGATATAGAATAAAATAAGAAATTTATCATCATATTTATCAATATTAGTATATAATAAATAAAATTTAATGAAAGACTTAATTTATTATCATATTAAAGTAATAGATATATAATTATTAATCAATATAATATTTTAATAAAATAAATAAAATTACATATTAAATATTAATATTTATTATATAAGAAATACGTAAATGTGATAAGTTTATTTGACAAGTACAATTTGTGACGTGATTGTCCTCCTATGACGTGATTATCCACTAGTGATGCAATGGGTCGAGTTTATTTAAACTATTTTAGCTCGTTGACTTTCGGTTCGTTTGACCTAATTTTCCATAATCGGTTGGCCCCAAAAAAGTTTTAAAGTTTTTAAGTCAGGGCCCGAATATGTAAGGATGATCAAACCACGCTTGACCTATACATTTTCTTCACGCTCAGGCCTACTATCAACATAGAGTGCCACATAATCCATAAATTGTCATGTCTGTTAACATCATATCTTTTCATAAAGCATGAGGGCCTCTTGCAAAATTTTTAAAGCAAGGTAAATTTTAGTAGAGTTAACGAAACTATAAGAGAGGTTGGTGCCTTTTAACCTAAATAAATAAAGCAAAACTTTCTTAATGCTTGTTTTATTATGTTATTAGTTTACGGAATAAATTAAAAAGTAAAATTAAATTTTCACTCACTGTCTCACGATTACAAATTTAAATTCTTAATTTTACCCTAACACTTTCCTCTTATATCTCACTCTCACCATCATCGGTCGTTGTCGGTCATTATTTTCCCTTCTTTGTTGTAGTTCTCTACTCTATTCATTTATATCACTAACAATCATTCTTACACATACACTAACATCCCTAATTTTTTCTCCATATTTAAAAGAAAACTCTTTCATATCAAATTTAAAATACCTTTATAATAGTCCATTAATTATACCTTAATTATACCTCAATTCCTCATCAATTTCATCTCAATTACCAGCTCAAAATCATTCATTAGCTCATAAACTATTGTTTTTCATGCATGCTAAACAGAACAGAAACTACCATTTATGCATCATTTTCTAGCAGTCATTTAATACGAATATCACAATCAATCCATCCCTAACTAAGTCATTAATAAGTTCTATTAACATATATCACAAGAGATTAGTCTTTCACTTACTTGATCAGCTCAATTGCCTTCTCAATTATCAACCTAACCTAGCCTTCCGTGAATGCAAGCACAATTCCAAGAACAAGATGGAAGTAGAATGATTTCGACAGTAACAAAAAGACAACAGTAGAATCTATCTATCTCTATGAAGAATTTGACCAAGGTTTTGAAGTGGTAATGGACAAAATTGAAGCAAAATTTCAGAGTTATGAGGGTGTGTGTGTGTTTCGGTGGTGAGAGGGAAAGAGAAGAAAGAAGGCAGCAGAAACAATTTTTACATTAACTTAATTCATTAGGTACTGAGTGTCACTATTTTATAATGACATTTGTCACCTATGCATGCAATCCATTTGTCCAATAAATAAGCTACCAAATGTCATCAAAATCCTAGGCTATTTGTCACTCAATTCTCCAAACCATTTGTCATTAAATTCTATTGCCATGCGTCACTTATTTTATAGGCCTAGTTATCCTAAATTTTCATGTGTCAACTTGTCTTGCCACTTGATATTTTTCCTAGACTAAATGTATATTTTAATTCATGAAATTTTCAATTGTAACAATTAACTTCAAATTACTAATTATAATCCATCAAACGAAAATTCAAGACGTAAACAATACACAATCATATCATAACCATTTTAAACCTTTCATACTCTTAGAATATGTCAATTGAGTGCACATACAATCTTTGCAATATTTTCCAAATCAACATTCATGTATGTATATATGCTCATGTTATGCATGTGAATGAAATGCACCTCATTAATTCTAAGATGATATGACTCTAATATTCTAATCCTCAACAAGTTTTAGAAATCAACTCTTACAATTTATTCCTAGGTTTAGAGGTATATAAGGTCATTGAAATAAATAACAAAGGATGCCTTCTATAGAAATCCTTCTATTCTAAAAAATGAAACAACAAAAAGGAACCTTTGAATTAAGGTTAATCGAACAACTAATATAGTAATTGTTGACAAACTTAAAAAAATCATTGTCCTTTATAAAAAAGATAGCGTCAGGTTTCCTTCCTTCATATGTACCTAAAACTTACTAAATCAAATGATCAAATTCCTTAAAGCTCCCAGAAAAGGAATGAAATAGAAGAAATGATATTTATTAGTAATAGTGATAACCCAAGTATTTCAACTACACAAATATACAATATAAATGAACAATGATTACAAGCATACACATTTACTTTATCATTATTCTCTTCAAATCCTATATAAAATCATTAACACAAAAATTAACTAAACTTTTCCATTTTGTGTCACTTCATAAATTACAATATATAAATGGGTTAATGGTTCCAATAGTTAAACAAAAACATAATTGCTCCAGAATAAGACATAGAATGATAAGTAACCCATGAATCTTTGTTATAGTTGAAATCTCCAACAATTCACATCACTACCTCTATATTTAATAAATTATTACGCATATCATATCTAATTATGCAGCAATTTGATTAAATAAATGCATGATAATCAATAAATAGATATATATTTATCACTAGATATTTTTTCAAAAAAATTAGTTAGATGAATTGTCTCCTCTATATTAACATTCTCTATGCCTATCACATTATAAAAAAGGAAAATAAATGATCATAAGTTTGATTAACATTAAAGTTATAGAAGTGAAAAAAAATAGCATACAATAGAGTATAGAGTCTACCTTAAACATTTTCAATACCTAACCAACTTATGGCACACATCAAGACTTCTAAAGATTTAGGATGAATCAGATTGTGATGAGGATTACTATCTGACCACTAGTACTAAAAGCACACAAAAAGCAAATATGGGTATTAGGTAAACTAACAAATCTCTTGTGATTGCTTGTATAATCAGATATTGAACTTCATTTTAGTTCTGCTACATTAACATATGAAAATGCTTATTAGTTGTGGCCATAATATTAACTTTCAAATAATTTTCCAACTCCATCCTACTATATGAAATCTTAGCCATTTTTTCCTTTAAGAATTCCTTATAACCAATCCAAAGCACTAAATTTCTTGATGAGGATGTACCAACAAAGGTTGAGATTGATGCCAAATTACTATCATCCAAATGTTTACCCATTCTTGATTATCAATGTAAAACCTCGAAACTTTCCTTTCATTGAATACAAATTTTTATGTTCGGTGAATAGTATTTTCAGATGAATAGTGAATTTTTGTGGGACCCAATCTCGAAAATAATGAAAAATATCCAGAATAAGTATTAGAGTTTAATGATACTGAAACATATCAAAAATAATTCCTATATGATGGATTTCGGGAGTTTCGAAAGTTCAGGGTTAAAATGCCCTTTTTGGAAAGTAATGGGTATTATTGATTTTAAACCCATTCAAAAAATTTTAAAGCATCTAATCAATAATTATTGACCCTAATTAGAGTATTTCATGGTCAATTAGAAGGTGAGACTGTTGCGGAATATTTTCGAAATTTAATTCGGTTAGTTGTTGAATCAAATTCAATAAAGGGCAATTTAGTCCTTTTACATGTGACTAATGGTAATTTGGTAATTTTACATGGTGTTAGTGGAAGAATGAGTCATCAGAAGAGAACCAATAGGAAGGTGAAGTGTGGAATCCATTAAATGAGCATTAAAAAGAATAAAGCAAGATTTTTGTCTTCATTTGAACATAAACATGAGAGATCAAACAAAAGGGAGAAAAGAAGAGAGAAGAAGGGACATTCGGCCAAGGAGAGAGAAGAAGAGTCCAGCTACAATTTTTTATGGTTTTGGAGCATAAATTGGAGAGATCTTAATCAAGTAGAAGTACTCATCAAATACAAAGTGATTGGAAGATAAATTGGTAAGTTTTCCTAACTTAAATTTCTAGTTTTTGGAATTTTTATTAGGATAGATTTATGTAAGATAAATGATAATTTTTGACTCGCCATTCAGTAGATAAGACAGGAGAAAGAATTATGTTTAGTGAATGTTTGTATTTGGTTCTTAGATCACTTAAACCAGACATCTTGTTTTGACCATAACTTGGCCTACAGACCTCCAAATTGGGAGATTCCAATTGGAGATGAAACCTAAGATATATTAATAAAATTCCTAGGAGGGACCCTGACTTGATTTTGGCTGAATTATTTTGGAATTTGAGATTGAAAATGGTGATCTGATGCTGCCCCTGTGTTGGAGCAGCTTGTGATGTTTGGTGCATGTTTCTTACATTAGTACTTCTAATGGTTTGATTTATGATTATATGTAAACTAGAGACATAGGGGAACGAATGTCTAGAAAACCTTAAAGCCTAATTTGAATGTTTGCTATGTGAAAAGTAAGGAATAATTGGAGGTATAGCTTCTGGACATAGGTCATAACCTTGACCCATCATGCATAATCATAATATGGTCAATTAAATTAAGTGAGATAGTTTTTTGGAGAAATTGATAAGTTAGAATGGGTAAAAATATGATTTTAAATGACTTTTGAAGTTAGAATTAGAAACGGAGAACAATAGGTTAGTTTTCGGTAGTATACGAAAATACGATTAGCGTATGTGTTACATGATTAAATACTAATCTCGAATTCAGTTAAACCAAATTTATAGTGTTAATGTCTTATTTCCAAATTTGGAAATAAGTGCTTAAGTGAAATACGCTTGTGTTGGTAAAGGAAAGACATAGAACGCGTGAGTGTGCTTGGCAATAAACTTGCTTAACGGTGAGTGCATTTTAAATGTATTTCATGAAAATTATTTCTATTCTATCGTGAAATGAATATGGATTATGATTTTTATGTGAATGATGCATTATAAGTGAATATTGCTAGTACAATTTTATGTTTTTAGCAATACATGAATTAAAGTTTGAAAGTTAAATCTTATATGATTTGAGTTTATATTGAGATGATGTTATTGGTTGATAAAAGGAAATAGTTTTTAGCTTATGGTATACCGATAGGTTTTATACATATTAATATGCTAGTGTGTAACAGTTAACCTAGTACGAGTAAACGATGTAGAACTAGCTCCGTAATTAATGGTTGACCAGTTGTGGGTAAGCAATGTAAAACCACCTCCGTAACTACCGGTATATAACGATTAACCTATTATGGGTAAGTGATGTAGAACCAGCTCCGTAACCTAGTGGTTGACTAGTTACAGGTAAGTGATGCAGAACCAGTTTCATAACTACTGATGTATAGTGGTTATCCTAGTGTGGGTAAGTGATGTAGAACCAGCTCTGTCATTAATAATTAACTTGTCCCGGGTAAGCAATGCAGAACCAGCTCCGTGACTTTATACCTGAGGGTACCATATGGTAAAGAATTTAGTGATAGGCTATGTCGTGTAAGAAAGTCATGACATTTTTATTGCCACCACTATTTATTTGAAAAGTGATTTGAGAAAATTGATTTTAGGAAGCATATATGTTTTATATTAAATATTGAATTATGCAAATTGAGATGAATTTGTTTTAGGGAGCTTTAAATAGTTAAATATAATTTGAATAGAAATTCTAGCACTTAGTGAGCTCGTTTAGCTCACACTCTCTTTTCTGTTTTTAAATGAAACCTCCTAAGTGCATGCTCAGGGGCTTCAGTGGTAGGAACTCTACTTAAAGACTAGTCATCTTCGTCACGTTCTACTGTGTAGGCATTTTTGCCTTGTAAATACTTTTGGGAACATTTACATCTTTATGAATATGTTTTGGACTATATTTTGTGTAAAAAACGCATGTATATGAATGTTTTAAAGTTAAATGTATGAATACGATTGAGTTTATTTTTAATATTATTGAAGCGATTTGTTGAGATTGCTTGTGAATGGACTTAAAGTCCAAATTTTGTAGTGGGGATTTTGAGATGATTATAGAAGTGTTTTGCACATTTACAAGGCTTTTGAAAATTTTAGGTAGGTCAAAATATAGTCATTGTGCTGTCGAAATTTTTAATAAAAATGACTTTAAAAAACTCCACTACTTATATCTTTTTAATGTTAAGTTAAGGTTTTCTGGTAAAAAGGGCAGTAGGCTTAGCTCTACGGGAACTTTTTAGTTAGATCAGATATCGACTAAAGGGCTACTGTGGGGTGCTGGGCAGGTCGCCTAGTCATTTCAGGATAGGGGCCTGTCAAATAATCATTAAACAAATCACACCAATAGATTATGATGATATTGTTATGTATTATTCTTGATCACCATAAAACCACTAAAAATAATATTCAGTTGCCTCTAACTTGTACCTTGTTTCTAAAATAACAATAACTACCATTATTTTTTACTAATCCCGTTCTAATAATTTTCAAACTTTCTCATCATCTTCTTTGTCATTATTTGAATCACTTCATTTAAAGAAAACACCCACTTAGATAATGCTAACTTTATCTCAAATATGTTAATAAAAAATTTTATAAGTTTGATATACTAAACTAATTTAGTAATAATATAAACACATCTAATTTCTCACAAATTACTTTTGCAACTCTTATTACTCATTTTTAAGTAAACAAGTATATTAAGAATCTCATCATCTCAACTTGATAAACACTTCAATATACTTAATTCTTGACTCAAGCATCTTAAATGTTAAATTCCACCTTCTTCGAAAATCTGAACTTAAATTATTAGTGTAAATAAAGTATAGTTGTCTTAATATTTCTTCAAACTTGTAAACTTGTTTAGTTGTAACACTCTAATACACTATGCTATTGTATATAGCCTATGTCACTTTTTTTGTTAATATTTTCAACCAATCCTTCACAATTGAATTCACTATATGTGCAAAACAATGCAGATGGAAGAACCTCCCATCTATCAATAAGATCCTAACCTATAACTTAGTCATTTTTATCAATTATAGAATTATTTATGCTACAGTTGTCCATGGTTATTATTGATAGCTTCGTTTCAATGTTTTAGTCTATTACACAATCGACCATTACATTTATTAAATTGTCACCTGTATAAGACATAAAAATATAAATGAGCATACAATTTATAAATATATCGAAATAAAATTTATAAATAAATCAAAAAAATAAATGATAATAAAGTTTAAGAACATTATTTACTTCAGGATGAGACTATATAAGTCTAATGCGTTCTCACAACTGTATAACCCATTTTTTGTTTTCAACCAGCCATATGTTTAATGTAATTGTAACTTACCCATGATTAACTAACAATATCTTTAAAGTTGACTTTTTTATGAGTTATAAATCTTGAAGTTTTCATTTTTAATAATATTCAAAGTGATATCTTAAAAGTAAACTAAAATGCCATAATAAACATCTTAAAGCCTAGATGATCTGTAATTGAGAATGAATATTCATTCCTTATGATTTCCTTAACAAGAAAATGTTTGAATTTCTTATGATCATAGGTATTGACAATCATTTCCTTTTTTTTCCCTTTCATTAGGTTAGGAGTAAAAAAGTTTGACCCTATAACTCGATTTTCCTATATTATATGAATCGATATGCCTTTTCAAATGTGATTTTCCACCTTTACAACCTTCATTAAATAACTTATGACAATAGTTTCATTCTACTTTATCAACTTGATCACTTATTTTAATCTTTAAGAAGTGATTCCAAACATCATTTCTTATATGTGAAGAGTTTGTTCCTTCTATTTGAGTTTTATCTTATTTACTATGTGATTAAAAATTATATTAGACCTTTTTATTATGTTAGCCTATATTGTTGAAGGGATAATTTCATCTATCTCTAAAAAAATTATAAAAAAGATAATCATAACGCAAATGCATATTCAAGCCAATTTGAGTAGGAAAGTTGAAAATGAATTATATTAATATGATCCTAGGAAATTATAACTACAATATACAATTGTAATTGATCAAGTTAATTGTTCAAATTAAGAAAGATTGTACATTAGCATATATAATGATTTAATTCCTATTTTTATACCTAGTTATATGCCTAGTACATTTTATAAATACATATATTGTATACATCATTTACAAGTGGATAAATGATGTATGCGTTATTGTGATTCATAGCATAAGAAACAAGCTATCCTTACTTTAGTAGTCTAATCATGGATTGTTTAGGATTTTTCTAGTAAAGTTTTTGTTTTACTATTAAACCAATTTGAATAAGAGAAATCTAAACAGCATGGTATAATTTTTATGTTTATGCAATCATAGACCAAAGTACGTAGAATTTATGTTTAAATAGTCATGGAATTTATATGGTATTATTCCAAGTTTTATTGTCATAATCAATCCCAATTCAAACTAAGAACTAATCAGGTAATGGGAGTTTATGTGTTTTCTTATAATGCCAAACATTAAAGAAAAGACTAATGGTACTCAATGGAATTGTAGAGGTTAAAGAAGAGACTAATAAAATCTATAAAGTTTGATGTGATTTGTTCATAAATTTATCTCCAAAGTAGTGCAGCCAATTGTTAAAAAATATAAACATAATTACCAACAATGGTGAAAGCTCTCATACTACAAAACATAACATCTACTTATGTTATGAATATCATATATGATACGAGTTAGAACATAACTCCACATATTTACATAATCTTTTGGGTAAGAAACTACTATAATTCTTTATAAGACCATAGTTTGATACAAGGAAAACAATTTTCAACTATATGAATACCACAAGCAAGTGAGAAACCCAATTATACATAATATGACTACTAATCTCATGTTCTTCTCTAACTATAATCTTTCAAGATTTTAACTCTCCTAACCCTCTTCTTCTTATATGTCTTAGGTACTTTAAACCTAACTCAAAGTTAACAGCCTCTAAATAAGAAAATAAGCAAGTTATTTATATACATTTTAATGGCAATAGTGTGAAAAAAAGACCATTAGAAAAATTTTCAAGTTTGGAAAGGTTTTTTTGGGGTTTAATGTTAGAGAGAATATAAAGAAAATAGAGTTTAATAGAGATGATGATAATTATCATGGTCTTTAGTAAACATAATAGTGGAGAAATGACTTCAATAAATGCATTAATGGACTAAAGTAGGGTTGAGAGGAACCAGAAAGATAGTAGAGATAGGGTGTGGACTGGAGATGACTTAATCACTTAAGTTATATAATAATCATTCAATTAACACAATAATGTCATTTTAAAGATGATGTATCATGTGAAATCGAGTTAAGCTAACTGTGAAGCTAGAACGCATGCTTAGGATAAAGCTTGAATTTGTTTTTAAAAAAGTATAAGATCAATTCAAAACCCCGTGAACTTAGGGTTGGTAAACATCGAACTAAGCTAAGTTATTTTTCACACCCAAAGGAGAAGTCAACAATGAGTTACTTTTTTAATGTTATTGGAAGAGTGAAGAAAATAATCAAGGGTAATTTGAAAATTAGGTCTTTTTGTACAAGCCTTATCTTCTTATCATCAATAATAGATAAGAAAAATAACTTTACCTTTATTTGTTTACCACTAATGCATTTCTTAATTCAAGTGTTTTTATAAACTATGTTTCATAAATAGAGCTAAAGTTAACAGGTAATTGTTCTTAATATTATAATAATTATTTTAAGCGACATGATACAAGTCTTATTTAGCTCATAAATGGGGGCATTAAAAAGATGTATATGGTGCTTTTAGGGTTCTCATTGCAATTCATCAAAGAGACAAATTTAATTCAATCATACATTCTTCACTTATGCTACCTGTTTAAAAAAATCACCACTTCATTTTGTTTAGAGATTAGTTTTTTTGTCTTATAGATGAATTGTGGGATCAATTCGGAACAAGTGTTCCAGAAATAAAAATTTTTGTAATTTATTTTTTTTAGCCTGTGCATGAGTGCAACTAGGTATAAAAGCATTGGGTTTCAAAAGATGTAAATTTTATAAAAGAGAGTGAATTAGAATATAATCTTAGATATGAAAGGGATTTGTCATTAGATGCATTTAACTTGAATGATGGAAATGATGATGACTTTGTTCCAAATGAAAGTTAAGGCCAATATGATTTAAGTGGATATGTCTATTTTTATCTTTTTGTCTTTACGTTTGGTTTCATATGTCCTTAATATATCTATTAAATTCTAAATATATAATACAAATATGAAACTTATAAGTATTTGTGTTTCAAGTTTCACTTTCACTTTATTATAATTGTGGTCACAAACTTTTAATGTTATGTTGCTCTTATTATGTGATGCCTTGTTATTAAGAATTATAATATTTTAACTATTTTGCATTATTTTAGTTTTTAAATATAAGAGAATCGAATGAGCTTTTTATTATATTAAATATACCTTTTTTATATATTTAAAGAACAATATATATATAAACAAACTATCGTTATGTAAAATTTATGTTATTATATTTCTTTGAGATAAGGGATGGAATTAAGTAAAAAACTATATAATAAAATATATTTTATCTTCAATTACTCAAGTCGTTAATGTTAAGGTTCATAGAATAACTTTATAAAAGTTGTATCTTCTAAAATATAAATTGAATAATACATAATAAAAGTTTAATTATATGAAATTGAAAGAATATTTTATATATTTTTAAAAAATTATATAAAACAATATTTGATATTGACCAATATCGATAATTTATAATATAATACTAAATCTGGTGTGAATTCCAATATAGTATTCTCTTCTTTGGTTTTATATATTCTTCTTATTTTGTTAGTTTAAACGTATTATGTGAGTGTTTCCATTATATTTCAAGTTTAAACAACCTCACTCTAAACTAGACCTAGCTTCAGATAACTTCTTCAAAAGGGATTCATCCAAGTATTTGTCTTCAACCTATTTATTATGTCCAAAAAGGATCTTTATATCGCCATTTAAATTAATTTAAGTGTTACAACTCAACTTGGATATGAGTTCAAATTTAAGTTTTAGTCTTTGTTCATTTTGTCTTGGATGAAGAAGAATAAGCATTTAGTTGAAGTTAGACATAGATTTTACTTCGGAAACCATAGGGCCATGGGAGTAGAACCCTAATTATATAAGCTTTCTTTAGATATGTTGCTTGGTAGGGCTATTGACATGATCTCCTAATATGACATTTCAACTCACTTTTAAGTTAAATTGATTAAGTCAGGTTGTAAATTGAAAGATATTTTTGTAATTTTGGGCTGGTTAACTCGACTCACCCAATCAAACCACCTAGTGGCATGTATTTATAGGAAAATTAGGGCAAGATCTAATCCTACACATAATATAATAGATACATAATCTTTTCATATGATTTTTCGAAAGTTAAGATCACTTTAAAATTTATAACATAATTAATACACGAAACATAATCTATATAATTTATTAAGAGAACTCTATAATTGTTGTAGAGAGAGTTAGGCAAAAAGTGTTAACTCTTTTAAAGCCTAAGCTTATTTGTAATAGGTCTTGGACCTTTTAATAATTTAATTAAAATAAAATTATAATTTCAATTAATCATAAATTAGAATTATAATCAATTTTAATTAAATACCAATCGGCTCAAATAATATCCAATATCTCATATTAGTCCTTATTTATTAAATATTTTATATTTAAAGTTTCTCATACTTTACAATTAAGTCTAACTTAATTAAAAGCTCCAACCTAGTACACAACCTAAAAATCATAAAAAAGAGGTAAGTTGGAGCTCTAATCTGTAACAGGTGAAACAATTATATAAAGGACTAAAAGCAATTACCACAGCAGCAAAGAGTCTCCCTGGTAATCTGACTAGGAAAATAATAAGCTTCTTGCTTCTAGAAAGGTTCAAAGACCTAGAGTTAAATCTGGGTTTTATCTATCTCTAAAATAAGTTTGGTGTTGTGTAATTACATATGTCCTGTATATCCTGATGCTAGTTTGATTTTAGCTTTATATGGTTAGTTAGACTAATTGTAATCATTGGATCATTGTATGGCCTTGTACACATTTTCGTTTAATTATTAATTTACCTTTGCAAAAAAATTCCAACTTGATTAAAACATCTTTTTTTTCTCTCTTTAACCCATTCTTTATATATGACCCATTTAGGTTTCTAAATATATTGGAAATAGATATAAAGTATAATCCTAAATCATGTTAAGATTAGATAAATTAAGTTGTTTTAATTTTTTGTAATTCTCTAATTAAATAATTTATATCCATAGATCAAGATTTGCATATAGTAACTTATTATTACCATTTAAATATTTAAAAATATCAAAGTAGTTTTAACTAACCTTTTTATGCATGATTTTTCTATATAATTTAATCATTTAATCATACAATGTTTCTATTAGAAATAGATTATGAAATTAATATATACTTTATATGAGTCAAATCACGTTAGTTATCCACCATTAGTATTTGATTTTATTACTGACATTTGAAAACTATCCCCAAAATATCACTCTACTATGGCCAAGGATTTCTCGAATCAATACTAATTGAGAACAATGAAACATTCTCCCTAATCACTTTATGGTGATGAATCATAGATTGATTAGCCAACTACCTTTATATTAGTTCATGTTATATTTAGTGACTATCGATTAAGCTACCCTTGACTATAATAGGTCATAAGTAGTATTAGAACATAATGATCCCTTACAGGATACTTTGGAGACTTCAAGTTAATAAATCACTTATACAATTAACATAATAAGAATTTCCAAACATACAAGTAATTTTCTAAATGAAATTCTCATATAAGGTCAGTTTAATGAACTTGTTCTTTAACAAATGCCATTATACTTGTTAAAGTATCTACATATTTTATTCTATAAGATCGAATACTTTTTTATAAAGAAGAATCATAATATGTGCTAGTCATTTTATTCTCTATTAATGTTCAATCTCAATAAAAAATGACTATCAATATAATAAAGTAGACGATTGGCTACAAAAAAACATAGTCAATTGTTCAAAAAGCATCAACTATAGTTATTTATCATGTTTTTATTTCATTGCATAAAGCGTTGCCAATTCTCCGTAGTTAAAAATTATAAGCGATGTTTCCAGAAATTGTATACAATAAGTATTAGCTATAAAAAATTTGTAGCTAAAACATTACAAAAACTTAAATAAAAATCAAATGTTGGTGGGAAAATTTTGGCACCAAACAAAAAATAAAACATAACCAATAGTTTTTGGCTACGATTACTATTGGCTATGTTTTCTCTTTGTAGCTATATAGTATTAGTTATGTTTTTCATAAGATAGCCATATGTTATTTGCTACCTTTTTAATAATCTCGCAACATGATATTTGTTACGTTTTTAATCCATGACATTAAGCAATATGTTTTATATATAATGTATTAACATGTTTTTTTATTGTGAATTATTTGCTTATTATTATAAAATTAAATAGTAGAAAAATATTATTAATTAAAAATTTTGAGCATTATATATATAAAGTAAAATTATATAAATATCATTAAATTATAGCAATGAAAAGAATATAACATTAAAGGATGATCATTTGTTTCTATAAAAGATATTAATGAAAACTTAAGCAATTCTTATGGACAAAACAATAAATAAATAGATCGTTTAATAAATTAGAGTATGTCTAATATACTGAAAAAAATGCTCAGATTACAAAAATAATAAAGTATAACCCGAATGACTATCTAGTGTTGTCTGTCCATAAACCTGTAATCATCCAAAAAGTTAGTTAAAATCAACTAACTACACTTTTTATAGCTGCCACCTTCTTTCCTTTGTTTCTACTAAATGTCATTATGTTGGATATCTATAAGAAAAATATATATAAATGCTACTATCATTACAATAAGATAATAGAAAGAGCACTTTTATAATATATTCAATCATCATAATGATATATTTAATCATCAACATTATTCGCATTAGTAAGATAAATGCTACCAAGATTACAATAAACAATAAGAAAAGAACTTTTATGATACATTAATCACATTAACCACATAAATGTTACCAACTCTTGTCTATGTAGCTATACAATTATAAATAAGATACTAAATTACTAAATGTAATTTAAGTTGTAAATAACATAATGATAAATCAAAATTGACATACCAAGTTTGTATTTTACTAAAGAACATAAATGGTTGGCAGATTGTAATAAACCCTATAATAAGATAAATGACAACATCATCTTATAATAAGCATATAGTGTAAAACACTATTCAATGAAAAATAGATAGAGTATGATGTCATTTAATTTGTATATGAAATAGAAAATAGGATGAGAAATAGGAAATAGGAAATAGGATAGTTAAATTAGGATTAGTGATTATGTCATATGTGAAATAGGATTAGTGTTTATATTGTATGTGATATGGGATTAGCATTGATCGTATGTGATATGGGATTAGAATTCAATGTAATATGTTCAGGAGCCATGAAGGACAAAATAGGCAAAAATTTAAGGAAAAGTATTATCCTAACATACACCCAGTCTTTTTTTTTGGTAAACGGTAACTCATAAGCACACACATAACTAACTAGGTAAACTTGAGGATTTTGAAGTTATTGTTGATTTTTCCAGATACCTCAAATTGATGAGCTTCGTTACTGCTTGGCACTAGATTTACTAGCTTTTCATTTAGTTGCTCCTTTTCCTCATAGAGATGAAAAAATCATAGAGTGCTAATAAAGTGCAATTTTCTAGTTTCTTAAAGTTGCTGTGTATATCAAGCACACCTAACCTAGTTAGCGAGTTGCCATGCTGGTCATTACTAATTTTAAAAGTTATACAGAGCATTGCTCGCAAAAATTTTGAAATTAATTAAAAAATTTACCTACAAATGGCTACATAAACTCATCGGGTAACAATATGTCAAACCTACACAACACTTGGAAAGGATATATGTTACAGAGAGTTCCAAACACAACATTTTATTAAAGATATACAGAGTGTGTTTTGTAGTCGTTTCTAATTCATATATATTGTTCTGTTATTTCTTTACGTATCGTTAGCATGGTTGCAAAGTGTAAGAGCATCATTTGTCGAGTCTATTAGGTTGTTGTGCCTCAGGGGACATTATATCTTGGGTAAGGAGGAAAGGGAGGTTATCCTTGTTCAGGGTCTTCTTCTCTGTAAAGGAATATACCATCAATACAACAATCAGGTTTCTTTTAATTTTTTATCCATCCCTACACTCTCTATTTTCCTATTATTACATTTTGGTATTATATCAGGTTACACTGATGACCAAATCAAAGCTTCAAACCAGACTCAACTCTATGGCGAAGGAGATGATTGACAAGTTAGATGAGAGAGATAAAAAGATGTAGAAATTATTGTTGAAAATAAATGATAAGTCTTAGGAGGTGTTGAAAGCTATCAACCAAGGAAAGAGAGTTGAAGAAGAAGGAGAAAGTAACAACTAAAGAGAGGAGAGGAATTTAGAATAGAATCGTGGAGCTGGAATAGAAAATCAAATTATGAAGGTGACATTTCCTAGCTTTGATGGTACGAATTTCATGACTTGGAGAAAGAAGGCCAAGTAATTCTTCGCTCTTGAGGAGGTACAGAAGGAGAAAAAGGTGAAACTCATCTTGTTGCACTTAAAGGGGAAGGCATTCTTTTGGAAAAAACAATACCTCAAAAGTCAAGACAATATACCCCTTACTTGGATGGAGTTAGTCATCGATTTGGGTTATAGATTTGATGAGTCTCTATTTGATGACCCTATTGCTAAACTAATGCACCTAAAGTAGCTTGGTGGTGTCGAAGAATACATGGAAAATTTTTATGAACTAAGTGCAAGAGCTAACTTAGATAGCTCTGTAGCACTGAGTTATTTTTTGGGTCAATTGAAGGGACATTTGGAAAAAGTTGTACGAATACACAAAACCAAAATAGTTAATGAATCTATGATGCTTGCTAGATTGCAAGAGGGTATTCTTACAGAGTTACAAGGAACCCACCTACCACTAAAATCCACAACCAATCCAAGTATTTTTCAAACTCTAAATACTCCTCAAATCGTAACCTCTACCACAATCCAAACACCTCTTTCCTAAGTCAAACTTGTTTAATAAAAAAAGTTAGCCTATAAAAACCCCGTATCAAAACCAACAATCAGTCCATTTTAACTCTTATTCAAACGCATCGAACCTAGCATCACTCTCAACTTCCACCAAATCAATCATAAATTCTTCTATAAACAAATCCGTATACATACCCCCACATAAAAAACAAAACAGAAACACAAGGATTGTAGACTAAACTATCGTAGCTAAAAAAAGATCGAAGGGGCTTTGTACCTCATGTGGGGACAAATATATCTACAACCACAAATGCAAAAGTGCTAAGTTTGCTTTGATTGTAGAGGAGGTTGTAGAGGAGGAAGATGCTAAAGGAACCACAGAAGCTAGGATTGACAATCAAAACTAAAAGTTCATAGAATTAAATGGTGATGAGAATAGAGAAGAAGTTCATGTCTTGTTAAATGGTATATAGGGAGAAGTTGGTAATTACATAATAAGGGTGACAAGTTTTATTAAGCTTGTGTATTTCTTTATAGATACAGGTAGTATGCATAATTTTTTGATTGCTAAGTTGGTGAAAGCGTTAGGTTTAAAAAGTCAGGTGGCTAAAAGATGCAGGGTCATGGTGGCTAATAAGGAAACAGTAGATGCTACCTCTTGTTGTGTAAACCTGAAGTGGACATACGGAAATGTTGCATTTCACACGAATTCTTCAGACTTCCATTCACTAATCACCGCGCCATATTAGGTATGCACTAGTTAAGACTACTGGGACCTATAGAGTGATTGTGAAAAGCTTTCTATGAAGTTCATACACATAGTAAAGAGAGTACATTTCCAAGGAATAGGGGGTGAATTGGAGATGTTAGGTACTCAATATTGGTCTTATAACACTATTATAAAGTCTTTTGCTCTACAACTGGAGGACAAAGCAAGAGATGAAAAAAAAGTGGATCATAACTCATTAACTAAGGAACAATATGATCAACTCAAGTAGTTACTCGAAGAGTTCACAGCAGTTTTCCAAGAGCCATATGGACTACCACCCTTTAGGGCACAAGATCATAAAATAGCTATGTGGGAAGGATCCTTACTTGTTAATTGCAGGCCTTACAGCTATCCTTATGAAAGGATTGAATTATCTTATATTTTCTTATGCATTTTGATGTCTTTTCAATCCTATTGTTACGTTTAAATACTTAATTTGTGTTCATTTTTTGTTTACATATAGATTAAAGGATTGAACACTAATATATACGAAAAGGAAGAAGAATCACTCACTCACATCATCCATCTAAGATAGTGATTTAATTGACAACATATTTAATGGACATCACACGTTGGAGGCATAAGGAAATAGAGATTCATCACTTACGTGCATGTTTTTGTATATAAGAATATGATTTAATAGCAGCACAGCAGAGGATGATGGACGGTAGAGTTTAATGGATAAAGGAGAAGTCCTTGCCAAAGTTGTAAGCTATGCATGGTTCTTTACGTGAATTAAATGTATAAGCTGGAAAGTGGGAAGGAGCAAGGAACGACAACGAACAACCACCAAACGAGGAGCAAAACACAACTGCTGGAAAAGATGAAACGTTATCGTGAGCAATAATTAAAAATACACAATAATGTTTAGGAGCAGAAGAAAATGATTGCGTAGAGACAAAAGGCATGAATAAAACATAAATAGTGAATTAGACCAAATATTAATTCGTCACATCAAGTATAGTAACAAGGTAAGTGAACAGTAACATGGACCAAGAATTAAATAGAAAATGAGAACAGGAGGCGCAATGGTATGGGGAGAGTCAAGACAAAGCCAACAAACACATGCAATGATTTGCGTTTAACGCAATCACAGTCGTTCATGCTAAAAGGAGGGACATTTTTAAGGGGAATGAATAGTATGCTCGAACCAAAGGATATAAATCAGTTAAACAAAATAGTAGCAAGTGATAGGGCAGAAGAAAAAGACCAAAACCTCAACGCACTAGCTGGGATACCAGGAGCAGAAAATAGCAGTACATTGAGAACAAAATGCTAGCAAAAGAAGGCAACAAAGTTGGGCCAACATGCAAGCAACGTATGTGTGTTTCATGCACTCACACATGTTGAACAGAAACAAAAAAATAGTAGTTAGAGGCATGAACCAAAACGCAGTGCAAGAGGATAAGGCAGAATGCAAAATGCAGACATTCAATATACAGTGCAGATGCATTTTAACAAAAATGCACAGTAACGAGTAGCGTGAATAGTAGAGGTGGACCAACAAATAAATGGGATAAAAAGAGTAGTAGCAGTAGCGAAGAGAGAGCAGTAGCAGTAGTAAAGAGAGAGCAGTAGCAGTAGCATAGAGAGGGTGGTAGCAGTAGCGTAGAGAGGAGCAGAAAAATGGTGGTTACAACTTCAACGCTTTTTGGCAAGGTGGGAGCTTGGAGCTAGCTTTCCAGGAGAGGCTCTCTATCGTAAAGATAACTACAACTTTTTCTTCACTCCATTTTGTCTTAGCTTTTTCATTGGTTTTTAGCTATATTCGGTTGTTCATTCGTTACTCTCCATAAGTAGCTATTTTCTTTCAATTTCACTATTTTATTTTCATATTTCCGAATCTCTTAATATTCATTCCATTAGTTTAAAGCTTTCTTAGTGTTAATCATGTTTTTACATGTTCTAGAATATTTATAATGAATGTTTAATGGATTTTATAATTGAACTTCATGAATTTTGTAAGGAACCTTTATGTTAGATCAATGGATGTTTTATTCCTTCAATTTTCCAACTTTAATCTTGGATGTTTGAGTTTATTTATATGATTTCTTTTCATATCTCAAATTAGTGGGTATTTGAATGTTTAATGGTTTATGTTATGGGTTATGGGTTATTGCTTATTTGTGATTTTTTTGATTAATTTGTGCTCAATAGTTACTATTTATGCATGTTCTTATGTTTATGGTCAATTAATTTGGGTTTTTGTGCAAGTTATGTGTGCTGGAATTTTAATTTTGATGCAATTGGATTAGATTTTGTAATTTATGTTATGATTAGTTATTTGTTGGTATAAAGGGTTTTGATTTCTATTAAGTTAGTGTTGAAATTTGATTTTTATTACTTTGTTTATAATTTCCAGCCTTGGTTTTATTTAATTATGAGTTTTGTTTATTTAATGTTTGTTTTGCTTAACATGAACATGTGTGGCTAGATTACTTGGGGTTTGGAGATATTATAAGGATCAATGAACATCCTGGAACCCTGAAGATATCTCTAACCCACTTCTTTACCATTGTTGTTAGTCTTTTCTCAATTTGCTTTGTGTTTATCATTTCGTTTATGTTCATTGCATCTTAGCTGTTTCGTTTTCATCATTTCAGGGTATTTTGTTTTCTTTTACTTGCAACATTGGAAATAGCATTTACATCCTACCTCTTTGTGGTTCTACCCTAGCTCGTCATTTACTGCATAGTTTGGTAGTTAGGAATTTATTATTTGGTAGTTAGTGACAGGCTATCACCTCACATACAAAAGGGTGTCATTAAAAAATTGGTAGATGAACTGTTACAAGCTTGATTAACCCGAGAAATCAATAGTCCCTTTGTAGCTCCTATTATGCTAGTCAAAAAGAAAAATGGCACATGGAGATTCTGTGTTGATTATCGCAAACTCATTGTAATTACTATCAAAGACAAAGTTCCCATGCCATTGATTGAAGAATTGCTTAATGAGCTACACAGGGCAGCTTTCTTCTCTAAGATCAGTCTTAAGTCAGGGTACCATCAAATTCAAACGGTTTGAGTCATATGAGTTATTTCATTTAAGAATTTATGAGATGTATTTCATTCACATGCATAATATTCATGTACACATATGAATCATGATTTAGAAAATATTACAAGTTAGTATATGCACTCAATTGACATGTTATGGGGTGCGAAAGGTTTTTACTAATCATGATGAAATTGTGTGTTGATTTTGTCTTAAATTTAGTTTGATGGACTATAATTACTATATTAGGAATTTATAGTTGCAATTGAGTAATTGATGAGGTGATATGTGCATCTAGTCTAAGAAAAATGTTAAAAAGCAAGACAAAGTGATACATGGGAGTTTAGGTTGAATGAGCCTATGAGATGGTGACATGTGGCATCAATAATATAGTGGAAATAGGCTTGAATAAAAGAGTGACAAATGGAGGTATAGTTGATTGACATATGGTCTAGATATTAAATGAAAAATGGACTAACAAGGGAGTGAAAATTGAGAGTGTAGGAGAAAAACACATAGTATGACTCTTAGCTTGACACTTGGCATAACACATGTCCATTTTCTTCACCACACACCTCACCCATGTCCCTCACACTTGTAATACCACCTTCTTTCATGTTTAGGTCTTATGTTTTCTTCTTCTTCCCTCACATCAACGACACTCTCACAACACCTCTATAGCCCTTAGATTTTTGCCAAAATTTCGTGGCCTTCATCTTGTGTTTAGAAATCCTTCTCATTTCATCTTGTTCTTGGAGTATGTTTGATGCTTGGGAGACTTCCTTAGCTTGTTTATTGAGACAAACAAGTAAGTATTTGATTACTTTATTGTGATATATGTGAGTATAACATACATGATAATTGATTGGAGATGAATTGTATAAGATGGTGATGATGAAGTGTGCTGGAATATTTTAGATGGAGTGTTTCTGCCGAACAAGCATCTATATTTTGGCCATATCTTGATCTTTATATTTCCAAATTGGATTATTTTTAATTTATATTAAATTAGAGACATGGCTAAATTTTTAAGAAGGAATTGAATTTGATTTCTGTCTTTAAGGGTTTTGAAATTTGGATTGAAGTTGAGTTCTGGGTGCTGTCACCTTTTAAGAATAGTCTTTAGTATTTTAGGTATAACACACAGAATATTAAACAAAACTACATTAACTTTATGTATTTAGAAACTTCATACATATAGGAACATTTTTTTAGAAGAATATGTTGCCTAAATACCTCATTTTCTATATCATAATGGCCATACAAAACTGACCCAAAAACCTGTAACAAAGTTGGAAACGAAATTGAAGGAAGTGGATGGTGAACTTTCTGTTCACTCATCCTACTATCGTGGGAAGGCTTACACGATCGTGGGAAAGGCCTTGAAGTGAAGAACATGTTGTTTTGTGTGATTACGGAATTAGCTAAGGATAAGTTACATTATCTTAGTGCTTTTAGACTTGATTAGGGTTTTAAATGAACTTAGTTTGATGTTGAATCAATTGGTTAATTGTTTGATGAGTTTAGATTGATAATTTGATGTTATAACTTGAGGGTTGGATTGTTGATATCAATGTATATGAATCTGAGAAGTATGAGTTATTAAGCATATAAAGATGTCCTTATGAATGCAAATGTGATTTAAAGCATATAGGTAGAGAATTAGGCATTATTGAATGAGAATTGGGAAATTTTGCAATTATAATGCTAGAAAAGGATTAGTGAATGTATGATTGATGAATTGAGAGTAACAAAACTTACTTAAAACATAACCTAATTGCAAACAAGATATATACAAGCTATGATGAATGAATGAGTAAGACTTATGAATAAGGTTACATACTAAGATAATCAATTGAGCATGCATAGAACATAACACATATACATGTGTATGATTGAGTACTCATTTGATTAAACAAGTTAGAAATGCGTAAAAATGTGTGTATTGTATGATATAGAAGCACAAATTGACTGACAGCATCCAGACATTGCTGGATCGTCAAGGCAATAACTAATTTGGAGCATACTGTGAGTAACCTAGATATGCGATCTCAATTAAATATGTGCTTCTGTTTGAATTATTTTTTTGTTTAATCTTTTATCTATATATATTGAAATGATTTGGATTTGATTGTGCTATTGATGATTCTGAATAATTGATTGTTCGAGGAGTTCAATATTTGGGACTGTGTTGGGAGTGTTAATTATGTGTATGTGAATGTAGGAAATAAATGCTCAACTGAATGTTGAATGCCAGACTTGGGGGTCCGAAAAATGTGATAAATGACTGTGTACACTGGATGGAAGTGATTGCTAGCATATTATATGAAATGATACATGTCATGACATTGATATGCATGATCAGCTAAAGGAGTGTGACTAGAGCGATCAAAGTGAAAAAGGAGCTTAAAGCTCATAATTTTGCACACAGAGCCACAAACTCAACGATTAATGAGTCTGGTACCCATAATGGGTATGGGACAACATCTAAAATGAGCCCGATATCTACAACAAATATAGGACGGTTAAATAGGTGCTTGATCACAACAAAATTAAAAAGAAAGTGGAGTCACATGTGTAT
>JAOTAY010000001.1:5503745-5519773 GCA_025629805.1 Erythroxylum baracoense
ATATATCAGATATGTATTATGTGAACTGTTATGAGAAATTTATTGAATTATTTTGAAATAGTAATATAAAATGTTTGTGTTTCTAATGTGTTTGTTAAAATGTAAGACACATAAATTGTGATTTGGTAGACAATTAAATGGTTTGATAATTAGGATTTGAGTTTAAATAATATGATGCGTTTAAGAACTTGGATCATATGTGTTTGCAATATTATGTCTTAACTTGAGTGAACATGTTGATGATGGTTCACTCACAGAGTTCGCAAACTCATCAAAATTGCATCATTGATTTTCAAGTACCAGGACAACCTAATCTCTAAGGTAATCTAGTAGCAACCTAGCATTGTCCATTTTGGAACCAAAAACGGCTCAAAGGTCTGCTCAACTATGAAGTGTCTAGATAGAATATTTTGATCCAGTACCTAGTTTTATATTGTACACATTGTATAAAATTGTGAACTTTGACATGTTATATATTATATAAACAGAAGTTATGAGTGTAATAACAAAATGGATATATATGTTTATGAATCAAATGCAAGGAATGTATTGAAAATGTATGCTTATGTTCATAAATGAAATGACGGAACTTAGTTTTCCTGAAATGTCTATGTTCAATATGATGTCCCGATAAGTGATGTGACTACTTTAACATGCCGCTTCTATAGGGTATGTGCTCTCATGTTCCCTGGAATGTCGTGTATGTGCTCTATGGAAGTGGGATGTTACAGAGTAAACCTCAAAAACTGCTTTGGGTCATTACAAATATCTTGTGAAGCCATTTGGTCTAATCAATGCACTCGCAACATTCCAGGAAACAATGAACTCTATTTTTAGACCCTTCTTACGGTAGTATATGTTGGTATTTTCGATGATATTTTAGTTTACAGTAAGATATAGAAAAGTCATTTACAACACTTACATAATGTTTTTTATGAGCTGAAATAGTATAAGTTTTTTATCAATGGGGTCAAATGTAGCTTTGGCAAGAATCACATTGACTATTTAGGCCATATTATTTCTAAAGAAGGTGTGTTGATGGATGAAAAGAAGGTCAATGATGTCCTCAATTGGCCAATCCCCATAAATGTGTAACAACTCCATAGGGTCCTTGTCCTTATTGAATACTACCGCAAATTTATTAATAATTTTGACAAAATAGCTACTTCGCTCACTTAGTTGCTGAACAAAGATGTCTTTCAATGGGATGTCACTACCCAGATAGCTTTTGAAAATCTCAGCTAGTGTTAAATCAAGATCTTGTAGTTCATTTACCAAATTTTGACAAGGTATTCATGTTGGAGGTGGATGCTTATGGCTTAGGTATTAGTGTTGTGCTTATGCAAGATCATCATTCGATTGCATATTACAGTAAAATTATGGGACCACGTTACCACACATTGTCTGTTTATGAAAAGAAATTTCTTGCCTTTGTGTGTGCTAGAAAACGATGGAGCTCATATGTACTTAGAAGCAAATTCATCATTTTCATAGACCAAAAGTCTCTTAAATATTTTCTAGAGAAACCTACAACTATCGAGATGCAATACTAGAGGTTAAAAAAATTAACGGGTTATCATTTCTCTATTTAATAGAAGAAGGGCTTTGAAAATAAAGGGGTTGATGCCCTATCTCGCATCTTCACTTTTTGCATTATCGGTGGTCAACTCATATTTGTTATCACGTGAAGGCTAGTTGACAATCGGACCCTAAGTTGCAATATATTATCCAACGATTACAAGCCAATCCTCATGACTCATCTAAGTACTCATGGGATAATAATATACTCAAATGCAATGGAAAACTTGTAATTGCTGATGACAAGATGCTTAAGTAGCAAATGATGATGGTATACCACAGTTCACCTTGGGGTGGTCATTTAGGGTGTGATACTAATGATCAGAGGTTGTTAGAATCTTTTTACTAGAAGGGAATGCAACAAGATATTGAGGTTTATGTGAAGTATTGTACCATTTGTAAAGGCAACAAGCCAAAATTAACTAAATATCCTAGAATTTTGCAGCCACTATCAATCCCACAGGGTGTATGGAAGGACATTTCACTTGATTTTATTATGGGATTACCTTGTTTTAATGGGAAAAGCACTATTCTTGTTGTGGTTGATCGGTTTCACGAAATATGCTCATTTTATTTTTCTAAAAGGACCAATCACAACGACTTTGGTTACTAAGAAATTTATGGATGTGGTTGTCCGTCTCCATGGTTGGCCCCACACTATCATCTCTTATTGTGTCCCAATTTTCATGTCTTTATTTTGGGATGAACTATTCTCGATGCAAGGCGTTAAGCTCCTCAAATCCACTGCTTACCATCTACAAATGAATGGCCAAATGGAGATTGTTAACAAAGTCTTCGAGTTTTTTTTTAAGATGTGTAACAAAGGGAGACCCCTAGGGAGTGGGATAACTAGTTGTTTCTCACAGAATACTGGTGCAATACAAAGTATCATTCAGCCATTGGGATGACACCATTCCTAGCTTAGTATGGTTACTCTCCTAGCAATGGTGACCCTTGCTTGACAGGAACCTCTTTTATAGACTTGGTGGACAAAGAGCTTCCAACACCTGAGCAAATCTTAACCATATTAAGGAGAAACTTAGCCAGTGCTCAAGTTCGTATGAAGAAACAAGTAGATACAAAATGGATGGAATGTACTTTTCAGGTTGGAGACTATATATACCTCAAGATGCAACCTTATCGTTAATCGACCATACTTAACTGAGCGCTTCACAAATTGTCTGTCAATTATTATGGCCCTTTTAAAGTCATTAAAAAAAACTGGAGATGTCACATACAAGTTAGATTTACCTCTTGGATCCAAAATGTATGAAGTTTCTCCTTAAACAACATTATGGCACAAAAACACCATCTTCTATTTTTCCTATCATAGATAAATAAGGAACAGTGGCCTCCAATTGGAGGCTATCTTGGATAGGAAAATGATCAAAAAGAAGGGACTTATTGTCATAGAGGTGTTGCTTGAATGGGCTCATGCTTTTTCGGAGGATGCTTCATGGGATGAATACCATAAGTTTACTCTGTAATTTTCATATTTCATAGCCACCATCGATGTTATAAGCCATCCTTAAGGACAAGGATGTTTTGAAAGGTGAGATGTTGTTATAAAGAGTTCTAAATGCAATGTTTTATTAAACATATTTAGAGTGTGTTTTGTAGTCGTTTCTAATTCACCTGTATTTTTTTGTTATTTTCTTTATGTATCATTAGCATGGCTGCCAAATGTAAAAACACCATTTGTTGAGTCTGTTAGGTTGTTATGTCTTAGGGGACATTATATCTCAGTTAAGGAGGATTGGTAGGCTATCTTTGTTCAGGGTCTTCTTATCTATAAAGGAATATGTCATCAATACAACAATCAATTTTCTTTTAATTTTTATCCATCCCTATGCTTATTGTTTTCCTACTATTACAATATATTTCCTTCCATATTGAAAGCAAACTACATATTTTAGTGTAAAATAAACTACTTAATATACTGTACAAAAGAACATATGAATGTAGTTAAGAGAATGGTTGTGACATCTGCAACACCAAGGAGAACCATATCAATCAAAACCCCAAACCAATTGGATTAGAATAAAAAAATACACTTACCAAATTATATGTGATGTTCATTAGCATCATCAGAGGAAGAACCATGGGTCCTGAAAGAAGGGAGAGGGTTCGAACCCTTAATGATCTAGCCAATAGCGAAGAATGAAACATCGGCGAGAATAGTAGTGCCCCAAGCATGAGAGTACCATTTATCGTATTACTTGATAGCAAACCTACATTGTTCCCTCTAGGTTGCACGGTCAGGGTTGGTTGGGTTAGGTGGTTATAGGTATGAGATGTCTGTGCTTAGGTTATAAGGCAAAAGAAAGAAGAACACAAAGGTAGAAGAGAAAGCCAGAGGAGATAACTTTGCTTAGGTTATAAGTCTCAAAAAAATGGCATCATTTAAATGGAGAAAAATATGTCATTTACGCTTTTTTCATTCTTCCTTTTTTTACTACAAGAATATTTTCATAATCAAAACTTTTTTCCTAAGAATTTTAGATAATGTAATTAATAGCTTAAACAAATTTAATTTTCAGCTATAAAAGTTTTTCATAGCCAAAACTTTTTTCCTACGAAATTTGCAAAATGTAGATGATAGCTGGAATAGATTTAAGTTATAGCTACGAAAAACATTTTGTTGCTAAAATTTTTTTTCTACAAGAATATGTTCATAGTGAAAAACATCATTAAAAATTATTAGCTACAAAAACAAAATCATAGTGAAACTAAACGTAGCTAATATTTTAAAAAATCTATAAAATAAAATTTTTTAAAATACTATTTTCATAGGCTACGATTTTCAAATTTCGTAGCCAAATAGTTACTTTTAACTATGAATTTAAAATCATATAAAAAGAAAACATAATTAAAAGTGATATTTGTTGTAGTGTATGAACAATTTAGGGACATAAATGTAATATAAATCTCTTATGATCTTATAGTGATTTCATCAGCAATATATGTTTATCTCATCAACTTTATCATATATATTTAAATATATATAAGATAAAGAATGTCTTTAAATAATTATTTCAGTAAATTACAATCAAAAAATTAAGCAAAAAGTACTTTAGGCGACAATAAATTTATAACATTTTAAAATGTGTTGCTTAAAACTAATATAATGCAACAATTTTTAAAGCATGGCCTTTAATAATATTAATAGACAACAGTAATAGTAATTTGTTTTCATATATTTAGAAAGGTAGCAAAATTAAAATTTCGTTTCTATAAAAATTTATATAAGCAACAATTAAATTCATTGCAACATTAAACAATAATTATGGGTGACAATAAATACAAACTCAGGCCTACTTAGGCCTAGGTCCACTTGAAATTTTGTATTTGAGCTTATGTTTGATTTGAGGCTTCTCGTCCGAGCTCGAGCACAATCGAGCCTAAACCAAACTAAATTAAATATATTATTTAATTTTTAAAATAAAAATAACATCATTTTCTTTTAAAATTTTAAACTTTGGATCAGGTTAGACCAGATAGTCCGAGCTTGACCTAAAACCTAAAAATATTTTTAAAAAATTAAAAATGACCTGAAATTCAATCAATTTGAGTCGAATCGGGTTAAATCATGTCAAAATAGGCAAACTTTGTCATAACCAACAACAATTAAAGTACTATTATTTTAAATTTTATATTATAATTGTATATATAAACAAAGAAATAGTTTTATGCATATATTATATCCTTTATAATATTTTAGGGAAAAAAAGTGATAAATAATAAGACTTACGAGAGGACTATACATAGGTACCAAAACATTTCAGATTTTTAACTTTCCCTTCGAAAAATGAAATTGTTTGGCAACATCATCAAAAGATTATCGTTGTCATAAAAACATTTAATTTTCCCTCTGTTGTGACTCATTTACCCTATTGTTCTTCTCGATAATGTCATGACTTCTATCTCTGGCATCAATCTTTCTCTATCTCCCCATGTCTGTCAATCTTTTCAGAAGCATGATTGTCTCACTCTGAGTCTCCTCTCATATTGCGATTGAGGGGCTAGAAAAACATGCGAAACCCAAGTATGTCTTCAGTCTATAACTTATTTTATAGGTTTTAAAAATATAAGGAATTTGTATTTCTATTCATACTTTTCATCCACTAAGCAGGCAAGATTGAGCACGCTTTTGTATTTTGTATCAATTTGGTCCTAGTTGTTTAAAAATATTTAGGTACCAATGTGATTTAGTTAGGAGTTATAGCTTTTAACATATTTTATTTGTTGTTTTCTTCTTTCGTTTAATATGTCTAATACTTTTCATTTCCAAACTTAGCTATTGACGTGATATTTTCTATGCACTTATGTCTTTGCATGACTATGACACTCTTCTTCACTCATCGTTTATACTCAATTGAATTTACATAAAAACGAGTACTTAGGTAGGTAGAATTTAAAACATATACTGGTTGACTATGGGAATGGTTAGTGATGGTTGGAGGCAAAAGGTTTGGGAATTACTGATGTGTTATGGTAGGAACATAGTGATAGTACGTATTGGTATGGAAGTATAAAATTGTTTTATATTAGTGGTTTAAATTAGGTATTGAGTTAAGTTACAAAGGATGTTTAATCAATATATTTGACAAGGTGGACATAGATTCAGTCAATATATAAGCAATAGAGAAGCCAACTCATTCTATATAGCAAACAAAAGTGCTTATAAAGGTAAAAAAATATACTATCATTTTGGAAATTTCAACCTTATCATACTTCAGTTTTGCATAGCATTAATAACTTTGCCACCTTTATGATAAGTAGCAGTAGCTAGATATTTGTCTTCAACTATAAGCCCTTGTTAACGACAAACTTCTTCTTGATCTCTGTAAAATGAAAAAAAAGAAAAGGATTTGGAATATACAAAAATTCTCACCTTTAAGGTTGGTCAAACCTAGGGAAAAGAGGAACATCAGAGAAGAAATTAATGGTTCTATCAAATATAGGAGATAAGTAGCACACTAATGTTTGTGAAATGAATTCATTTTTTACAAGCATCAACCAATAAAAGTACTTAGTTGGGCTCCCTATTAATTTAGGTAGAGCACGCAACTATAACGCATTGCTTATAAATGGTGAGTAGAATTTAAAAATTATAAGATAAACCTATCATTTCTTTTCAAAATGCTAGCTGCACATGTCATTTGTATTCTCATCCATTAAACTTGTTATATCAATTATTATGTGCACAAACTTAGACGACTTTATGAGTTGTAAGTGGATATTTGAGATAGGGACAGAACTAGGGAAGGAAAAAGTTAATGGAGCATATTACAATGTTTTGGAAATCAATTTCAACATGTCATTAAGACTCATTGAATCAAGTTGTATATTATTTTTTTAAATTTTAATCATAAAAGTTGTTAGTTTCATGATAACAATAATATATATGTTCCTTTTTTATGTGTCTTTTTTTGCAAATTATAAAATAACTATTAAAGCATTTGGAAATAGCTAACTGAAGTAAAAGCCATAATTGAGAAGCTTACTATTATTGGGATACTTAAGATATATTTCTTTTAGACAATTTATTGGCAATTCAAATTAATTTATTATGTCATAATGAAATTTTTATAACTATGAATGAGGCATCATAAAAGGCATTGGATTAGTTTCTTAAGATATAGCGATGAAAATATAAGTGTAGCTGATCATTTCTTGAAAAGAATTTTTCTAAGGCGGCTAATAGGAATGAAGTTTTTTTTCCATACAAGAAATGTCATAATTATTATTGGTATACAATAAATATTATATATGATCATTTGATTGTTGACGGATTTACTTCAGGATATGATGGTTGGGAATCTAATGAGGAAGGATCAATTAATGCAAATATGGATATGATGATGATAATGAATTTGATGGAAGGTCTATGCATGATAATATAGATGGATTACTACTTGACACATTTAGAGACATAGATAAAGATCCCAACAGTTGTTTAAGAGTTAGTAATGGTCTAAATGTTAATGCTAAGAAGTTTTTTAAGTTGCTAGAGGAAGGAAAACAATAATTATATCCAGTTTATCAAAGTTTTTCGAAACTTTCTTTCACTATTCGACTATATCTTTTTAAGTGTACTCATGGAATCAATAATGCAACTTATATTGATCTCATGGGATACTAAAAGAGGCCTTTCCTAATGCAAAGATTCCTGAATCTTTTAATGTGATAAATAAACTTATGAAGGATTTAAGACTTCACAATGAAAAGATACATGCATGTCCCAATGATTGTGTTTTATATTGGGGACATGACGCGAAAGCAACTAGTTATAGAGTGTGTGGTGTATTTAGGTGGAAACAAAGTTATAATAGTGAAGATAACAAAGATCATTATACAACCTTAAATATGAGGCAAATTCCAGCCAAGATGTTTAGGTATTTTCCATTGAAATTAAGGTTGCAACGTCTTTACATATGTCTAAAATTCGATGAATTCATGAAATAACATGATAAGGGGTGTCTTAAAGATGGTAATTTAAGGAATATTGTTGATGGCCAAGCTTGGAAAGATTTTGTCTCATTGCATCTTGATTTTACATAAGATCCTCGTAATGTCATATTAGCTCTTGCTAGTGATTTAATCTTTTTTGCACAATGAGTGTTTCTTATAGTACATGGCCTATAATTTTAGTAACTATAATTTAACACCATGAAAATGTTTGAAATTAGAAAATTTGATATTATCTTCAATTATACCTGACCTGACTTCTCCTAGAAGGGATATCGACTTTTTTTGCAGTCGTTGATAAAGAGTTGATTGAGTTATAGGAGTTTGGGGTAAAACATATGATGCTTTAATTAATCAATCATTTAAGATGTGTATAGCCTTGTTATGCACAATTAGTGACTTTCTAGGATATGTTTCCAGGATATGTAATGTTGTCTGGATGGAGTAGAAAAGGAAAGTTGGCATACTCTATTTTTTTTATGAAACTTGCTCTTGATATTTAAAGCATAGTCGAAAGACTTGTTATCTTAATCATCGGAGATTTTTGGATAGAAATCATCTTTGGAGGCATGATAGGAGATCATTCAATGGTGATATAGAGTTGGGAGAATAACCAGTTCCTTTACTAGGATCTAATTTGTTAGAGCTTATTAATAGGTATCATAATGTGCTTGGGAAGGCAAATAAACAAAAAACACCAAGTGATAATCCTTGGAGGAAGAGGTCCAAATTTTTTGAATTACCTCACTAGAAATATAATGGGTGCTAACATAATCTTGATGTGATGCACATTGAAAAAATTGTATGTGATAATATTCTAGGAACTTTGTTGGATATTTTGGGCAAGTCAAAAGATCACCTTAATATAAGGTTTGATTTAAAAGAAATGGGGATTAGAAAAGATCTATAACCTATCACAATAGATGACTCTTTTATGTCGCTAGCTCAAACTTACTTTTACATAACACCAAAGGAGAAAGAAAACTTTTGTTCAGTTTTGAAGAATGTGAAACTACTGTAAGATTGTGCATTAAATATTACATGATGTGTTAATGTTATTAAGATAAAAATATCAAGATCCAAAAGTCATGATGGCATTATTATACAACACTTACTCTAATTTGTTTTCAAGAAAACACTACCATAAAAAGTTACAATTGTTTTAAGTAGGCTATATGCTTTTTTCAAAGGAGTATGTAGTAAAATCATTAAGCCCGGGGATATTGAGCATCTAGAGAAGGAAATTATGGAAGTATTATGTCAACTTGAAACTATCTTTTTACCTTGTTTCTTTTGACATTATGTTTTATTTATGTATTCATTAATTAAAACAAATCACATATACTGGACCAGTTCATTTCCACTCTAAGTACTTTATTGAGAGGTATTTCGGTAGGTTAAAAAGATTTGTTCATGATAAAAGTCAACTAAAAGGGATTATAACCGAAAGATACTTAGCTGAAGAATGTTCAAATTTTTGTGGTATTTACATGTTTTATGAGATGACAAAAAAATATAATAGGCATATGAAAGGCAGCGACAATACAAATCTTGTTAATGTATCATCTTCAATTTTTTCAAAAGTTGGGCATCCTATTGGAGCGAAAGGGCAAAGGAAAGGTAAAGCTGTTAATTTAGACTTAAATACATTACATCAAGCTCATCGATACATTCTATTTAATTCAAATGACCAAGATTTCAAGAAGTACATTAGGTAAGCTACATATACATATTTATCCACCTTAAGATCAATTTTTTTTATTCTCATCATCATAATTAACATATATCATTCTTTTTAGGGAGCATCAAAAATTGAAAGAGGTAAGCAATAAAAGAAGTCGATAGGCAAGGGCACAAAATGATTTTAATTATTTTCCTTAAAGGTTTTAAGATAAGGTGATATCTTGTAATGACATCCTAAGTCATATTCGTTGGTTGTTCAAAATCCATAACAATGTGGCAAAGAAACATTCCGGTTATGTTACTAATGGATACAAGTTTATGACTAAAAAATAGGATGCAAGATGTAAGCTCTATTAACCTGGTTTTCCCTTAGGTCATTTTTAAAAAAGAAAAGCTCGTTAATTAAACCTAACTATCGAACAACCTGGAGCAAGCTCTACAGATTTAATTGGACAGTAGCATTATGAGTTACGAAAATAGATTAATTAAGGTAATAACCATACAAGCTTGAGTCATTTAACCTAGGCTATCTTATCTGTAATGATTAAAAACCATTAATTGACATAAATGAATCTAAAACATAACGATTACATATTGTATTCAATTCCAACAATAAGTAAAAACAAACAAATAGAGCATTCAATCATTCTTACACAACACCCAAATAATAAATATAGGATAACATAATCAATCCCTAAGAAAAAGAACAACAAACAATGAGAGAAATGCTTAATCAGGTTCTTCGACGTTGATATCACCTATTAATCGGGTCGAGAAATCCTAGCCCTTAATGGGTCTCCAAAGGATGAAAGCTTTACCCCTCTGTCACCTCCCGAATCCCCTTAAATAATTCCTCAAACATTTCATATGTTTATACAGTCAAAATGATGTTTTTATATGAAAAATTAGGTGTTTGGGACAACTAGCCAAATTTCACAGACATAAATAGTGGCTCACAGCCATACATGGCCTCCTTGAAGGCTGACAACTATGAGCCTTTGTTTCATGGGCATGACTTGATAAGTCACGCCCATGCATGTTGAGTCATAGGCGTGACAATGGTTGTCACGCCCATAAAAAAATTGTCATAGCTGTGAGATGTGTCTCACGACCATGATAATTTGATGCATGGTCTTGATCTTAATCTCTTCAATTTTTGCAATTTTCTTGTCTTCTTTTACTCTAATCCTTCTTTTTCTTGTTCCATGAAGATAAGTAAGTGAGAATCTTAAGGAAACAGCTTAAATATGGTGCTTTTAATTCACTTTGGCTCTTTCGCTTCCAAGTTGTTCCTAAAATCAAATATGAACTAAAGTGAGTGTCTTAAGTATTTCATAACATTAATCACCAAGTGTTATGGAATCAATTTCCCCAACACTTAGCTTATGACTATCCTTGGGAAAAACATCAAAATTAAAGTCACAAATGTTGGGTTAACCATGGATTCATGCATCACATGCATGATAATGTA
This sequence comes from Erythroxylum baracoense, assembly GCA_025629805.1. Taxonomy (NCBI): domain Eukaryota; kingdom Viridiplantae; phylum Streptophyta; class Magnoliopsida; order Malpighiales; family Erythroxylaceae; genus Erythroxylum; species Erythroxylum baracoense. The sequence goes on from JAOTAY010000001.1 coordinate 5,514,949, forward strand.
GCGGAAAAGTCAGAATCTAAATTCTGACCCATGATGTAGCACTCCACTTCCATCGAGCACGTATCCGTACATCCCGAGGACATTTGGATACACACCCTATGGAAACGACCTACTAGAGTAGTCAAACAAAACTCATTGCAAACTTTTCTCAATCATCGCACATATTTTTCGAAAAAACACTAATCATTAATGGCCCATTTTATTAAAAACAATTTCAATCGCAATTGTCACGATTAATATACACATTGCTGAATTCTAGTAATCATTTACGTCCTTTACAAATTCGAAACACTTTCAGTCATAAAGTCATTACTTATCATAATTATTCACATACATATGGCATAGTATTGGCGGAATACATACTTTAATACAAAAATAATAGAAAGCATATTTAGACTCCAACTGATCTCGACCTCTATCTCTTACTCAAATGCAGTGTTTAGACTCCAGTTGGTCTAACTAGGAGTCTCCTCTGAGCCTGAAAAATATGATGCAAATTTTGGGGTAAGTTTTGTGAATTCAGTGAGTGGATCATCTTCGATGGCTCACTCAATCACATAACACATCAATTCATGTAATCACATAATTCACATCATTTCAATAATCAACACATCATTTCACTAATCAACATGTTGAATCATTTACACTTCATATTCACTTAATTCATATTTCACATCAAAAATCATTCAAACTATTTATTTCAATCATTTAAATCATACATATCAAATGTATATACAATGATCATGAGACTTACTTTCAATTGTTATTGTTGTAACCGAGTACCTGTAACTGTCCCATATCTATTGTGGATATTGGGCTCATTAATAACTGTCCCTTATTCGTTGGAGATACAGGACTCATTTTACATAGTGAGCTAGAGGCTCTTACCACATTCTGAGGTTTAAGCTCTTTTTCACTTTCTGAGCTTTAAGCTCTTTTTTAGTGGCTACTCTAGCCACAACAGTCTTTATGTTGTGATGCATTCATATAATGAAATGCATCACATGTGTTCAATCAATCAATTGTGCTCAATTTTACACTTTCATATTCTCATTCACATTTATCATCGGATCTTGGTCCGGAATTCAACATTTAAATTGAGAATCACTTATTTAGTCAAATTCACATTCAAAGAGCACTTTTAATAATTTCTACATGCATCAAATGCCTCAAACATTTATTGTCTGAAAATACACATACAAAATTTTAACATAGAACAAACAATGAAAGTGAGACCATCTAGGTCGACTCATAGTACGCTCCAGATTAGCATTAGCTTCCATGCTCTGGAAATGTCTGGGCGCCGACATTCAATCCTGTGTATCAACTTCATGCAATACACCTTGTACACACATTACTAATTGCGTAATCATGTAAACATTCTGTTATACATATATGTATATATGTAACGTATAATGCATGCTCATGTTGACTATTTCGGGTATTTATCCTTAATCGCATTACTTGATTTTTAACAACATCATTTGTGTGTGTCAAGCTTAGTCTAGGTTCATACCTCAAAGAACTTGGTCATTCAAATAGCATAATTCAATAATTCATCATTTCTTTTGTAGCATTCTAAGTTAACATAATATTCAAGTTCTCATTCATTCTTATCCAATACATATCATTCAATCATTCACTGAGGTTATTTTAGCTTCCTAAGATCACAAAATATCCCATTTATCATTCATCTTTACTTAATACTCATCATTCATCTTAGTGGAATCTTATTAGCCATCATAGGTTCATCTTCATTCTTATAGCATCCCAAAATTACATATTTAAACACTTGATATATGACAATCCATTCTTATATTTATATCCTTAATCGTCACCCTAAACATACCACTCTTTTTTATATCTTATTTCCACATAAAACTAAGTACATTTCAAACTCCATTCAAGCCTAAATGTATCATAGGAAAGCATTGATAAGTCCATAATTTATATATATGTACATGATTTGGAAAAATAGGCATAACTTTCATTATAGATGTCGGATTAAGGTTATTCAAGTACAGTTTCGAAGAGGACTTTGACTCATACAACTTTTATGAAGTTCTTGAAGAGAGATTTTACCATCTAAAGGGTCAAAATTGCACATTTATGTAAGTCTCTCAAGAATGTCCACCCAGCAGACTAATGTCCCTCCAAACGAACATGAACAGAACTTGAACAATGGAATTCTAGAGACTGTCTACCCAACGGACAATTACTAGCCAATTTCTATATTTCCAACTCCTATAAGTTATATCTAACCCATCTTATGCATATCTATCATTCCTACTTTAATTCCTCTTCATTCTCACCTCCATTCTAATTCAATACCATTTAGAACCAAATCATAATCTATGTTTGATCATCAATTCCAAAAATAGAACATTCCTAATTATACACATTCATCATAAAGTTGTGTACATGTTCAACTCTATTTATCAACTTTATTTCATCTCTAACTTATCACACTAATTCTTTCCATTTCAAGACACTATAGTACTCTTTTTTCATTAACTTCAAACTCATTTTAACTCTTCTCTATAACACCTAAAGCAATCCATATTAATATAAGAAATACAGAGCATAAAATCATCCATTCACTAATCAAATTTCTGTACTTCTTTATGTACTATTCTTATAACATTTTAACCCAAAAGCATCACTACTTCAATTTATGAATCATTACTCATTATATATGTAAAAACTAGGCATTTATATATCCAAGTTTTCTCATTTACATTTCAGCACATATATACCCTCATTTCATGATCATTTAACCCCTACCTATCTTCATACATGTTTCATTCAACAAATTAAGAAGAATAATATGTCACTTACTTGTTTAAGCCGTAAGATCTTCAAAAATCATGTAAAAACCCTACTCCTTCCAAGCTTTACATGATCATTTTCTTCCAAGAATAAGATGGAAGAGATTGGGTCTTCATTAAGAAGAAGAAATAACAAAGATCTTGGTTAGAGTAGCAAGGTGCAAGATTTGAACTTAAAGAGTGGTGGTGAGGGCATTTCATGAATGGAGAAAAGAAGGAAGAAGATGTGAGAATAAAGCAAAAGTAACAATTGAAGGATGTTTATGTTTTAAGTGTGTATAATCACGAGAATTAAAAACATGGAGAGTAAAGTAAGTAATTGGTGAGTAGTGAGTGTCATGACACTTGCCACTTAAATAATCAAATTTATATTTTCTTATTTTGATACTCCGTAACATTTAAAAACTAGTCCATTTGACTCCCAATTTCTAACCCAACTGTCTCCCAATTTTCTATAACACTTATCATTAAATCTTAATGTCACTTATCAAAAATTTTCACTGCCATTTGACACTTAATTGTACTACCATTTATCAATTGTCTTGCCACTTGGCATTTTTCTGAGTCAATAAATACCCAAAATCTCATAAAGTTCTCAAATTTTACTAAAAAAATTCTAAATCACTATTTTACTTTCCAAAACAATTTTCAAGACATATAATCCACAATTCACGTCATAATCACTTTAAAACAATCATTTATACCTGAAAATTATCAAATGAATGCATGTACAGTCATTGAAACGTGTGCCATAAAATTCAACAGTCACATATATGTATGCTTATGTTATGCAAGAACATGAAATGCATTTTTTAATTTCTCTTTGATATTTCTCATATATCTTGGTTTAGGATCCTTTGTCCTAACCCTTAGTATGGAAACGAGATGTTACACATGACTTCCCTAATATTCCAAAAACATAGAAGTATGCATAGACAGATCATAAGAACATGAAATTTAAACACTTGTACCTTTTAATTCTCCTACTTTCTTGATTCTTCTGCTTGTTTGGGTTGTTGCAAACACCAAACCCTTCCTTGATCACTCAAGAACATGCAAAGATGAAGAAGAAACAATGTGTAAGGGTGGTTTAAGCACCAAAGTAGATGAATTCAAGTTGCATGCAATTAGATTCATACAACAATTGCATAAATTATATGAACAAGACTCAAGACCACTTCTTTCTTACTCTAGAACTCTTCTAGACCCCTTATCCTCTCACTTAAGTGTGTTAGAGCTTGTTAGACCTCTCCTTTTGTATATAAGTGAAGAACTCACTTATGAACATCTGTTGAGCCTTAGGCCACAATCGTGGCCTACTTAAAAAAGTAGCCATACATACTTTATTTTCGTTCGATCTTTTATACGTGTGACCTTTAGGTTCTCGATTATTTTAGTCACTTGAATTAACTCTTAATTCGAGCAAATCATGGATGGTTTCATGCCACTTGTATTAACTCTTAATTCAAGAAAATCATGAAGGGTTTCATGATGGTAATTTACCAGAATATAAGTGGATTAACACATGAACTCTTTGATAGTTAATTATTTAACTTACGAACCTTTCCATAGACAATTACAGGTAAAATATGTATAAAACCTAATAACTGTATACAGAAACTAAGGGAAAATGTCATTTATTCCGATAAGAAAATGCACTCAACAAATGCCCCCAAACTCAAACTCTTACTTGTCCCTAAGCAAAATTAAGAAAACCGTTTAGAATAGATTAAGGAGCACTCAACAATTGGAATTTTCATAATTGCAATCACGGATTAAAAATTTACCTTTAGCCACTTATCAAACCATATCCACCTTCATAGTGCAAGGATACCAAAGCTTGCTCAAACCCACACTCCTTAATTCAAGTCTAATTAGAAACCAACCAACTCACAAGAGTAGAGAAAAACCAAGTAAATTTAAAGGCAATTTACAACCCAAGAGACTGAAAAGGTATTATCAGATTAACCAATCCCATAGGCAAAAATTCTCCATCC
>JAOTAY010000001.1:5519873-5533312 GCA_025629805.1 Erythroxylum baracoense
ACAAACTAAGTACATTTCAAGCTCCATTCAAGCCTAAATGAATCATAGGAAAGCATTGATAAGCCCACAACTTATAACTGTACATGATTTGGTACAAAAGGAAAAACTTTCAATATAGATTTCAGATCAAGGTTATTTAAGTACAATTTTGAAGAGAACTTCGATTTCCACAACTTCCGTGAAGACTCCGAAGAGAGATTTTGTCGTTTAAATGGTCAAAAATTTCACAACTTTATAACTATCCCTAGAATGTCCGCTTAGTGGACATATGTCCCTCCAAACGGGCATGAGCTGAGTTAAAATGCTGGAATACCCAAGAAGGTCCACCCAGCAGACATGAAGTCTACCCAATGGACATTTACGGGTCAAATTCTAGATTTCCAACTCCTACAAGTTACCTATGACTCCTCTTATGCATATCTATTATTTCCAACTTATTTTCTTCATCATTTTCCCTTCATTATCACTTCCATTTGAACTCAATATCATTAACAACCAAAATATGATCTATGTTTAGTCATCAACCCAAAAACATAACATTCAAACCTATACACATTCATCATAAATTTCTACACATGATCGCATAAATACAACATCAACCATGTCAATTCGTTCTTCAATAATTCAACACACATTCAACTCCCTTTATTAGCTTCATTTCATCTCTAACTTATCAAACTAATTCTTCCCATTTCAAAACACCATAAAACTCATTTTCTGTTAACTCAAGTAAAGAAAAAGGCTATAATGTGTCCAGCATACACCCTATGCAGCATAACCAACTTGTAAAAAGCATATCTTTCAACTCCGAATTCCAAAAGATATAAACTTTATATCAATGGAAAGCTAAGAGAATAAACTACAACTTCCAAGAAGACAAGTTGTCCAAATCAGCCTAGATTAATATGGTTTTTCCCTTGAAGTTAGGAAAAAGATTTTACCTCTATAAATGCTTGAAAATGCAATGCGAAAAATTTGGAAAATCATGAAAAAAACATAAATATATTTCACTAACATCTAAAGGAAAGAGTTTTACAAACCTTTAATTAGCATTTCAAGCTACAAACACATCGTTCGAACTCATAATACAAAATACAAAAAATACATGAATGAGTAATACTTGAAATGTGGCTAAAGCCTTATGTTTTCATAAACTAACTTAAATACAAAAATATGTAGATTTGGAGTGATGCCTTGACTCTCTATCACTCGATCTCTTGCTCTTCACCTGGAGATAGGGAGGAATGGGGGGTGAGCTTAAAAGCTCGTAGGTAATAAGGTTATAATGGAGAAATAAACAAAACTATTGAAAATATTCATTGCTATAGTAAATTGCATTGAATCCATAAAACACGTATTTCTCAAATTCTCAAGCTTGTTAAACAATTCATAACAACGTAATTCATGCATTCATCAAACTTGTCAACAAATCATAAACACATAATCAATCATAATGATTTAGGTAGTCCATAAATAGAATGGAACATCACAAACCATCCAGATAATGGTTTTATGTAGTCCATAAACATAATGGACCCCTTTGGGTAGTCCATAAACATGAGGGAGTCTGTGAAGGAGCCTCATGCCATTAGCAGGCAGACGGGAGAAGCCTTTAATAGAATCAATGTGCATGTGACATAATAGAATAGATCACCACAAACCTACACAAACATGAATTTCATATCTTGTAACATCTTGTACATTTCGAAATCATGATTTCTATAAGCATGATATTTTTCAAATACAATTTCCATCATCGTTTTATCAATCATCATCAAGATTCATATACTAAACATGTAGCAATTTCTTAAATCATTTAAGAAGCAATAAATGCAATATTTATAAAGCAATTGAAATCATTTCACTCTATTAATTTGGAAAAATACTCATGGCTCATTAACTCAACTATAAACATGTAACCCACCTGGATTCCTTTCTTTAAAATGCCTCTCCTCTTGCTTCTCTTACCTCTCTTGATTCCCTTTAACATTGACAAAAATCCAATTCGATAGGAATACAAATTGAGAACCCAAAAAATATATTCACTAAAAATTGATTCTAGAATACTTAAACCTATGTATTTCCTAAGTTTCATGAACCAAAAACCCTTCCAAAAATCCAAAGGATTAAAAATGAGCTTACCTTGAATCTTCACCAAACAAAGAGATGCTTGGCTCAAATGGAAGCTCTTCTCTTCCTCTTTCTGTTTCTCTTCTTGAACACCCTCAAAATCAGTCTTGAAAACTAAGAAAAGATGAAACCTAATCTTTGTCTTCTTTGTTTTCTCTCTTGAACGAAACCCTCTCTCCTTTTTTTCTTTTTCACGTTTTTCACTCCTTCTTTCACTTCATTCACGTTTTTCCATCTAAATGAAGAAGACAACATTTTCCTCTTCCAATTTTACCCTTAATGAGTGCTAAAAGTCAATCCTACCCTTCCTTTTATGCTTCATGATTTTTAAACTTAAGTGACATGCCACAATTGCCCCCAATACATTCCTACTACTTTAATTTAACTAACCAATGTAATAAAATCCTACTAACATTGTAATAAATAATTAACTCCAATAATTATTCTATCATGACCTTATAATTCATTTAAATCATGCTTAACTCAATAAAAAAATTCGAGGGCTAACATTGCATGCTATGACATGTCTAAAATGCATGTACCTTGGCACATATTTTGAAAAATGCCCATATAAGACACTAAACTTGGGCTCTGATATGAAGCATTGTAGTACCCCACTTCCACTGAGCACGTATCCGTACATCCTGAGGACATTCCAACACACACCTTGTGAAAATGGCACGCTAGAGCAGTCAAACAGAACTCATTACAAATTTTCTTCTCCAACATCACACGCTTTTTTCAAAAAACCAATAATCATTAATGGCCCATTTTATTTGCAACAATTTCAATCACAATTGTCACAAACAATATACACATTGTAGAATTCCAGTAATCATTTGGTCCCTTTACAAATTCGAAACACTTTCAGTCATAAGTTACTACATATCAGAATTATTCACATACATATGATACAGTATTTGTGGAATGCATTCTTTAATACAAAATAATAGAAAACGTATGCAGGAGCCAACTGATCCTGACCTCTGTCTCTTATTCGACTTAAGCGGCTTTATTTCCAATTTGTCTAACTAGGTATCTCCTCTGAGCCTGAAAAAAAAGTTACAATTTTATTGAGTTTAGCGAACTCAGTGAGCTACCCATTATCGATGGCTCACTTATAACACATAAGACATACAGTTCATGTAATCACATAATTCACATCACTTCATTAATTCATCATGTAACATCAATTAACACTTTATTCATTTATTTCCCATTTCACATTTGAACAATTCAAACAGTTCATTTCAATCATTTAAACATACATATCAATTATATATGCAATGCTCATAAGACTCACTTTCAATTCTTATTGTTGTGACTGAGTGCCTATAACTGTCCCATATCCATTGTAGATACCGGGCTCATTAATAACTGTCTCTCATCCGTTGGGAACACAGGGCCCATTTTACATAGTGAGCCAGAGGCTCTTACCACATTCTGAGTTTTAAGCTCTTTTTCAGTGGCTACTTCAGTCACAACAGCCTTTATGTTATCATGCATTTATATAATGAAATGTATCACATGTATTCAGTCAATCAATTTTGCTCAATCTTACACTTTCATATTCATGTTCACATTCCCATTCACATTTATCATCAGACCCTGGGTTCGGCATTCAACATTTTAGTTGAGAATCACTTATTCAGTCAAATTCACATACAATGAGCACTTCCAATAAGTTTTTCATGCATCAAATGCCTCGAACTTTCAATGTCTGGAATCAAAGCGTTCATATCACATAACAATTCAAAATAGAAATTAAAACAAACAGTTAAACATGTGACACCATCTAGGTTACTCACAGTATGCTCCAGATTAGCATTAGCTTTCATGTTCCTGAAATGTCTGGGCGCTGACATTCAATCCTGTGTATCAACTTCATGCAATACACATTATACACATATTACTAATTGCATAATCACATAAACATTCAATTATACACATATGTATATGTGTAATGTATAATGCATGCTCATGTTGACTATTCTGGGTATTTATCCTTAATCACATCACTTGATTTTTAACAACATCATTTGTATGTGTCAAGCTTACTCTAGGTTTATAACTCAAAGAACTTGATCATTTAAATAACATAATTCAATCATTCATCACTTCTTTTCTAGCATTCTAAGTTCACATAATATTCAAGTTCTCATTCATTCTTACCTAATACATATCATTCAATCATTTACTAAGGTTATTTTAGCTTCCTAAGATCAAAAAATATCCCATTTATCATTCATCTTTACTTAATACTCATCATTCATCTCAATGGAATCTCATTAGCCATCATAGGTTCACCTTCATTCTTATAACATCCCAAAATTCCATATTTGAACACTTGATATACGGCAATTCATTCTTATGTTTATATCCTTAATCGTCACCCTAAATATATCACTCATTTTTTATCTTTTATTTTCACATCAAACTAAGTACATTTCAAGCTCCATTTAAGCCTAAATGTATCATAGGAAAGCATTGATAAGTCCACAATTTATATATATGATTTTGGGACATAAGGTATAACTTTCATTGTGGATAACAGATTAAAGTCATTCCAGTACGCTTTTGAAGAGGACTTCGAGTTCTACAACTTTCGTGAGACCCCAAAGATAGATTTTGTCTTCTAAAAGGTCAAAATCATGCATTTAGGTAGGTCTCCAGAGAATGTCCCCCCAGCGGACATATGTCCCTCCAAACAGACATAAACGGGGCTGGAACGCTAGAATTCCAGAGAATGTCCACCTAGTGGACCTAAAGTGTGCCTAACGGACATCTACTAGTCATTTTCCAAATTTCCAACTCCTACAAGTTATATCTAACACACCTAATGCGTATCCTATCATTCCTACTTCAATTCCTTTTCATTCTCACCTCCATTCCAATTCAATACCATTTACAACCTAATCATAATCTATGTTTGATCATCAATCCAAAAATAGTACATTCCTACTTATACACATTCATCATAATTTTCTGCACATGTTCAACTCCCTTTATCACCTTTATTTCATCTCTAATTTTTCACATTAATTCTTTCTATTTCAAGACACCATAGCACTCTTTTTCATTAGTTTCAAACTCATTTTAACTCATCTCTATAACACCCAAAACAATCCACGTTATTATAAAGAAAACAAAGCATAAAAACATCCATTCATTAATCAAATTTTTGTACTTCTTCATACACCATTCTCATAATCATTTAACCCAAAAGCACCACTACATCAATTTATGAATCATTTCTCATTATATATGTAAAAACAAGACATTTACATATCCAAGTTTTTTCATTTATGTTTCAACATATATAAACCCTCATTTCATGATCATTTAACCCTTAACTATATTCATACATGCTTCATTTAACAAATCAAGAAGGATAATGCTTTACACTTACTTGTTTAGCTTCAAAGTCTTCAAATCACTCTTAACCCTAGCTTTCCAATCATCAATCGATCGTCATCAAGGAAGTGATAGAATTAGTTCCTTTAATGATAAATGAAGAAGAAAACAAGGTGGAAATAGCAAGAAAAAGGGTGAGAGCAAGCACAAGGTCGTGAGGTAGGATGTATTTTGTGAATGGAGAAGAAGAAGAGTGATGAAGATGAAGAAACGAAGCATGTGTCATGAAACAAGAATGAAAGACAATCGAGAGAGTCTTTCATGTTAAGTCAGGAGGACTTTACGATAATTAATTTTGATGACAATCAAATAATAATACTGCTAGAAATAAATGAACTAGTTTGATGAGTGCGTTAAGTGTGCAGAAGTACAAAACATAGAAGAAGTGGAGAACATAGAAGAAAAGCATAGAAGATATAGAAGAAGCAAAACACAGAAGAAGTGGAGTACACAGAAGAAAAGCATAGAAGATACAGAAGAAACAAAACACAGAAGAAGTGGAGAACACAGAAGAAAGGAAAACACAGAAGTAGAAGATACAGAAGAAGTAAAAGCACAGAAGATACAGAAGAAGGAGAAGATACAGAAGAAGCAAAACATAGAAGAAGAAAAAGATACAGAAGAAGTAAAAAAAAAAAGAAGATACAGAAGAAGCAAAACACAGAAGAAGCAAAAGATACAGAAGAAGTAAAAACACAGAAGATACAGAAGAAGCAAAACACAGACGATATAAAGCAGAAGATACGCTAGTACGTCGAACAGTTAGTTCGTTGGAGTTAGTTACAGAACTCAACTAAATAGCAGTTATCAAGATTCAAGAAGCAGTTATCAAGAATCAAGAAGCAGTTGGAGACTTAGACTATAAATAGAGTCGTAGTCGAAGATTGAACAACTTTTCAACTTTTTCGAAAACCTTTGAACAATTATTGATCTTTGAGCTTTCAAGTGTTTACTTAGAAAAGAAAAATTCTGTAGTGCGATACTAAGAGAGCAAACCCTACTGTAACAAAAGCTCACAATATCTTTCTAGTGAGAGAAAGAAAAGGCTAAGAGCCTGGAGAGGCTAAGATAGCTGAAAGAATACTTGGTGTAAGAGACCTGAAGAGGCTCTGGAAGGGAAGAAAGAATACTTGTAAATTGTTAACTATAGTGAAAACTCAGACGAATTCTGAGGACTGGACGTAGCCCACAGTTTGGGTTGAACCAGTATAAAAATCGCAGCGTTTATCTTCTATCTTTCAACTTATTATATTTTATTTTTAAAACAAGTATATAGAAGTTAATTGCGATTTATCTACGTAATAATTTTCGTATAACGTTAGTGATATTCTTTTAACAAGTTAGAGAAGTTCTTACCACAAATATTAAAGATTTTGTATTCAAGAAAAGAATACACAATTTAACCCCCCTTCTTGTGTATATCATATATTGTATGTGAATTCTATATTAATGTGTGATTTACTTCATTTCAAACGGGCATAACATATGGGTTATAAAGGTTTGGTGGGTGTCATGACACCTTTCACTTAAAATTATACTAATGTCTCTTTCTTGTAAAGCTAATTGATACTTAATTTCTTAGTCCATTTGTCTCCAATTTCTAATCCAATCATCTCCTAATTTTCTGACACTTGTCATCAAATCTTAAAGTCATTTATTAATATTTCTACTACTATTTGACACTAAATTTCACTACCATTTATCAATTGTTCTACTACTTGGCATTTTTTCTAGTCCAAAAAACTCATAATTATCATAAATTTCCCATATTTTGCCAAAATTTCTAAATCATTAATTATGCACACCAACTCAATTTTTAAGGCACATACTCCATAATTGACATTATAATCACATTAAATATCAATTATACCTGGAAAATACCATATGAGTGCATATACAGTCATTGAAATATATGCAAAACAATCAAATTCACGTGTGTGTATACTAATATTATGCATGAGTATGAAATGCATTTTTCTAATCTCTCATTATTATTTCCCATTTACAGAAATGTAGGGTTCTAACCCTTAGTATGGAAATGGGACGTTATAGTATGGCTATTTTTAAGTAAGCCACGATAGGCCACGATCGTGACCGAAGCCTCGACAGTTAATACATAAGTAAGTTCTTCACTTATGTACAGATGGTTTTTACTAATTCTAACACACTTAAGTGAGAGAGAAAGGGCTCTAGAAGAGTTCTAGAGAGAGAGAAGAGGTTTTGTGTTATCTTCATGCAATTTATGCAATTGTTGCATAAATCTAATTGCATGCAAGATAATCTTGATCTATCTCCCATTTGAACACCTACTTGAATTCATCAAGTTTGGTATTCTAACACCTTTACACACTTCTTCTTCTTCATCTTTACATGTTATTAGGTGATTGAGGAACGGTTTAGTGTTTTCAATAACCCAAACAAGGAGAAAAAAATAAGAAAGGAGGAGAAACAAAAGGTAAAAAAGTTTTAAATTTCATGTTCTTATTATATGCGTATGCATGGATGTATGATTCTGGCTTTTCGGGATTGTCATGGTGTCGGAATTTAGATTTCAAAACTTTTGCTGCATTCCCATACATATGATGCATGTATACATGACTAACCCAATGGTAGTATCAGAGCAAGTTTATGCATGTGTTAGATGATGTATTGAACATATGCAAAGTGTTTGTTGGGATATGACTGACATGCATATTGATTTGGAGTAATTCGGATAAATTGTAGAAAACCTTATTTTCCTATTTTTCCTTCACCTAAATGTTTATAAGGTGCTATATCATGTTTTTGTCAATTCAAATTGCAATTAAATGTCATTTGCTAGTTTAGTTTGAATTAATATCCAGTCTGTTCATATGTTGGTTTCTGGGAATTTCTCGAAAGTTAAATGCATATGCTAATTTTGAAATTTTCGTAATAATTCTAACAAAAATCTTTTTTCTGATTTTCTCCCACAAAAATGTTTATAAGGCATTACGTTATGTTTTTGACAAAGGAAAATGAAATTGAATTTTATTTGCTATTTTATTACGAATTTAGTTTCAGCCTGATTCATGTATGAAGTTCTGGGAAATTCTAGAAATTTGATGAACATGCATGCTTGTAAATTCCATATTAATTTTTATAAAAATTGTTTTTATGAATTTTACGCATGACCATGCACGATGAGATGTTTCCACGTGTATGAGATGTATGACAATTGTTGTTAAAGTGATTATCTTATGCATGCATGATGTAAAGTATGACTAGTGTTAGAAGTAATATGACAAGTGTCATAGACATGTGATGTGCTGGCTAATTCCTATTAATTAATAAATAATTCCTATGAATTAGTGTCTAGATTTTTTTGTTAGGAACATTTAGAATGTGTATAAGACTATAAAATTTTTCCAAAATTAATTGAATTTGACTCAATTAGTAAATTAAGTCAAAGTTAACATTGGTAAGCTGTTTGAAAGTGGATGGAGTTGACTTAATTAAAGACTTATGGTGTATGTGTTTCGGTTATAAAACCTTAATAAAGTTTTTATGAGATAAGAAATATATTATTTTGACGGTAGTAGCATGCTTAGTGTATGTGCTTGAAATTAGAGTTTTGAAAAAATTTTAAACATCGAATCGGTCTTTTTAGTGTCTAGTAGGCTAACTTATTTATCTTGATGATTTTGGCCGTCAAGATAATTTTGGCTTGTGCCAAAATTATTTAGATAAATTTAAGATGACCTAGGGATATTATAGATGACTAATTGATGTACAATAATTTTAGAAACCTAGGGATTAATTTCAAATTAATCCAAGTAGAGCATAGCATTTCTAGTATGACTAGAAAAAGACATATATACTAGAATTAAAATATTTAATTTGGACATCAAAATAATTGATTTTTAGGGTTCCTAATAGAATCATATTCATAATTCAAATTAGTCGTAACTAACTATAGTACCCAATTCGGTTCAAGAGTTAAATCAAATCATGAACTTTTGATGCATAATCAAGTCACAACCTCCATTAAACCTCCTTTGTGTGACACATTCATTAGATGCATTTTAAGGATGGTTATGGACATAAGCTTAGTTTAATTAAGTTGTCCATAGTCTATATATATATATATATAAACAATATCATCCAAGTATTGATGAGACTAAAGAACAAATCCCTCAACTAAAATATTAGGCTTACACCTTCCATTGATATGGCAAGAACCATAGTTCTTTTATAGTTGGGCTGTTGGACAAACCCAAGCCTGCTCTTCACGATTATGTTTAAACCATGGAAATAAGATTTCTGGATTAATGGATTGGTGCTAACTGAAAGCATTGATTTGTTGGGAAAAACTAAGGCCAATGTGGATAGAGGCGAAGTTGGGTAATATACATGGGATGTATACAAATCAAAAGTTGATAACCAATGAGTGTGTTAAATCAAATAGATGATGGCGCAAGTCAATAGTTGCATAATGAAATGCAATTGGTATAAATGATACCTACTAATTGACCTAAGGTGGCTTGTTGGGTAAACCCAAAGTCATTCTTGATAATATTGGATATCATCCCATTAAGAAAACTATAAGTTTTCTCGAATTCATAATGAGGGTTATGGATTTGAATAAAGATAGTGGGACCTATAATGCATGTGATTAAAGTCCTTATCGATATGGATTAGTGTATATTCTAACACTTTCTCTCATTCTTCTAGGTTATTGAATCGCCATGATGTCTTCATCTAGTGTGAACCTACGCTCTTTATGTAGCACCCCACTCCCACCCGACATGTACACATACACGTATGCACATTAGATGTCTATGCACGAGCCCAACAGAAATGGCGTGCTAACTATATCACTTTCACATATCGCATAGCATCATAAATTAAAACATAAATATCACAACATCAAAACCTAAAATTTCCTCATTTCATTTCATAAACCATTATTTACAATGTAGCATTACTACAACATCCATGTTTATACAATATTGACAACCTATCAGAGTCTACAACTCTGTCTACAAAACATCTACATACATGAGGAAATTAACAAAAATTTAACTAAATTCTTCAATCCCAACTGATCGACCTTTTAGCCATTTCTTCTACCAAAAAGTTATACTAGATCCCTTCTAAGTGGTCTTAGAAGCTAATTCGTCACTTTCAAACTTGAAAAGTCAACGTTGCAATTTGATTGAGTTTTACAAACTCAGTTGAGTAACCATCCTCGATGGTTCACTCATATCACACATATCACATCAATTCATACATTCGCATAATTCACATATCACATAATTCACATTTATCAACATGTAGCATCACAATATACTTTGATCATAAACTTTTGCATTTTTCTATCAATTCGATTCCACATTTCAATTAAAATCATTTAAATCATATAATTTATGTGTATATGCAATGTTCATAAGACTCACTTTTATTTATTTCGTTGTTGTGATCGAGTGCCTTTTTCACTGTCCCATACCCGTTGTGGATACTGGGCTTATTTATATTGTCCCTTATCCGTTGGAGATACAGGGCTCATTTTACATAGTGAGCTATAGGCTCTTACCACAGTCTAAGATTTAAGCTGTTTTTCACTAGCGCCTCTGGTCATAACTAACCTTATCTTTCATGCATTCATGTAATGAAATACACTATGTTTATTCAATTATTATGCTCATTCAGTCACATTCACATTATTTCTCATTCACATTTGTCATCGGACTTTTAGTCTGGCATTCAACATTTAAGTTGAGAAATAAGTAGTCAATCACATTCACATTCACGTAGCACTTCCAATGTTTTGTATCAAACACCTCGGACATTGAATGTCCAGAAATCAGTACATAAACATCACATAATAATTCAATACATAATTTAATAAACAAATAAATCATAGTGAGACCATCTTAGGTTACTCACAGTTTGCTCCACATAGATTATTGCCTCGATGTCCTGGCAATGTCTAGATGCACAAGATCTATTTACTCCTTTAAATCATATAACATACATTTACACACATTTATACATTTACACTCATTTATGCACATATGTATATTTGGCTTATGTACAATGCATGTTCACTAACAATCCTAGGTACATTCCCTTAATACGCGTCTTAAAATCAATTAACATCATCTTTCAATCATTATTTAATCCCTAATACACTTTCTTTACTTTAATAGCTTCATTCATCATCCACTAGGCTCATTCAAGATCCCATTCAAGCCTAATTACATCATAGGAAAGCATTGATAAGTCAATAATTTATCTATGTACATGATTTAGGACAATAAGCATAACTTTTGTTATGGATGTCAGACTAAGGTCATTTAGGTACAGTTTCGAAGAGAACTTCGACTTCTACAACTTCTGTGAAGACCTGAAGAGAGATTTTTCCATCTAAAGTGTCAAAATTGTAAATTACTATAGGTTTCCTGAGAATGTCTGCCCAGCAGACATGTATGTCCCTTCAAACAGACATGAACAGAGTTGAAACACTGAAATTCCAGAGAAGATCTGCCCAGCGGATATGTATGTCCGCCCAACGGACATTTACTAAAAAATTTCTAGATTTCCAGCTCCTACAATCACCTCTAACACATCCTATGCATATCCTATCATTCCTACTTCAATTTCTCTTCATTCTCACCTCCATTCCAATTCAAATCATCTACAAAACACATCATACAAATTTTTGATCATAATCACATAAACATAACATCAACCATGTCTATACATTCTTCAATATTTCAGCACACTTAATCATTATTTTCATCCTATTTCATCTCTTTTGCTTAGTCTATCTTTTCTAGCTTAATACACCATCATTTCCCCTTCATTCATAACTCTATTTTACCTCAATATTATACACACACAAATCAAAATCCAAGATAGATCAAAATACCAAAACAGAACATAATCTTGTACTCTTTCAACTCTAAATTTCTATACATGTTCAACTTAGATATCATCTTTATTTCACTTCTAATTGATCAACCTAACTTATCTCATTTCAAGACATCATAATACTCCTTCTTAGAAGCTCTAAACATATGTTAATTCATCTCTAAAGCAATCAAAGCAATCCACGTTAATATAAGGAAAACAGAGCATAAAAACATCTATTCACTAATCAATTTTCTGCAGTTTTTTGTACACCATTTTCATAATCAATTTAACCTAAAGGCATCACTACATCAATTTACGAATCATTACTCATTATTTATATAAAAACAAGACATTTACATGATCATTTCACCACTCACGTTTTACACAAATAATTTCATGATCATTAATCTCAAATTACTCATCAAATTAGTTATATTTAACAACACCCATGATGATCAAAACATAACTTACTTGATTTAGCTCCAAAATCTTCAAGATTTCACTTAGCCCTAGCTCTCCACATAACCCATGTTCATCATCATCCAAGAGTAATAAGGTTGGGTCTTTAGTGAGAATGAAAGAGAGAGCAAGTTAAGAGTAGAAAGTGAAAGAAGGGAGGGTTAGGTTCAATGTGTATGTAAGTTGGAGAAGCAAAATTGTGAAGAAAAAGAGAGGAAGAAGGTGATGAAGCTTACGAAAAGAGGGAGAGAAAAGTAAGATGCAAACACTTTCTTTCAATTAAAGAGTGAATAATAAGTGAAAGACCAATTAACAATAAAGTAGTCTTTCATTTGGTGAAATCAACGTGAACAAAGACATGGTATGACAACTGACACTTGTCACTTCCCACATGTCCAATTTCTATGGGTTTCACATGGTCCTCTTATTTAACTAGTTCATTTAACTCCAGTTTCTACTCCAATTGTCTCCCAATTTTCAATGACATATGTTGTTAAGTCAAGAGGACTTTACGATGATTAATTTTGATGACAATCAAATAATAATAATGTTAGAAACAA
>JAOTAY010000001.1:5547674-5561691 GCA_025629805.1 Erythroxylum baracoense
GTTCATTTATTTCTAATATTATTATTATTTGATTGTCACCAAAATTAATAATCGTGAAGTCCTCTTGACTTAACACAATATAAGGAGAGTGAAAGTGAGAGTGAGAGTATCGTTGCTTAAAAGAATAAAGAAGAAGAAGAAGAGAGTAATTTGCTTAAGTGAAAGATAAAGGAGATGGTCTTTTAATTGGGTAATTCGTGGGTTAAATCAAAGGAGAGTTGGATGCTTGTTGGGTGTCATGACACTCACCACTTAATAATCAAAAATAAAAACTAATGTCTTCTTGCTTACAATATTACCTATTTCTTAATAATCAGTCTATTTATCTCTCAATTCTAATCCAATTGACTCCCAATATTTAATGACACTTGTCATTAAATCCCAATTTCATTCATAAAAATTTCTACTGCCATCTGACACTTATTTCTGCTACTATGCATCAATTGTTTGGCCACTTGGCATTTTTCCTAGTCCAAAAATACCCTTAATTCCAAAAAATTCTCAAATTTGACTAAAAATTCTAAATCACTAATTTAATTCACCAGATCAATTTTTAAGGCAAAACAATCACTATCCATATCATAATCACACTAAAACAATCATTTATACTAGGAAAATGTCAAATGAGTGCATGAACAAATTATTGTAATATGTGCACTGATCAAATTCATTTGTGTGTATACTAATATTTTGCATGAGTATGAATGCATTTTTCTAATCTCTCAATAATATTTCCTATATACGGTATTCCCAAGCTCTAAACCTTAATATGGGAATGGGATGTTACAGTATGTAAAGCCACGATCATGATAGAGGCTCCCAGAATTGGCCCATGATCGTAGCCTATATGCCACGATCGTGACAGAAGCTCAGAGAATATGCCACAATCGTGACATAAGGATCAAATGTGAACCACGATCGTGGTCTGCGTTAGGCAGACATGCAGACACTCACAAATGTCAAGTTTCGAGGGATTTTTCAGACCTTTCAGACCCCAAAAAAACCTAGGGTCAGCCAAAACATAAAGAAGTATAAAAAGAACATAAAGAGGTAGAGAAAGCACTTTTGCATCAGCCATATTGAGAAACCCTAGAGAGAGATCATCGAGAGATAGAGGAAGAGAGAAAAGGAGAAGAAGCTGACGCGAAGTACTTCCTGGATCAGGAGGTTTTTCAAACCATAATCCATTTTAGATTGTATTTCCTGTTCTTTCAGCTTTATTATTGTATATAATTGGATTGAACAGATAATGATAGGATCTAAATGTCGAGGATGTTCTAAACTCAACTTTAGAATTTTATTTTTGAATTAATGAGAATTTGATTGTTTATATGTTTATAAATATTGTTGTGGTTTGATTCTGCTATTGCATTATTCAATAATAAAATGTGAGGGTGAATTAAATGAAAAAAATAATTAAATTGGACTAACGAGAATTAGGTGATTTAATAGAAACCAAAATTAAATCAGATCAGTAATTTGTGCAAAGAGAGACCTTGTATAGGTTTCTGACAGTTTATTATAGAACTTCAGAACTAAATAGGGTTTTGGATAGGTTATGAATTGAAACATTTCAACCTCCATAATCAGATTAGGGTTTATGATTTAGGGTTAATAGATATAACTCTAGAGAGAGTAATCAACCCTAGGATAGTCTAGAACCAACAATCCAATAATTCATAATCAATTGAGTTAGCATTAAGGATGGGTCAAATTCCCTTTCTCTCAATTGGTAATTTCCTTCGATTAATTCCTGGGTGTGCTGCAAATTGTTTAATAATTAGTATTTCGTGTTTGATTTTTAATTTGATTGATTGAATTAAATTCTTGTATTAGTTTCGTTGCTCTTGAATTTATGTTATTTCATGGAATCGACACCTTTAGTACTATACTAACAAATCGTGCGCTTGCAGATTATCGAGGGTTAATAATTAAAACTTACACACAACTAAACCTCAATCAATTAACTCCCGATTGTACAAATACATGACAATGGAGAACTCAATAAAGCTCATTTGGTGCATCTCCCTCATCATCCTAAATTCAATTGAGTTGGGTGATCCTCATCGTAATATCCCTTCTCTACATAGAATGTGGAGAGGACCTTCAAGGTTAGCTCTCCATATGATGGTTCCCCGATTTTAAAGAATCGAGACCATATTCCTATGTTTACTAACTCCCTTACTTATTGAGTTAAACCAATCTTCTCTAAGACCTCCCAATCGATGCACCGATTAGCTCTAAATTTCATGTCCTTTAACCTTTAGTACTGTTCTTCTTCGGCCCCAGCATTAAATAAAAGCATCCATAGCCTTTTGGGGGGCTAGCTATCATAGATGACTTGCCTCGATGCCTCTTTCTTAGAGTCTCTTTTTTATATCGTGAATGTGTCATTTTTCCTAAAACCTTAAGAAATGTGAGAAAACTGACATATAAATCACTAAAGTACACTTTTCCCCACACTTAATTTCGGTCGTGCTCAATACTTATTAATTGAGAAAATAAACTAAATGATAGTGGTAGGTTGCATAATGTTTTAGTGGGTAGTTTACTGTGTGTTTAGTTGTTAAATTGAATAATTAGTGCATGTTTAGTTTAGGATGGTGTTATTTAGTTGGAGACTTGTGTTTTGAATGTTTTGTTGGTCAGAGCATGCCATTAAGCTTAAATTTTGTGTATTTGAGGTGCCTTGATATGTTTGTTAATGTTTCAGATCAAATATCAAAGAGCAAAAAGGATTTGGAGGAAACTTGGAACAAGGCCCTTCTACCACGATCGTGAAAGGGAGCAAAATCTGAGGCCACTATCGTGGTGCTATGGTCCATAATGGTCTGCGCGACAGATAGTGTGGAAAGCCTCCTAAACGTGACTTATTAAAGGACATTTGGGACTTTTTAGACTCAGGAATATCCTAGGTTTACCTAAAATGGAAAATACTATATAAAGAAAGCGAAAGAACCCTAAAGAGAGCTCCAACCTCTCCACTTTGAGAAAGATCCAAGGAAGGAGGAAGAAGAAGAGAGAAGGAGGAGAAGAAGGGGTTGCATTACTGCCATCTTCCTGATCTATTCCAACCCGTCCAAGTGACTTTTCATTTCACCTTTATTGTTCTTTCTTTTGAATGTATAAGATAGATTTGATAGTGATGGATTTGGGTTTGATGATGATGTTATAAACTTCTTTAGGGATTTGTTCTTGAATGAATGTTAATTTCATTTCTTTTGATGTTAATACATTGGATGTTGTGATTATTTGCTATATTTTCATGCTTCAATAACAAATCGAGAGAGTGAATCGATAGCAAAAAAATTAGATTTCGTAATGAGAGTTAAACAATCTAATAGATCATGTCAATAATCAAATACGAAATGTATACGAAGAGAGATCTCATATGAGGACCCCTTTGTCTATTAGAGGGCTTAAGATCTGATTGGAATCATGGTTTTTGTTAATTGAGAGATTGCAAATTTCATAATTCAATTAGGGGTTATGATTTAGGGTTTAATGATTATTACTCGAAAGAGAGTAATCCACCCTTCGAAAATCTAATATTGATACCGTATTAACTAAAAGTAATCTTGTTAACATTTGATGATAGGATAAATCTCCCTTCTCATAATAGCTAATCTTCCTTTTGTGATTTCCATTGTTAATTTGGTGATGCTCAATTTGATTCTTTGTTTTTTAATTTTACATTTTAATTCAGTCAATCATCTTCACGTGTTTACTTTTTAGTGCAGTTTCATTTTAATTTTAATAATTCATAATTTTCTGTGTAGTTTTATTTTCATTTTAATAATTCTTTAGGCCTCAGATAACTTAGAATTAGATTAGTTCAATAACTCCTTGAGAGATTAACACCTCACATACTACACCCACGACCTGTGTGCTTGTAGTATTTTGAGGGTTTTAAATAGATTAAACTTTCCTAAACAAGTTTTGGTGTCGTTGTCGAGGAGAGTAGGAATAGTTTAGTTCTTGTAGTATAAGGCGTTCTCATCACTCTTGTGTCTGTGTATTTGAATGAACACAAGAGTCACTTGAAGTTCAAGTTAGATCACTAAAACCCTAGCATTCGACATCACTCGTTTGGAATGAGTCATTTGAAGAGTTAAACACCAAGAAAAAGAAATTGAAGAACCGATGGGTGAGGAATTTCATCAAAAGTTTCAGCAAGGAGGAAACTAAGGGAACCAACCTCTGACCCTCATGGATTTCATGAGATCGGGATTTAATACAACTAATCAAGGAGTTGCTAGACTTCTTGTTCAAGCACCTTCATTAAAAATTAAGTCAGCCCTACTGAACATGTTGTAAAAAAATATACAATTTTACGGATTGACTAATGACTATCCCAATGCACATATACTGAACTTCTTCAAAATATGTGATACCTTTCGATATCATGTGATGTCAAAAGACATGGTTAAGATTAGGTTTTTCCTTATTACACTAAAGGATAGAGCTAAAGCTTGGTATCACTTTCTCAATCCCTCAAATGTCACAACGTGGGAGCAATTAGTACTTGCATTCTGGGACAAGTATTTTTCCCTTACTAAAACTACGAAGATGATGAAAGAAATCATGAACTTCCAACAGAGTGATAGGGAATCACTTTACGAGGCATTAAAGCAATATAAGGATTTACAAAGGAGGTGTCCACACCACAACCTTCCAATAGAATTTCTTTTATAAACCTTCTATAATAGAGTTAATCCATCCACGAGAGGTACTATAGATGCAACATCGGGCAAATTGCTTATACAAAAGACTGTGGATGAAATGGAGGAGTTGCTTGAAGAAATGGTTAGTAATACCTTTTTGTAGATGAATGATAGGAGTAGATAACCCACAACCCTCCGTGAGCAAAAAGGAGCTTTAGCTGTTGGCCCAATTATAGAAATTCAAGTTAAGATCTACAACTTGACTCGACAACTAAACAACATAAAAGCTTCTTCTTTAGCCCCTGTTAAAACCATTCAACAAAGATGCGAACTATACTGCTAGGATAATCATGATACCATCGACTGCTTCCTGATGTAAAGTAATGAGTCAAGCAAGTTAAGTATATGGGAGCACAACTTGCCCTTGGTGGAGGAGTGAACAATCCCTATTTCAACACGTACAATCTTAGGTCGAAGAATCATCCAAACTTTTCATGGTTAAACAATGCTGGAGGTCAATTTTGACCTCAAGGGTATTTTCAACAAGAGAAACCTAATTTCATATACACCAAATTAGAGGAAATATTGTATAATATTGGAAGCATAGATGATGCACATAAGATATTGCAAGAAAATTTTCAACAAATGACAAAGAATTATGCATCCTTCATTCACAACTTGGAAGTCTAAATGGGCCAATTGGCATATGCACTGTCTGTACAAAATGCAAAGAGTCTTCCAAGTAACATAGAAATAATCCCAAAGGAAAGGATCATGGTTATCACCCAGGCCTCTGAGGACGACCAAGCTGAAGAAGATAGGGAGAAGGAAAAGAAAAGAGCTAACAAAAAACTCCTTTTTTTTGAAAAATTAAAATGAATTAATAAGGAAAATATTCAGTACAACACTATCCTTCAACAAGGATAACAAAAGCTAACCTAAATGACATCGTAACCAAGAGCATATGCTCCATATATGGCAAACAACAACAGTTGTAATCCTTTCAGAGTTTCCCAAATGATTCTTAGAATTACCTTTAAAACTACCCCCACTAAGACGCCTCCATCAATTTCTAAATTAGGACTTGATGTTTCATCAACTCTTTCTCCAGAAGATTATGGAGGTAAGTGATTTCTGGTTTGATCTTCGATCCTTCTCTTCGCGTTCATCCTTAATCTTGCTTCTCTGAATAAGGCAACTCGATGGGTTTTCCACAAGTTATAATCTTTCTTCACACGAGTACTAACTTCAAAAATAGACATAAAGACCTCATGAAGGAGAGATCCCGAAAGGTAAACGCTTTCCCTTTAGATTCCTGCAATTATTGTGCGAGTGGTTATATGGACATAATGATGTAAAATGAACTAGGTGTTCTTGGAGATTCTTTAGAGTCTCCAAGAAATAACTAGTCTCTCACTACATTTCTTCTCCATCTAGTTTATGATTAATTATTCCCTGATACTGTTAGAGATAATATCTGTAATTGCATGAATGCCTCTTTCCCTTTCTACAAACCTTTTATTATTTCTCTCCCTCTATTTCTACTGAATGCATGTTGTTGTGACAACCATGTACACTTTGTTGTCATGCTTGGAAGCATGGTTCAGTAGTATCTCATGGATTATACTGTTTAGGTTACTTTGATAGTAGTTAAGAGAACATAGGGAGGAAATATGACACCATACTCTGTTAGAGAATTCGCATTTGAAGAATAGGTGGTCTCTGTCTTCTTCCTCTAGGCTGCAAAAGATGCATCTTTTAGAGGAGGAGAGGAATTTTAGTCTTGTCAAAGTGCTAAGTCTACCTTTGATTGCTAACCAGCTTAGGAACCTAACATTGGGCTTGATAGTGTTGCTCTAAATTAGCTTACACCAATCAATTCTTATGTTTGTCCTATATTTAAGTTGTTTAGCTAGTCTATTTGTGATGTCCGAAACAGTTATCCCATTCGATATATATGTATCATCTCCTCCATTAAGTCTATATTATGGTATCAACAGAGATCTAATCTCCTCTTAGGAAAGGTTCTAGTTGCCATCTACAACTAGTTCTTAGATTTTAGCTTTTTTTTTTAGAATCTAACCGGTATCTCCCTAGTTATCAGATTATGAATTTGTGCTCCTTGACTTGTCCAATTATCATACCATAGTGAAATTCTATCCCCTACCCCTATCCTACAAGTTTGGTGGTTTTGAACTTCCTCCCCCAATTTAATAATTTGGTTAAAGAACTATGAGAAACTGACTTTCGGTTTAATGGCCCATAGACTACCACCCATTTAATCTATAATGATTCCTTTTCACACAAAATTCTCCACAACCTTTTCAATAATAAGGACTTGTTGCTTCTTCTAATTAACTCTAACCCTAATCCTCTTAAAACTTTTGGTTGACATATGAGAGTCCAGCTGACCTTAGCGATTCCTCTTTCTTCTTTCCCCTTACTCCATAGAAAATGTTTCATCATTTTCCACTATTTTGACTAGCTTGTTAGAGAGAAAAATGTGAGAACACCAGTAAGTATTCATGGACATAATAATAGATTTCAGTAGCTGAAGCTTGCCACCATAGAATAACGATTTATTTTTCCATGAACCTAACCTCCTTTGTATCTTCAACTCAATTGCAGTTGATGATAGAGCTCAATTCACTACATAACAAGCTGTATTGATTGCTTCTACCTCGAATTTCTTATCTAAGCTTGCAGTTTTCAACATCGATCTTGTTCTTTCTAACAAAGTTCTATTCATCCGCTATGCTACCTCATTTTATTGAGGAGTGTACGCCATCGTGAACTGCCTTTTGATGCCTTCTTGCTTGCAGAATTTAACAAATTTTTTACCAGTATATTCACCTCCATTATCTGAGCGTAAACACTTGATCTTCTTACTAGATTCGAGTTCCACCCGTGCTTTATAAATTTAAAATTTGAAAATACATCTGCCTTCCTCTTGATAGGAAACACCCAACATCTCCTCGAATGATCATCAATGAATGATATAAAGAAATTTTCTCCTCTTAGGGACTTAACTGGTGCTTGCCATACATCAAAGTGAATCAATTTTAGAATTTCTTTGCTTCTGAACTTTGATGTGTTGAACTTCAATCGATATTGCATACTCACAATACGATGCTCACAAAAGGGTAGTGATACCTTTGTGAGACCTGGAAGTAGATTCTTCTCTGTAAGTATCTTCATTCCTTGTTTTAACATATGTCTAAGCTTTTTATGCCACATCATTGCTGATTTGTCATTTGGACTAGTCACAGCAATGGTTGTCTCTCCTTCTTGCAAAGTTACTCCCTTCAGTATGTACAGATTTATAACAATCTTCTCTACTTTCATAAATACCAGCACTCCTTTAATCACTTTCATGATCTTGTTTTGAATCTCAAATCTGAAACCGAGATCATCCAGTTGTCCTATAGACAACAAATTCTTCTTCCGGCCCTCCACATATCACACTTTTTCAATAGTTTGAGTTGTCCCATCATACATCTCTAGCTTGATCGTGTCGATACTAACGATCTTCAGAGCTTGATCATTACAGCTATACACGAATCCCCAGAGACAGATTCATACTGATGGAACCAGTCTCTTCGAGAAGTCATATAAAAAGTAGCTGTTGAATCAAGAAGCCATACATCAATAAATCTTCTCTCACCTCCAATAGTTGTTGCCGCTTCACAGACCATTGCACCCCCATCATCTGAAGTAGTTGCCGCGTTTCCTTGAGGACTAAAATCTTTTTTATTCAGATTCCAACAATTCTTCTTCAGGTGCCCTTTTTTGCCACAATTGTAGCACTTGAACTTCTTCTTACTCCTGGATTTTGATCTACCATGACTATGACTTCCACTTGGGCCACGTTCTATTGATCTTCCTCTCGTCACCACCAAGGCCTCTGCTTGTTGCGAATTTGCCAGCCTGTCTTCCTTACTTTTGCACCGACTCTCTTCTTCCAAAATACCAGCTGCAATATTATCGAAGAGTAGTGTGTCTGTATTGTTTGTTAAATTGATGACAAGTTGATCATACTAATCTGGTAGACTTTAGAGTAGAAGTTCCGCACGTTCACTTATCTCTATTGTGTGGCCCAATGATGTGAGTTGGAAAAATAGAGTATTTGATGTATTTAAGTGCTTCGTCACTGAAGTGGATTCCTCCATACGTAAAGTGTATAGTTTCCTTTTTAGAAAAATTTTGTTGTGGAGTAATTTGATCTAATACAATTTTGTGAGATGATCCCAAATTTCTTTTACCGTCTTCTTCTCCTCTATGCTTGACAACACTCCATCTGCTAGTGCCAGATGAAGATTTGTAATAGCATTCTCATCCATCTCATTCCACTTTTCATCTGTGACTCCAGCTGGCCGTTCACTAATGGCCGCCAGACAATTATCTTTTCCCAAGATAGCGTTCATCTTCAATTTCCACAATGAGAAATTACTCTCATTGAACTTTTTAATCTCAAATTTTACTACTATTGCTTCTGTCACGAACAAAATTTAGCTCCCATTATTTCACATGAATAGTACTTATATGTATGAACAGTATCGTATATGTGAATAGTACCGTTTGCGCATGTATGAATAGTACCATATACGTGAATAGTACTTTACACTTGAATTATAGTAACTGCTCAGTTTAATGCAGAAATAAATGCGTAAACAGTTGTCACCTTTGAGATTACTGTTCACCAAGTTTCACTGTAGTCACCCGAACTCCGAACGAATTATGTCAAAAAATTTGTCGTAATTTTCTCACCTTTCTCTGATACCACTTACTGTGAAAATCAACCAGATTAGAGCAAGTTCGCAGCTAAATAAGACTGAAGGAATAGTAATAAACACACAGGTTTTATGTGGAAAACTCCTAAATTAGGAAAAAATGACGGGCAAAGATAGAAGAATTTTACTACTAAAAAATTAGAGAATTATAAAGAGAAAACTACACTCACAAAAATACACAGAATATTTTTATCTCTTTCTTTCTCACCTCACGTCTCTCTGTTATGCTTTACCCATATATCTCTCTTTGTTCATCAGAAGTGGGTAGGTACCGAAAGTGGTGCCTATCATATTTGACTTCAACTTTGGTAGGTATCGGCCGCAGTTATTGACAGAATATATATATATCGTTTCACTGTGACAAATAACCTCCTAGATTATTTGAATTTAGTTATGGAAGTTCTCGCAATTTAATAGTTAAATATTTTTATACATATTTTTCTAGTAATCAAACTTTATTTTTGTGTGGTATTGCTAAATAATATTAATTAGTGATATAAAAAATATAATTACTTAATTATTAAAAAAATGATAATATCTGTTATTCGCAAAGATATATAACAGATATAAATTAATTTCCATTTTTAGAGTGAACAATTTAAACAGAGAATCCAAGCCAAAATCCCATAACAAACCGTAAAATTAAAAGTATTCTTTATCTGGAAATATAAGCAAAGGAGAATTAAATTACTCAAGATGTAATACCAGTCGCACAAACATCGGCATGCACTCCCTGTTCTATATATATATATATACACATCTTGAAGTAGCCACAACTATATCATTTCATGGGACAACCATCACACAACTAGAAAGCAGGAAGAAGAACACCACCAACCAAGGACATCCCACCGTCATCGGAGTTAAAGAAATGGTAGGTTTTGGGAAGTCGGACGTCGGTGTCAAAGACCAGTCCGCCGCCACTAAAAACACCCTCTCACCGGATTATCTTATCAATCTCGACCAGTAAGTTCCTCTTCTTTATGTTCTGATAAACATCCCATTGTAAGTTAACTCCTCATACCTTGTTCATGATAGTCTCTTCTAGGGTCTAACATATTCGGTGACTACTCATCACTGTCAACTTAGGAGAAAGCACCCTTCATGACACGTTGGGTTTATCTTATGTCGTTTTCTGTTAATATCCTTACCGTTTATATAGGAGTTTCGGTTTTACTGGATAATAAAGCATTCTAACGTCTCTTTTTATTAAACAGTGGCGATCCTACGCTGTTCGAGCCATACTGGAGGAAGCTAGGGGACAAGTGTACGGTGGTGATAACGGGGAATGAATCAATGAGCTACTTCTCTGACCCGTCGAGCTTTTGCTGGTTCTTGGAACCGAGACTGTCAGATGCCATCAAAAGCTTGCATCGCGTGGTTGGGAACGCAGCTGTGGAAGATCGTTATATAGTGGTGGGCACAGGATCGTCTCAGCTCTATCAAGCGGCCCTCTACGCCCTAACTTCACCCGGTGGGCCGGAGCCAGTCAATGTTGTTTGTGCTGCACCTTACTACTCGGTGAGACACTAACCCTCTATCTATTTAATTAACAAGTGTTTAAGTTCACCCAATTATATATGCTTACACATTGCAAAATGTACGAGAGAGATGGTAAGCTTAAGCTATCTCCTTGATGAATTATGCATTAAAATTTCTTTTGGTTCTTGGAATTAAGAATAATTAAGACTTATTTACTTTATCTATTATAAAAGTTGAAAGAAAACAATGAACCTTTCAGATATAAATGGAAAAGGTCTTAAGGTATCTTAGGTTTGACTTAGCTGTGGACTCGATGGATAAAGAACTCAAGTCGGTGCATGAGAATAATGAATTACACAGCCATACTTGATAGATCAGCTTTTGCAAACTAATAAAACAGCATGTTTCTTGGCTGTGGTGTAGCTGTAGAAATTCATGTGAATAGCATTATATGGCATGTACTAATCAAGAAATTAATTGCTCCATTTGATTGGTCCTTTTCTCTTCTTCTGATCTTGTGGTTAGTCATACGATACGTAAAATTGTTGGAAATAAGGAGGGTGTTTATTAGAGGACAAAGAAACAAACATGTTTCTTAACAACAGACATAAACATTTAGGCAAACTTAATGTGGAAACGCGGTGTGGATCCTACTCAAACATGGCAACGTGACCATGTGTAAATCCATGTTTAGACATGGATTTAGACATGGCTGATGAGGAAACCATGAAACTTGCCCAACTCGTGTTTGATGCACTCGAATCCCGCATTGATCGGCGGGTTACAGGAACAAGATGATTGATATATTTAACACCAGACAGTCAAAATGCCATCTTTCTGTTTGCATATATGAGGTTTTATAATATTTATTGAGAAAGGTCGCTTTTCTCATAGCAAGCAGACATCTTGCATGTTACCCACATTTTTTCTGTACAAATTGGAATTGAAATTATTTTTTTTTAATTTGAATTGTATTATGTTATGTTGGCTGCTTTGCTTGCAGACTTACAAAGAGGCAACGGAGTACTTGTCTTCAGGACTGTACAAATGGGAGGGTAATGCATATACCTTTGACAAGGAAGGAGCTTACATTGAGCTTATAACCTCACCGAATAATCCTGACGGTACTATCAGAGAAGCAGTGGTGAACCGAGGTGATGGTAAACTTATCCATGACCTCGCCTACTACTGGCCTCAATACACGCCCATCACTAGTCAAACCGACTACGATATCACGTTGTTTACCTTTTCCAAATGCACCGGCCATGCTGGTTCAAGGATAGGGTGAGATGGACTCTCTCTTTTAAGTCAACTATTTCTTAGTAATTAAATTATAACATCTCCTTGAATACTTACGTACATACATGCTTCTTATGTTACAGCTGGGCACTTGTCAAGGATAAAGAGGTGGCCCAGAAGATGATCAAATTCATGGAGATCAATTCAATTGGTGTATCAAAAGAATCCCAGCTTCGAGCTGCAAAGATTCTAGGAGTCATAAGCGAGGACTGCCAAAACTTCAGGGCTGGTTCAGAGAACTTCTTCGAATATGCTCAAAGGCTAATGTCTGAGAGATGGGAAAAGTTGAGAGATGTTGTGAAGAATAATCCAAGTTTGAGCCTCCCCAAGTACCCTCAGGAGTTTTGCAATTTCACTGGGAAGTACACAGAACCCCATCCTGGTAATGCACTCACACAGTATACGACTTTTCACTTGGTCTTAGACAGAAGGCAGGATGTGCGCTACTTTCACCAAAAAAGAGTTGGCTAATTGATATTTTTTTCCCCCCTTTTTGGTCAATCTCAGGCTTTGCATGGTTAAAGTACAACGAGAGTGTAGACTTACAGGACCTATTAATATCGCAAAAGATAATAACCAGAGGAGGAGAGCGCTTTGGAGTTGATGCTAACCACGTCAGGATTAGCATGCTTAGTCCAGAAGACGTTTTCAACCTTTTCTTGGCAAGACTATCTTCTCTCGAATAAATTACTGGTACTAAGAAACAATCAATAATTATAGGAATGGTAGGGACTACTTCACAGACTTAAAAGGAAAATGTGGTTATGTTACTAGTAATTAAGAGGACTGGAAATGAAACCCGGAGGGTGCTGATGATTAGTCGTATACATCCGTCCATCCATATCCATCTGATGCTCGATTAATGCCTTATAAGTGACTACAAAATTCATTGTAAACCACAGGGAAGTAAATGTTCAATTTGTAATCAAATATCTTTGCTGAAGTTGTAGCTGCGACAAAGCATGTATTACGAAATGTTACGCCGTCTTCTACTCAGCATAATTATATCGGGTTTCCAACTTTGACGGAGTCTGTTGTCCTGTGACACTCTGAGAGTCCAATGTGGACTGAGAGATACATCTATTCATCAGGAGAAAAAAGTCAGCATCTAATTTATTCTATTCTATTGACATATAATTAAAAATATAACATTACTGGAAATTCTAAATCGAGTATTTGAACGTGTATAAAAAACCAACTCCTTAATAGCAGTAATCATACTAGCTTTCCCAAGCATGCGTGGATATTCAGTTATTCTCCCCTGGTATTAAAACTTCAATTTATAACCACTCTCAGTTAAGAACAAAATAGACCACAGAAATTATCTGAACAAACCGTTGTTTACTTCATTATATTCAAATATCTCCGTTTTGTATGTGAATTGTCAAATTGGAGACACCGTGCTTTATATACTCGGGAAACACTACAAGAAAAATCGCAAATAGGGACGGAATTTATCTGTCTCTAATTAGGGACGGAATTTGCGACCGAAATGGGTTAAAAAATAAAACCATCCCCAAATCCGTCCCCAATGTTCGCTACATTTACACCGACCAAACTTTTCGTCCCAAAATTGGTTACAAAGTTTGGCGCCAAAGCTCGCGAAGTAAAGTTCATAAGAATCCGTCCCTAATTCCGAACCAAATTTATGAACGAAAAAAACGGTCCCCTAATCCATTACTAATTTGCGACTGTTCACATTGGAACGGATTTAGAGACGGAATATTAAGGACGGAATTTTTCGGTCCCAAATATTGGACGAAATTTGCAACCAATTTCTTT
>JAOTAY010000001.1:5569114-5594643 GCA_025629805.1 Erythroxylum baracoense
TTGAGCTGGAATTAGAACTGAACAAGTAAGTAAAAGATTAGTGTTTATGGCATGTTAAATGGTTTGAGAATGATGTGTGAATTGGACTGAAATGCATGAGATATTGGTGAAGATGTATGCTGGAATGTTATGAACTGGAGATTTTTCATTGAATAGACTTTGGTATTTTGATTATATCTTGAACTGTAGATTTCCAAATACATTGATTCTTAATTCAGAAAAAATTAGAGACATATTTGTACAACTTTCCTCAAGAAGTCGAATGTTAATCCTATTTCTATACATTTCAAAATCTGGCCGGAAGTAGAGTTAGGTGTTCTGTTGCAGTTTAAAAATAGTCGGAACTGTTTTAGGTATAACTTTAGTATACTGAATCAAATTATACGATTTTGGTGTTATTAGAAACCAGAAACATAGTGGAACAATTGTCTATGAGAAAGTGTTACTGAAATACAACATTTTCCTTGCCATAATGATCATGTAAAGTTATCCTGAAAGGGTGTGTTAGGATGAAAAAGCTAAGGTGTGCTTGAATTTGATAACTGAAATGTTTTTACTGAACATGCTTCAGTATTTTAGCTATATTTTGATATGTAGATTTACAAATGAAATTATTCTTGATTTAAATTGAACTAGATACATTTGGCTACAAATGTTAAGAAGAAACTGAATTTGAATTCTGTCCTTAAGGGTTTTGAACTTGAGCTTGAAAGTAAGTCTTGGATTAGGCAGTAGCACTAACAGGGATAGAAATCAGGCCCTGTTGTTATTGAATAAACTATATTGATGTGGCTGAATTAGGCTGAGTTGTCTCACCAAAGTTGTATCTTATTCTCTTAGCTTTAAAGTGGTATAAAGTTTGTAATTTTTGGATATCTGAGCTGAAAGATATGAGTTATACAGTTAGAGGGTATGATCATGTACTAGCCAAAAGTTCACATATGCACAGTTTGTGGTATTTTGTGCATAACTCATTGAATACTGAATCAAATTGGATGATCTTGGAGTCATTAGAAACTTAAGACACTGTAGAACAACTTTTAGAAGGAAGTTTTGCCTAATTTTATCATTTACCCTATCAGATTAATTATGCAAAGTTGACCCAAAATCATACGGGTAGAAAACCTAAAGTGGTCAATTAGGTTATAATATCGATTTCACATTATTTTATAATGGTCCAAATTATAAATACAAATGATATTAATGAGGGCTTGATATCTAAATGTTTTTATGATTATAATCAATATGATACCCCAGAATTGTCATTGAACATGCATTATGCATACATTCTATACATTGATGTGCATAAAAGAATACTTGTATTACATTTATGCAACAATGTGATATTTGTGAATGTGTTATGTATGTTATAGAGGAGCACATCGGACGCCAGTCAGATATTGCTGGACCATCTAGGCAATAGCTTCTTGGAGCGTACAGTGAGTCAACCTAGATGAATTCTTAGGGTTGATTTGATTTGAATTTAATTTGATCATTCCTATTTGCTTATTCATAACTTATTAGAATCTAGGAAATTTGGTGCTCCATTTAAATTGTTCAATAGTGTTATACAAATGGAGGGATTCTTGGAATTAATTGGAAGATGCTATAGATAAGAAATGAAGGGGTCTAAAGCATATCAATTCATGCAGAACTAAAAATTGTAAAAGCTGCTGTTAAAGGATTCACATGTAATAACTCTCATGACCTCACTATGCTTAAGGAGAAGTTGAAACTAGCTCAAGAAAATTGTTACAACTCACCTCATGACTCAGACTTGAGATGCACAGAGATGAAAATCAAGAGGTTTTGAATCTTCACAATTCGATTCTCAAGCAAAAAGAAAGATTTAATTGGTTGAGAGATGGGGACTTGAATACAAAATTCTTCAAATCTACATTAATTTGCAGAAGAATCAAGAATAGAATAGTTGAATTACTTGACAGTAGGGGTAATGTGTATTTAGATTAGGAAAACCTTCTTGAGCTAGTAAGGAGTTCTTTTGTTCAACTAAAGGGATCATAGAACAATGATTTACCCACTTACAACATGAAAATAATTATGAAAGGTTTAGTTAGACAGGAGTTAGAGGATTCCCCGGTATTACCTTTTTCAAAAGAGGAAGTCAGGAGAACAGTATTTAGCTTACACCCCTCTAAAGCACCAAGACCCGATGGATTTTTAGCGTGTTTTTTCAACACACTTGGGATACTACTGGTGAGTTGTTTACAGAAACTATATTGTAGTTCCTCTCTTCTTCCAAGAAACTACAAGAAATAAACCACACCTATATTAGTTTAGTGCCAAAGAAGCTTCATCCTCTAAACATGGTAGACTTCAGACCAATTTCGTGTTGTAATACAATTTATAAAGTCATAGTCAAGCTCTTAGCTGGAAGACTGAAAAATGTGCTTAAGGAACTTATCGATGTTTCAAGAATATATGTGACAACATTATGCTCTTTCAATAGATATTGAAAGAATATTCATCTGGGAAGAGAAAAAGTAGTTGCTTGCTAAAAATTGATTTTTACGAAGCCTTCAATATAGTCAACTGAAATTTTATACAATCTACTTGGAAACAATGGATATTCCTGGATAGTTTGTTGAATAGATCATGAACTACATCAAATTATCATCTCTTAGTGCGCTTGTAAATGGCATTCCATCAAAACTTATCAAAAATGCAAAGGGAATAAGACAAGGGGATACCTTATCCCCTTATCTTTTCACCATAGTAATGGAGGGATTGTCTAGACTTCTAAACAAGTTCACTTCCTCCAATGGAAAATTCAAATTCTACCACAAATGATATTCTTGACACAGGCTGGAATAAACAGTGAAACATGTAGAAGATCCACCATATTGTATCTCGTCTGTCCTCACTAAAAACTAGCCCATCTGTCTCAAGGTTTACAGGACTAAGAAAAAATTGAATATTTCAAAAGAATATAAGAATCTCATCAGCTAATGAAAAGGGAGTGTATTGGATTGCAGGCACTCATAATTTTTCAGAAAAGTCTGGTAACAGTGGTGATTTTTCACTTCTTCTGTGTTTTCCGCTTCTTCTGTGTTTGCACTTCTTCTGTGTTTTTCGCTTCTTCTGTGTTTTCATTTCTTCTGTGTTTTCCGCTTCTTCTATGTTTTCCACTTCTTCTGTGTTTTCATTTCTTCTGTGTTTTTCGCTTCATCTGTGTTTTCCACTTCTTATATGTTTTCACTTCTTCTGTGTTTTCCGCTTCTTCTGTATTTTCCACTTCTTCTGTATTTTTTTGCACACTTGACATACTTATCAAAATAGTTCATTTATTTCTAATATTATTATTATTTGATTGTCACCAAAATTAATAATCGTAAAGTCCTCTTGACTTAACAAAAGTTTCTAATGAGCCTTCCCATATTCGTGGGAAACAGACCCATTCCCACGATCGTGGGCACCATACAAACACCCAATGTTGATTTTCCAACTTTTTATTCCTCTTCCAAGCTTAGCATGCTTTCCCAACATTCAAGCAACCTGTAAACACATTAGAATCACCCAACCAATAAGAAATTTAAAGAGAAAACAAGTTAAAACTCAAACAAAACCCAAGTAAACACCAAGAAATCATAGCAAACTCAAACCAAACATGATCAAAACCAAACAAATCAAACAAAGAAGTAAACAAAAACAAGCAAAAGAAAGGTAAACATGGTAAGTTAAGGTCATTAGCTTGACCATTCCATATGCATTCATAAAAGGGTGGAAGAAAGGAAATGACTTTCCTTTCTTCTGATATGTCCCTCCATAGTATGGCTTGCATCTATGACCATTAACCTTGAATGTTTCACCCTTTTCATTTCCCAACTCCAAAGTTCTATGTAGAAACACTTGAATGATCTTAAAGGGTCCACTCCATCTTAACTTGAGCTTTCCAAGAAACAACCGAAGCCGTTAATTGAATAAAAGCACCAAGTCCCCACTCCTAAACTCCTTTTTAATGTGAGCATCATGCCACCTTTTTGCTCTTTCTTTGTATAACTTAGCATTTTCATAAGCTTCAAATCTGAACTCTTCCAATTCATCAAGTTGTAACAATCTCTTCTCACTAGTAAGCTTCAAATCCATATTTAACTTCCAAATTGCCCAATAGGCTCTATGCTCCAACTCTAAAGGTAAATGGCAAGCCTTGCCATGCATAAGTCTATATGGAGTAGTACCTATGGGTGTCTTGAAGGTTGTCCTATACGCCCAAAGTGTATCATCTAACTTGAAAGCCCAATCTTTCCTTAAAGTGCTCACTACCTTCTCCAAAATCTTCTTCAACTCTCTGTTCACCACTTCCAATTGGCCACTCGTTTATAGATAGTAAGGAGTCGCTACTTGATGATGCACATTATATCTTTTCAATGGAGCTTCAAAAGGTTTGTTGCAAAAATGACTCCCTCCATCACTGATTATCGCTCTAGGCACTCCAAATCTAGTGAAAATCTTCTTGATAAATCTTTTCACCACCTTGCCATCATTGGTTGGAGTAGCTATAGCTTCAACCCACTTTGAAACATAATCAACTCTAACCAATATGTATGTGTTACCTAAGGAGGATGGGAATGGTCCTATAAAATCTAATCCCCATGCATTAAATATTTCCACTTCCACGATGTTTGAAAGTGGCATCTCGTCCTGCTTTGATATGTTGCCCACTCTCTGGCATCTATCACACTGTAATACAAAGTTTTGGGCATTCTTGAACAAACTTGGCTAATAGAACCCACATTCTAAGATACGAGCTACCGTCTTGTTCACTCTAGGCACTCCAAATCTAGTGAAAATCTTCTTGATAAATCTTTGCACCACCTTGCCATCATTGGTTGGAGTAGCTATAGCTTCAACCCACTTTGAAACATAATCAACTCTAACCAGTATGTATGTGTTACCTAAGGAGGATGGGAATGGTCCCATAAAATCCAAGCCCCATGCGTTAAATATTTCCACTTCCATGATGTTTGAAAGTGGCATCTCATCCTGCTTTGATATGTTGCCCACTCTCTGGCATCTATCACACTGTAATACAAAGTTTTGGGCATCCTTCAACAAACTTGGCCAATAGAACCCACATTCTAAGATACGAGCCACCGTCTTGTTCACTCCATAGTGTCCTGTATATACTGAACTATGAAATTAAGTCAAAAGTCAGGCTTTTCATCTTCAGGGACACACATGTGAATCATATTGAAAAAACAAAACTTTATATAACATAGGTTCATCCTAAATATAGTGAGAAAACTGGAATAAGAAACGCTTTCTTTGTTGATATAAGAGATCAGAAGGAAGAATACCACCTGAGAGGTAGTTTGCAATATCTGCAAACTAAGGACGAAAAGGATTTTCTACCATCATTAAAGCCTTTTCAAGAAAGCTCTCCTCGATTTCCTTTTCTTCTTCATAATGCCCCCTTCAAGTCGTGATAGGTGGTCCACTACAACATTTTATGCTCCCTTCTTGTCTTTAATCTCAATGTTGAATTATTGGAGTAGAAGCACCCACCAGATGAGCCTAGCCTTAGCATCCTTCTTGGTAAAGAGATATCACAATGTTGCATGATCTGTAAAAACAAGAACATGTGAGCCTAAAAGATAAGACGAAATGTCTCACATGCAAATACCATAGCTAGCAACTCCTTTTCTGTAGTTGTGTAATTCATTTGTGCTCCTGTCTAGGTCTTCCTTACATAGTAGATGACATGCAGCCTTTTTTAGTTTCACTGGTCAAGGACACGGCCAATGGTCTGATCACTTGCATCACATATAATCTTGAAGGGAAGAGACCAATTCGGCAATGTCATAATGGGTGTTGTTGTAAGTGCCTTCTTTAACCTATTAAAAGCATCTAAATCAGCATCATCAACCACAAAAGGCACATCTTTAAATAACAAATGAGTCAAAGGTCTAGCGATAAGAGAGAAATCCTTGATGAACCATCTGTAAAACCCTGCATGACCAGGAAAAGGTCGGATGTCCTTGATGTTAGTAGGAGGTGGTAACTTTTCAATCACTTTAGTCTTAGCTCGATCTACTTTAATCCCCTTGCATGAGATATTATGGCCTAATACAGTTTCCTCTTGGACCATGAAATGACACTTCTCCCAGTTCAAGACTAGATGAGACTCCTCACATCTTTGAAGCACTATGTCTAAATTAAACATACAATGATAAAAAGAATCTCCAAAGACAAAGAAGTCATCCATAAATACCTCCATGAAGTTCTCATTTATGTCTGCAAATATAGCCATCATGCACCTTTGGAATGTGGCAGATGTATTGCATAAACCAAAAGGCATCCTTCAGTAAACAAAAGTCACATAAGGACAAGTAAAAGTGATCTTCTCTTGGTCTTCTGGGTATATAAACAATTTATTGTACCCTGAATATCCATCAAGAAAATAGTAAAAAGAATGGCCAGCCACCCTCTCAATCATTTGATCCATAAAAGGTAAAGGAAAATGGTCTTTCTTGTTAGCTAAATTGAGCTTTCGATAATCAATACACACTCTCTAACCTGTGATAATACTAGTAGAAATCTTTTCACCTTTTTCATTCTCCATCACTGTCATGCCTCCCTTTTTAGGCACACACTGTACTGGACTCACCCACTCACTATCTGAAATGGAGTAAATGATCCCCGCATCGAAAAGCTTCACTACTTTCTTCTTCACATCCTCTTGCATATTTAACCTTCTCTGTCTCTCCCTCACTGTTTTACATCCTTCTTCTAGGTTAATCTTATACATCACCATATAGGGGCTAATCCCCTAATATCAAAATTTTGCCACCCTATAGCTTTTATCCTCCTCTTAATGGTCTCCACCACTTTCTCTTCTTGCTCACAATCTAATTGGTTAGAGATAATGATGGGTATGTTATGGTTCTTACCTAAAAAGGCATATCTCAAGTGGTAAGGTAAGGGTTTAAGCTCTAAAATGGGTGATTTAACAATGGAAGGTGGTGTGGGTGCAGTTGTTCTCTCCAACTTCTCTTTACTCAACTACTCATAATTCCTCTTCTCTCACATTCTTATCCCTGTGTACTTCAATACACTCATCCATAACATCATTCTTTATACATGCAATACCATCCATCGACTTCTTTAAAGATTTAGACATGTTAAATTTAACCTGCTTATCACCATTTCTCAAAACAAGTTTTCCTTCATGCACATCAACTAATGCCTTACCAATATTTATAAAGGGCCTACCTAAAATCAATGGAAAATTTCTATCGGCTTCAAAATCTAACACAACAAAATCAACAGGAATGATAAGTTTACCCACTTTTTCCAACATATCTTCTACAACTCCAAATGGCCTCTTGATGGAATGATCCGCTAGCTGAATGAGAATGGATGTTGGCTTAACCTCTTCTAATCCCAATTTCCTAAAAATAGACAAAGGCATCAAGTTAATACTTGAACATAAATCACATAAGCATTTAGAAAATTCAAAATCACTAACAACATATAGAATAGTAAAACTCCATAGATCTTGAAGTTTTGAAGGCATTGTGCTTGAGATGATCAAACTACAATTCTCCATCATGCTTACCATCTGATTGTCCTTAAGAAACTTTGCATACTTAGCATGCACTCCAAAGCTTCTGCCAACGATAAGTTAATTTGAAGCTTCTTCAATTTCTCTTGAAACTTGGAAAACTTAGTGTTTACCTAAAGTTGTCTCATCCCTTATGGATATGGGAGTTTAGGCATGTAAGGTGGTGGTGTTACATATGGCCTCTCTTATACTTTCTCTTCTTCTATCTCCTTTCCTTTCTCTTTTGTTTGACTCTCCTTTTGCACACTTAGCTCCTTCAGTTGCTTGCCACTCTGAAGTGTGATTTCCTTGAGTTGTTCCTTTGGGTTGGCTTCAGTGTTGCTTGGTGGGCTACCTGTATTTCTAGAAGACAAAGCAATAGTAAGTTGACCTACCTAAACCTCAAGTTGTAGATGCAGGAAGCATGGTTCTTTAAGATTTGGTCAAATTTGGCATCTTGTCTCGTAAACATCCATTTATAATTCTCTTCCTACCTTCTTTGACTTTCCTCTTGGCTTGAGAATTTTGACCCTAATATGTCCATTAACTTGTCCATTTTGCTCCCTAAAGACCCAAGATGTTCTTGCTGAAATCCTGGCGGTCCTTGCGGTTTTGCTTGGCCACCTGTATTGTTAGTACTCCAAGAAAATTTTGGGTGGTTTTTCTACCCCGAATTATAAGTGTTAGATTATGGATTGTTACCTTGATGTAATTAACCCAAGTAATTTCCTTGTTCTGTGCTACTAGCTCCCAACAAGAAACATTCTGCTATGAAATGGTTGTCCTGCCCACATAACTCACAGTGGACCTGCATGGCTTTGGTTGTGGATAAAAAAGCTCCTTGCATATTGTTCAACTGCTTAGTGAGGGTAGTAATCTGAGCTTGCAAGGCTATGACAGAATCAATTGGAATCATACCTTTTTGTTCCTTTGTGCCTTGCCTACTCCTTTCATTCGACCACAAGCAACTATTACTTGCCAACTCCTCCAAAAGATCAAGAGTTGCTTAAATGGTTTTCGTTATCAACGACCCTCAAACAGTTGCATCTATTGTCCCTCTTATAGTCTGATTAACATCATTATAGAATGTCTATAGTAAGAACTCCCTTGGAAGGTTGTAGTGTGGGCAGCTTCTTTGCAACTCTTTGAACCTCTCCCAAGCTTCATATAATGACTCCCCATGATGTTGCTGAAAGTTTGGAATTTCCTTAATGATTTGTGTAGTCTTTGTCAATGGGAAGTACTCAGCAAGGAAGGCTTGGGCTACTAGCTCCCATGTAGTAATCTGAGATACACTAAGTGAGTTGTACCATACCTTGGCTCAATCTCTCAAAGTGAATGGAAGTACTCTGAGCCTCGCAGCATCATCAGACATCCCTTCGAATCTAAAAATGTCGTATATTTCCAAAAGGTTTGCTAGGTGGGCATTGGGATCTTTAGTTGATAACCTATATAATTGAACATTGTTGTGGAGTATATTTAAGAGTGCTGGCTTGATTTCACAATTTTTTGCTATAACTGCAGGCCTTACATCTCCTTGTGGACTAAATCTAGGCATCATAAAATCCATCAATGTTCTCTCAGCCCCTCCTTGTTCTCCTTCTTCTGCCATATTTGTTTGAAGATTTTCTTGGCGCTTTGCTCTCCTTAACCTCCTCTCTTGTCTTATAATATCATAAATGTCTTCTTCAAAAGCTTTGCCAGGCCTTCTTGTGCTCCTTGTGTTCATACATGTGTAAATACACAAGGAAAAGTATCAAACACTCTTAAATCAAAGTTACCCAAACTAAACAATATACTAAACAAACAATCCCTAACAACGACGCTGAAAACTTATTGATTGCAAAACCAATTCACTAGTTTTACGATCAAAACCGCAAGTACATGAGGTGTATCTTGTAGCAAAGAATAGATATCGATCCCTCAGAGATTGTGTTTAGATGCTACTTAATTCAGGTTACTTTGTTTGAGAACTAATTTTAATAAATATAAACTAAAAATTAAACTAAATA
Organism: Erythroxylum baracoense; assembly: GCA_025629805.1. Lineage (NCBI taxonomy): Eukaryota > Viridiplantae > Streptophyta > Magnoliopsida > Malpighiales > Erythroxylaceae > Erythroxylum > Erythroxylum baracoense. The sequence goes on from JAOTAY010000001.1 coordinate 5,578,691, forward strand.
AAACAATTAACAATGAACAAATGATAAAGAAAAAGTGCAGAAACTTGGAATTCAAGATTTAACAATTTGATATCACTTTTTTCCTAACTTATCTCCCTCCTACATTGTTAATTGAATTGTGCCACACCTAAGATGTCCTAATGTATTAACTACCCTCTCTCAAGGTGTAATTAATTGTCCCTAACTAAATTAAATGGAAATGATTAAGCAATCTTTCAATCTACATAATCAGTTTACCAATTATACTAGTTATAAAGTTATCCTATGGGTAATCAACTAATTAGCCAAGATCTGTCTCTAACTAATCAATTAACTTGATGAATGTAGGTCTATAGAGTGCCAATTCTCATTGTACAACCCTACACAATTTACCCAACTTAATTTCTCAATATATTGCAAGGTCTAAGCTCAACATTCATCAAAAGCATCATTCATTCAATTCAACAAAGTAGGAGTTCAATAAGTAGTTCAAAAGTAATCTCTACAAATAACTCAACCACTCATAATGTCATTGACATCCCTAATAACCATAAAATCCATAATAAAGATGCTAGAAGAGAAAAACGAAATAAGAACTAGATGAAGCAAGTTCCTCCTCTTCTTTATCCAAATCTAGAAAATCTGGAGTTGGTATGCTCTTTGCCCAATTTGGAATGAAAATCTTGATTCTCTACCTCTCTCTAGGCTTTAAATCTATTTTTTAGCTCAATGAGGCAAGTTCTCACGACACCCCCTTGGGCCTTAGGGATTTGTGACCTTATAAAGTCACAAGAACCTGAAAATAAGTGAAATTTATATCTCTTCACGTTAGGGATCCCACGATTATGGGAATTAGCATGAATCCCATAATCTTGGGTTCTTATCTTACAACTCCTCCACTTCTATTCACCACTCTTGGTCTCTAGCACAATCATAAAGGTGGCCACCTCCATTCCTACTTCAAAATGATTAATTCTTACCCTAAATCAACATCAAACATAAAAGAAAAACCATGAAGATCAAACTAAACAAAAACATACAAAATAAATCCTAAAACAAAACAATAATAACCTATTATAATACTTAGAAAAACACACGCTAATGCACAACTATCAATCGGAACATGACCATGTTCCTATATGGATGGTATTAGTTATAAGATCAAATGTAAGTATGTACTACTTTATGAATAAGATGTTCAATTATATAAAATTTATGGTAGGATTCACCTAATTTAAAAAAATATGATAACTATTGTATTATGTATGCCATTTTAAGTTGATTTTGTATTCCTCACATATGAAAATTAGGGACTTTAGATATGGCTGAAAAGTTTCTTAATTGTATCAAACTGATGACTAACTAATACAATTAGGATTACATATAGGGTTTCATATAGTTGAAATTTTATTCAATGTTCTTTTGAAATTAAATAATTCATTCTAAAATTAAATAATTGAATACATCACTTCATATCAAATGTATTCCAATGCAATTCCAATGGGCTAGCAAGTTAAACATAAAATGCTACATTAATTATTCAGCTTTTAGCTCTAACTTAAGCCTAAATTCAGACCATAGAAGAGATAAATCCTAACAAGTTATCTTATAGTCCTTGAATAATAATAAGTTTTTAGCTAAGTAATTAAAGAGACTAGGTTGAATTTAACATAAGGTTACAAAATGGTTGAAGCAAGTTCACTATAAGTTAGTCTTTTCGAAAAATTATTCTTAAATTACTTGATCCCTAGTTTTTTCCTTTTGTTAGAAGAGTCTAGTGTTTATCTCCTTTCATATGCAATACACGATATTACTACATGTTACAATATAAATAGATTTATCTCTAGCTAAAATGCACCTATCTTGCTCAAAAATTTGGAAGATGTCAGGATAAGAAATGCTTAAGATAAATAGTTTGCATAAATCCAATATTAAAGTCCATATGTATCCTTAGAATTCATAGTTAAGAAGTAGGTGTTGGAGTGATTCTTGATCTTGCTTACATAAGCTACATTTATTTGATTAATTGAGAAATCTTAACTTGTCCATTATCCTATGTTTATAATTGTAAATAAGCTATATAATAAAGGACACTTCAAGTAATAATTTCTTCACTAGATGATTCCATACTAAGGCATCTTTTATAGATCATGTAGCAAGAGTTGCCTATAAGAAACGTTAGTGAGGCTTCTAGAAAGATGTATTAACTAGATGTAATGACCTTCATTTCCTTGCCTAAGTCTATAATGAGGAATGAAACTACAAAACTAAGAGGAATTATTATCCTAATCATTCCCATAGAAAAGTTTTTTTACCTTACTTGAATTGGGAAACAAGTGCTTAAGGGTTAGAAATAAGTTCGTCCTAAAGTGGGGAGCTAACTTACTCAAATTTTCAAATATAAGGAGATGGTTTCCTTATTCCTTATTACACAAGCAATGCTCATATGATGAGGGAGTCCTTGATTTTGATTGGTTAATTCATATACTAGGAAGATTAATTTTATTCCCAACTTCATTTAGGAAGTAGATGTATATCAATTGGACCCAAAGAATCTCCTTATTGGTTCAAATTCTCTAAATTCTGCTTGTCGTGAGGTTAGTTAAGGATACTAAAATGATTCCCTAACCCTTGACTTTCGTTAAAATATATAAACCATTTGGCTTTAACAAAGTACATCTTGTTCAATTCACTAGATTATTGAAAGCTTATCAAGATCTTCTTTATATCCTTCATCAATCTTTTCGAGAGAAAAATATATGAGGACCAATAAGTGTGAAGAGAGTTTAGGATAAAATTAATCAATTAAGTCCTACCTACAAAAGAAAAAGATTTATTGTACTAGCTATTAACTCTCCTTTTAATCTTATCTAATAGAGGAACATAATGTAAATCCCCACTACCATAGAGTACGTACTGAAACACCCTAAGGACATTCCAATACATGCCCTATAACAATGACGTGTTAGAGCACTCACAACACTCACTTAATCATGGCATCATCATTCTTTATTCTCTTATAAGACATCATAAAGAAAGACACAATATTTTAAAACCAAATTTCTCTTTTCATTTCATAAAAACCAAATGTACAATGCAACTTTCAACATCCATACATGTACATTGAAAGTTTCCAATATCATCCAAGTACGTACATTATCAAGCCTAATACAAAATATGCTACATGAAAGAGGAATTATACAAAATGTCTAACTAAACCCTTTAGTCTCAGCTGACCGACCTTTGAGTCATTTCTTCTTCACAAAAGTACATGGATTATGCTTCTTGTAGGGTCTCTCAGTAGCTAATGTCCTCTCGCGGTGTTAAAAAATCAACAATGCAATTTTGGTGAGTTTTGTAAACTCATTGAGGTAACCATCATCGATGGTTCACTCAATTCATGCGACACATCAACACACGTAACATACTTCACATCTTTGCATTTTACATGGAGCATCACATATCACATTCTCATTCAAATAAAAGATACCAATACATTTTAATCAATCAAACACACGCATTAAAATGTATATGCAATGCTCGTGAGACTCACTTTCACTTATTATTGTTGTTGTTGTGACTAAGTGCCTTTTTACTAGCCCATATCCCTTGTGGATACCAAGCTGTATCAGATAATGTCACATATCCCTTAGTGGATATTGGGTATATACACAACTGAGCCTGAGACTCTGATCACAATCTGAGCTTTAAGCTCTTTATACTGGCGACTACGGTCATAACTACTTTTCTCTTTCATGTATTCATGTAATGAAATGCTTCACATTTTCATATTTTCAATTAATCACATAATTTCATGTTCACATTCAGAATACATTTATCATCAGACCCTGGTCTGACATTCAAAAAAATTATTGAGTAATATTTATTTCATCCCATTCACATACAAGGAGCACTTCAATTATCACATTCATAAATCAAAACCTCGGACCTTCAATGTCCGGAGTCAAACAATCAATCACACATTCATAAGATAATTTAAAGCACAATCAAAACAAACAATTAATTGAATGAAACCGTCTAGGTTACTCACCATTTTCTCCCGAAGCTATTGCCTCAAAGTCCCAGCAACGTCCGGATGTGAACGTTCCAATTACTCCTCTATATCATGTAATACATACACATATTACAATTTTGCACAATTGTATAAATGTCTATTAATGCATATGTATGTATATGAAATATGCACAATGCATGTTCAATGACATTCCTAGGTATTTTTCCCTAATTCTTGTTACATCATCCATCATATATCAAAACTCACCTAAGTATAATTGGTACTTAGGTTTACACCTTACTAAACCATTATAATCAAAATTCATAACTCATTTGGTCAATTCTGATTTTTCCTTAAACATACTTTTGGGTCAACTTTTGACGTTCTTTCTTACCAAGAAAATGGGGTAATTTGAGAACACTTTCTTCTAGATATTTTTTTTCCTATCTCTTAAGTTTCTATTGATACTAAGATCATTCAATTTGGATCAGTATTCCAAAAGTTACACTCCAAATAATTAGGACTGTTCTTAAACTATAACAGTGCCCTATACCTAACTTCAATCCAGAAATTTAAATTCTTAGAGATAGTGCTAAAATTATATTTCTTCAGAAAATTTGTATTCCTATGTCTCTAGTTTACTTCAAATCAATAATAATTCCATTTGGATAACTACAGAACATGTTATGTCTAAAATACCAAAGCATGTTTAGTGAAAATACTCCAGTTATGAAATTCCAGAACTCCTCATCAATTTTTATCCCAAATTTATCAATCAATCTCCTCCAAATGATTTCATATGGCTATAATTTTTGTTCAATATATAGAACAATGTGTTTTGAGTCTGTTGGTTCAAATACCGTGTTATTTGGAGGTCGGGAGAAGAAGTTATGGTCAAAATGAGGAAAGGTGTTCGAAACAGTCCGCCCTTTTGTAGAGCTTTGGAGTCACGATCATGCATTTCCTTCTTCCTTCCGAACTGCAGCTCTTCTTCTCTTCTTCTTCTTTTCTTTCTCTTAAACTAACATCTCTAACTTATATCAACCCCATTTTTGACTTTTATTTAACTCAACACAATCATAAACAAATCAAAACCCAAGATTAAAACACAAACATCAAAACAAAAAATCAATCACGCATCTCCTTCACATTTTTCTGCATTTCTTCTTTAATTTTTCTGCATTTTCATTTTCTACATTCTCTTCATTTTTATCATTCTTTCTCATATCCATACATCACCTTACACCTATTCTTTATCTCTAAACTCATTTTAAATCATCTCTAAACCCGCAAAAAAAAATCATAAACACAGTGAACAACACTTGCGTATCCACGGTAAACAGAGCATATATGAACATTACCTTTCTTGAATTTCTGCACTTTTTTCATGCACATTTTCATTGATCTTTCAACCCTAAAAATCATTTTAATGCTATCTTATAACATTTTGATCCTCAACACACACAAACAAAATATCAATATACTCATACTATACTCACAGTATACATGAAAAATGTCCATTTTCACATGATCAGTTAATGACAACTAAATCACCAAATTTATCTCATATACCAACAACTCGTAAGGATTTACATGTACTTACTTGTTAAATTTCCAATTCTTCCAAAATCTCAAGAAGCCCTAATTCCTCATGTAGCCACGTACATCATCTTGAAGGTGGTTTAGGTTAGGTTTTCTCAAGGAAAAGAAATAGATAACAAAGTAGGAGTAGCAAAAGGTAGATAAAAGCAAGATTTAACTTTTGTGAGGTTCAGTGAATTAAAAATCAATGAAGAAAAAGCTTGAAGAAGAAAGCTATGAAGAAGAGAACTAAGTCAAGAAACAACAGTAACTTCGTCTTTCAAGTTTAAAAAAAGCGTGACTTCGTCTTCCTAACATAATCATTTAATATAACTTAAACTAAGTAAGTGACACTTGTCACTTATCTAACTTCTAAGGCTTTAACTAGTTTTTCTAATGAAGCTACTCTAGTCATCTTCAACTTTACTCTAAATGTCTCTAAAATTTTCAATATCATTTTCTTAATAATTCTCGCAGTCATCTATAAAATTTCTTCATTATCATTTGATTCTTATTTCTATTTCCATTTATCAATTTACTTGCCACTTGACATTTTCCTTATCCAGTAATACCCAACATTTTCGAAAATTTTCCTAAAATTTACCAAAAGTTCTAAATCACTAAATATACTCTCCAAATCAGTTTTCAACATATAAAAACCAGAATTTTCAATATAATCACGTTTATAAACAATTATACTCGAAATATGTCAATGAATGCATGTACAATTATTTTAATGTGCAAAAATTCAATATTCACGTGTACATTTATGCCTTATTATACATGAGCATGTAATGCACTTTCTAATTTCTCAATAATCTCTCTTATATTCTATTCTAGCCTTAATATGGGTAGCAGGATGTTACACATAATCCTTGAAATTCAACTCCCTAATGGTGATTGGGATTCCTAAGTAAATGAAAGGGGTCCTTGATCTATAAATTAGATACTAAAGATAACTAAGGTGTAATAGCTTTTTCCCTGTAACAAATATCATATAAATTTTACGAAGATTAATAAAAAGGCCTAATAACATTCTAAAAGAGTTCAAAGTAATCATAAATAGATATGTAGATTTTTCCTCAACCTTGAAAAGTAGGAGATCATTTGCAAAAGAAAAACTAAAAAGCCTGGACTTCTTTCATTTTGAGTGGAAGTTAAAGTTATTATCATGTCTTATAGAAAAATCAGCTAGCTTGGTCAGTGATTCCTTAAAAAGAAAGAAGAGATAGGGAGATAACGGGTCTTTTTGTTTGAGTGCTTTCTCTCTTTTGAATAGGTTCCTTTAAGCTAAGATTGTTTTATGAAAGAATTTAGTGATTTTGTCTCCTCCTTTATCCAATTTTTTCTTGATCTTTTTTCTTGAGTAGTGAGTTATGGATCTTCATGGCTTTGGAGAATTCCATTAATGTACATTTCCTCTTTAAGGATAAGAAATCACCAAGATTAAGATTGAGCTTCTCCTTGATTATTCTTAATTTAAGAGCAGCTTTGGAGAAGGAGAACTAAGTATTAGTGCAATAACAATAGTTGAGCTTTTCAAATTATTGTTTCAACATATATAGCTTCCTTATATAAACATAAGCTTTGTTTCCTTAGATGTTAGAGGCTTAGCTATTGCTTCTTCAAATCTATCTACTTTTGTGAGAAAGTTATTGAAGAAAAGTAGGCTTCTCTTGGCTTAGTTAGAGTAGTTTTATATATTAAAATAAGGTTATGGTTAGAAAATGATGGATCGGAGAATATGGTTTTTCTCTCAAGAAATTTCAGTATTGGTATGTGCTTTACTTAGTTTTTCTTTTATACGCCAATAACCATTTTATTTGTTACTCCATGTATATAAATATCGCTCTGACTTTAGGTCTGTGAATTTTATATCTTTCACACATTCCGTAAAATCTCCATTTAAACACTTTAAGTACATGTTTATATCTCCCTCATAATTATATAATCCATGAAATCTCCTAGGATCATCCAAGGAGCAATAATAGATGAATGAATACTTTTGAGTTTCTCCCGTATCTCATTTCTCTGAAAGGAATGGTTAAAGCCAAAAACAAAGGAGAATAAAAATTCAGTCTTCTTAGTTATCAATGCTATAGTAAGATGAATAACTTGATCTTTGATTAATAGAGGGGAATTTTGATTTTGTTAGGGTCAAAAGCAATAACTATCCTTCCATTATGATGAAATTGGTGATTGGTAATGAAGCTCTAATAGCTTGCAAGGAATTTTGGCTTTTTGCACTTTTCCTCTTTCAATTTTGTTTTAAGAAGGCCTAAAAGAATAAATTTTATTTCATTTAACTAGTTATGACACAATTGTTGCTTCTTAGGATAGTTAATCACTCTTAAATTACAAGATAATATTGGCATAAAGGTTTGATGAGGCTTTTGGAGCCTTTATTCTTCCTCCTAAAGCTTCTCTTTGTTTTCTACTTGAACCCCTCTAGTGCTACAGAATTTGTATTCTACTCCTTAATCATTTCTTTATCTTTATTAGAGGTTATAACTAAAGTCTCAATACCTTTAAGCTCCTAAAAAACTTTTATTTCTTGAATAGGTTTACATCTACTTCCTTTTATTCTTTATTAGGTATAATTAAGTTATCAGGAAAAGATTTAGACAAATTCTATCTCTAAAAAGCTTAGATCATTTAGTGCAACAACTTTTATTGCTTCTATTAAGATATGGCTCCTTTCTTCTAGAATTATTCCTTCATCGCTATTCTTATTAGGAACTTGGAATTTATCTTGTTTATATTTGGATACCAATTCCTTATTTTGTTCATTTTTCTTCAAACCTAAAAGTTCACTATATTCTCCCTCCTTGAATAATCAACTTGCTTGCTTCTAAGCTTTTTTTTTTACCCACTAGAGTTGGTCTCTGTTAATAGGATGCCTTTATTGAATATGCATATAAGATTTCGTTAGCCCTAAGTCCTAATAGAGGAATGCCTTTATAGAGCTCTTTTTCAATTTTTATCATAACACACGTACGTGCATAACCTATATGTTTTGATGAAACCACTGACTCATTTATGCGTATTAGAGTACTAATGTAACTTGCCAAATAACTAAGCCCATTGGTGGACCAATATTTTAATAGAATGCTATGAGTATTGATCTATAAGTGCATTTAATTTTAATTGATTAACTCAGATTTCATAGTAGACTACCAAAGTTAAAGATGTAAGTGCCCACCACTAAAATGCCAAGGCCCCTCTTCTAATTTTTTCTAAGTTGTAACTTTAGATTGGAAGCTAAATAGATATAAGATATCTTCAATAAGCAAAATCTCTTTCAATCCGAAAGGCTCTCATAGATGTATATCCAAGCATGAATAGGTGGATAAGGTTGTCTCTTCCTAGGAAGAACCCTACAAGGGTTACATTCCTTTTATTGGCTCCATCCTTAAAGAATTCTAAGGAAGGAGCAATAATAAAAGACCTTTAAAATTTGTAGGTAGGCATTAATGGAACTTCTTTTGTAGGGATTCTCCTACCTCCTAGTTCCAACTAAGTTTAGTTCTAGTATTGTGAGAAGAGCTTGGGATGTTGGAGGTAAAGATATAGGTACGGACATGTATAGTACCAAGTGCATAAGGAGAAGGGGAAGGAGGGATTGTGTTTGTTTTAAGTCTATGACTAAAATCATGGTCTTAAAGTGAGGACACCTGAGTTGAAGTAAAGGAAAATCTAGAAAATGGAGGTTGAGATAGGGATAAGGTGATGGGAAGTCTACGGGTGGTGGAGGATAAAAGGGGCCAGAGTTGGGAAAATAGAAAGGTCAAGAATGGGAACTTGGTTAGAAGAAAGTAAGTTTTCTATCATTTTGCTAAAGAAGGAAAAAGGCATCGGGGAACTAAAGTTTAATTTTAAAAATTTTTACTAAAAATAGTAAAAACATTAGGAAGGAAAAATCGTATCAAGGCTTAGTAGGAAAACCAGAGGGAAAATAAATGATGGCGAATAAAAGCTAAGGGAGGAGGTTTCTCACAAAGGCAAGGTAACCCCAAAAAGAACCTTATTGTCTAAAAATACAAGAACCAGATAAGATAAGAAACCTAGAGAAGAACAATAAGAAACATTATGAATTCTAATGAAGAAGTGCGAAGAAAAGGTTGATAAAGTGTAGTAGAGTGGAGCAGCGCAAAGTTCAAATTAGTGCCTAAGTGTAATAAAGTAAAGGCCAGAGCATCAAGGACCATAGAGAAAAACTAGATAGAAGATAGAGTGGAGAAAAAGTTTTATTCAATTTTATCGATTCAACGTTATAACTTCTTGTTTTTCATTTACTTGATGAATTGAAAACAATTTTATATTCTACAATTTAAAAAAATGTTATACAATTTTTTATTATACAAACTTTCTCTAAAAATTTGTAAAATTTTATGCATTCTACATTTTTATGTTATTGAAAATTAATGACTTCATCAAGTTTCCATGTTTCATTGAAATTATATATTGTATTGCATTGTTGCATGGTTGTGAAATCATAATTAATGTAAGATATGCTTAAAAGACTCATCTCTTACAATTATAAAACTATTATTTTATAATTTTTTTGCAAAAAAGAAAGTCCCAAGATGTCATTAAATTTTTATCACCTTAATAAAAGTTTTTGTTATCCTAACAAATAATTATATCAATATGTTTTGAATCATTTTTTCTGATAGTTGTCTTATGCTACATATATTTCTTTCCAATTGACACCAACTATGTGAGTGTAGCATCACCAAAGCTCTCTGTTAGACCTCAAAATTTTTATACTCATTTCCTGAAGTATAAAATGTCTTTTATTAAATTTCTTTCCATAAACACAATTGCTTGGTTAGACTTTTAAGCATGCAATCTTACCTCCTAACTGGAACATATGATTTCTGGCTCTTTTTCTTTTTTTTTTTCACTTGAAATTTCATCATCTATGTCTTTTTATAGCCTCGCCTCTTCCTCAATGATTCCTATAAAAATTTCAAATTGTATTAAAACTTTAATCCAAATAAAGAAAAGGATTCTTAATACGACCCTCACCAATAGGACTAGTGAGATTTGACATTAATTAGAATGAGACCAAGAAATGTTCTATTAATAAAATTTTGATCTAAGAAAATAGAACACAAAAATACAAAGAATCATATGGATCGCCACAGTCACAGAAAATAACGGATTGAGTGATAAGATTCTAAATTTGAATGCCACTAGTAAGTTAGATAAGATCACAAAATTTTAAATAACCTAAACAAAAGTTACTTTAAAAGGATTAAAGAAAATCTCACCAAGATTTTTGATTGATTAATAACAATGATAAAATTTCTTCTTTTTTTTTCATCAATGAGAAGGGCTTTTATAGACATAAAACCCTATCAACTAGACTAATAAAGGAAAGTAGTTATCTTGACATAATCTAATCAGAAAAAATAACTTTTAGAGATATGTCAATCCTTATCTAAACATAAGTTTGAAATTCAATTTGGAGTTGGTTCAGTTTCCACGGTTAATGCTGATTTTTTTATAACTTTACTGATATAAAACACAAATGTTTCCAACACCAGTCTCAATTTATATCTATTATAGTTTACTTTTAAAACTTCTTTCAACCATAAACATGTTTAACTTGGGTCTAACAAAGTTTTGTGTTCTAGAATGTGAGCCCAACATGGTACCTTATAGGTGTCGTGGTTGCTAATTCTTCAATTTCTAACAATTTTTTACATTTGATTTAAACTATTTATAACTTTTACGAGAACCTTTTATATCTCCCTAGCTTAAAAGCTTGTATAGCTTGAGAAAATTCTTGATTCCTATTATTTCCCTCCCTATCACAAGGATTTATCCTCAAATCAGCATATTTATATACTTAACTTAGTGATAATTGATCAAGGGGATCAATTTACCACTCATAGTAAAAGAATATATGTTTTTGTACCTATCATGCATGGCGCTCTTATCAAATTTCTTAGGATTCCCTAAAGGAATGTGTTATGCTTGTATACTTAATGCTTTTTTAGTGACCAACATCCTACCCTCTTTGGTCCTCTCAATGCACCCATAATTACTAGTATCCTCTAAACTAGATATATCATCATTGACCTCCTCTTTACTCTTGAACACCTATTCTCCATCCTCCTTTAACATCATCATTCTCTAGTTGGAATTTTATAAAACTATATGCCCTCTTCCTAAGCACTTAAAGAACTTAACATCTCAATTCCTAGTTTTTGTAAAAGAAGCAATCTTAGCTTTTTTTTCTACTTACTGCTTGAACTTTCATCTTCCTTTTTCACTCTATGGTTTTGCTCCATATGACAAACCTACACTAAAAAATAGTTAATAAACCTCCTTTTAAGTTGACTTTCTACCTTTATGGCCCTTTGAACTACATCCTCTAACTCCGTGAAATGATGAAGCCTAAAAACATTGGTGAGTTTTAGATTTAGACCATAAATGAAATGAGACATTTTTGGTTCTTGATCTTCCTCCATATTCACCCCAATCAAGGCAACCTCTATCTCCTTATGGTACTCAACACTTTTGGTACCTTAATGTTTGCAGCCTTTAATAAAATCTCTATAATAGGAAATTGGTATAAAACATTTCCTGATTACCATTTTCATCTCCTCTCGCATCCTTATTGACAACTCTCGATTCCTTCTCCTAATGAAAATTTGTTAATCCTACTAATTCGCAACTACTAGTTTAACCTTTTTCTCCTTTAAAAACTTATAGCTATCAAACACTAGTTCTATACATTTTCCATTCCAAATAGGACTCAAGGTTTATCATTCCAACAAAAGGTGGTATCATTATCGTAATACTATTCATATTATTATTTACAAATATAACATCTCCTTATCTCCCTATTCTACATCTTCTTCAAACTCTGTGGAAATTTTGTATCCATTTCTTTACTATATTAATGGTAAGGAAAACCTATATAGATATATCTTAATTTTTAAATACAAAATTGCAGAAGTTAAGTAAAAATCTTATAAGTGATTGTATACTATAGAAAGAAACAACAAAAGAATTGTGATAGGAAAGTTATGGTTCCGTTTTTTTTTCTAAGTTTATGTTTAGCTCTCCCTTATTATTATTTAGAAATGATAGGAAATAAATATTATATGCATTTTCTATTTTATATTTACGGATAATAGCAAAGGAAAAGGATGGAGACTATTGAAGGTCCCCACCTATGAAATCCTAGCCAGCTCTACATTACAATACATGTTAATATTATTAGTTCATAATAACCACAACAGTATGAATATTAATAATAATTTGGTAATAGTACCAATCAAATAATTTCAAGGCATTTTACATTTTTTAGTGATATATATAGTTATATATATATATAGAAGAACTTGCAACTTTGGGAATAATAAATAACTTATTGATAGATATAAAAGTCTTAATGACTTCTTTATATATATATATAAGGCATGACTAGGACTTGAGTTAAGTTGGTTCATATGGTAGGTAAGAGGCAAATGCCAATCCAGTTAAGTTGGTTAACACATAATTTCTACAAACTTTCAATTTAGTGGAATTTGAAGTCAAAAGTTATTCTTTGGAGCTAATAATCTAGTATGGTGGTGGTGGCTTATGGTCACAGGCATTGGAGATGATAAAGGACTATCCTTGTCTAGTATAAACTAGCTAATACAAATTCTTTTGAGGAAAATTTATAACTTTGGAAGTGAAGGTAGTACCTATTAGCTTTTTAAGATTAATTTGTAAGTTCAACATCACAATACTACATTTGAGTAATAATATGTAAATGAAAAGATCATCCCACGACAGGTAATAAGTGGTTTTTTTGCACCCATCACCTACTCCCATTTCCTTTCCATTTTTAGGAAAGGAAGAAAGATCAACTTGCTTGCTTACCTATGTTAAGTTCTCTTGGCAACCTTTCCTTATAGCCAGCTCCTTCCTTACTTTTGTAACAACCCTAAACCACTCACTCATAGATATTGTCCGCTTTGGGCCTTGGCCCAACCAAGCTCTCACAGTTTTACTCTTCCCACACACTCGCTCGGGAAAACGCATATATAAGGGAGAGGTATCCATACCCTTATAAGACGTACTTCATTCCCCTATCCAACCGATATGGGATCTCACATTTCCACCCCCTTTAGGGCTCAACGTCCTCGCTGACATACCAGTTCTGGTACTATTATAACAGCCTTAGACCACCCATCCATAGATATTGTCCGCTTTGGGCCTTGACCCAGCCAAGTCCTCACGATTTTACTCTTTTCGTACACTCGCTCTGGAAAATGCATCTATGAGGGAGAAGTATCCATACCCTTATAAGTCGTACTTCGTTCCCCTCTCCAACTGATATGGGATCTCATAACTTCTCTCACCCATTCCTTCTCTCCCTTCTCAACCTCAGACTTTCAACTCAAAGTTGGTGACTCCCCACCTTTTCCACATAAAAACCCAAATCTCGTTGGAGAATGCATAAGGTTAAGAGATCATAATTTATCCCCTAACTAGGAACCCACCATTGTTAGATATGTGAACTCCAAAGTCCAAGTTTCAAATAATCCTTCTCCTACGATTAACAAGCTTACCTAGAGTAGTGTTATTGGTAACTTGACTTCTTTTGAAAAGCTCATGTATATTCTCCTTGCTACAAATAATGGTGAGCTGATAGTTTCTCCCTCAATTGAAATATTACAGTAAGGGGCTAAAAAATGGTTCTCCTCATTAGTGGGGCTTTTGGTAGAATAGAGGCCAGCTGTTTTACAAGTTTAACACTAGGTTGCTACAACCTAGAAAAGGATGGAAATTGAAATCACATTGATTAAAAATTAGGAGGTTTCACTTTTAAATTCAATTCTGAAGCTAATGTTGATAAAGTTCTAAAAGTAAGGCCTTAGCACATTTGAGGCAAACCCTTTTATCCTTTATAAGTAGAGGCCAGATATGGAGATAGTCAATACCAAGATGAAGAACAACTCTATATGGATTAACATTATAAAGTTCTATTGGAATATTGGTCCACTAAAGGGATTAGTCACTTAGCAAGCTCCATGGATAGACCAATATATCTCAAAGTGCAAACTACTACTCTTAAAAGAATCAGCAAAGCTAGAATATATATTAAATTTTACATGTAAAGAGAACTATTAAAGAGTATAAAGATAATGAAACTTAACGATGAAAAGAACTACGTTGAAGACATTGTTAATATGAGCTACCAATGGAGACCAATGAAAGTTAGAGCAACCAAATCCTGGTTATCAACTGGGAAATTATTTTCCATTAGTGAGTATGAATAACTAATGAGTACTAATACACTAGAGCCCTATACTAAATGGAATGGGAATCATAACACTAGAGAGGGAGCTAATCCGAGGGAAGAAGCAAATGTCGAGATAGCTTAGGTTTTTGACCCACCAAAATTGTACAAATGACATAGGAATCATAAATTCTCGAGCACTAGGTAATTTTATACAAATAAGATGAAGATGAAGTTGAAGTTATGAAGGCTAACAACTCTAAACCATAAATTATTGATTAAGCTTAGGAGAATCCAATTAGCCAAAACACAACCAGTTAATCATCTCTTACCCTAGCAAGCCTGTTCCCTTCCACAAGGAAAAGACCTAGAAAGAAACCAAAAAGGAAAACAAACTCCTCCTTAACCTCATGAACTTTATAGCCTGAAACGTAAGGAGACTAAATAACTGCACTAAACAGAAGGTTCTTCGCAATTACTTATCTATTAGGAAACCTAGTTTTATTGGTCTCATTGAGACTAAAATAAAGGCCAACACTCTTCAAAAGGGGTTGTCGTTTTTAGACTCAAGATAGAGGACAATTAGCAACCATGTTCAACACTTTAATGGAAGAATATTAATTTCTTCTAATCCAAACCAAATCTAGCTCCTCAACAGTAAGAAAACAGACCATTCATCAATTATCAGATGTTATCACTTATTTGCATGGTTATAGCAGAGATCACTATGATTTATGCTTCAAATAAAGAGTCGCAAAAGAAAACAAAATCTAGAAATACTTAGTTGATCTGAAGGGAGGAAATTCAACATCATGTTTTCTTATAACTGACTTTAATTACATTATGAATCCACAAGAGGATGATGGTAAAATAAAGCTTGTTCCACTGAAGAAATGATGAATTCATGATATGCTTGAGATGAATAAGGACTACATATCTCAAATATATTGAGAACCAATTCATTAGGAACAATAAGTGTAACACCCCACTCCCACCGAACCCGAACCCGATATCGACAGTGATATCCGAGTTCGTGCCCTGCGAGGGTGGAGTGTCACATCACTTAACACTTAACAAAAGTCGGTATAAATTTTTTTTTATAAACTCTTTTAAACGCTTTGCACTTAT
>JAOTAY010000001.1:5598152-5620775 GCA_025629805.1 Erythroxylum baracoense
ATTTATTAAATAATTAATAATAATATTTTTATATAATTAATAATAAATTATATATAATTAATAATAAAATAATAAAACTTTTATTATTTTAAAATAAAAATATAAAAAATTATTTATCACAATTATGCATAACTTTTTAATTCGACATAATTTTTGTTTTAAAATAATAGAGTTAAACCTCTTATAATAATTATTTTAATATTAGAAATATAGTAGTAATTTATTATACATTACATTCTATTTTATCAATTTTTTAAATAATATTTCACTACATTACATTATAACCCTTCCATTCCTCACAAATTTTTTTTACCATATAACATTTCATTCCATTGTCCACCTTACCTCTGCCGATCAAAATTTCAATATACGTCTCGCGGTTTGACCAATTCGGCTTTGTAACTTTACTGGTGCCTCTGTACTTCAGATTCTCACTACTTTGGTGGTTTTACCAACGGCAATCGGCGACACCAACTTTTAATTCTCATCGCCCATGGAAGCTCTTCTCAGCGCGGAGCCTAATCTCTGGATTTCAATCACCAAGCCTCTTTGCTATCTTAGTCCTCCAAATGTTCAGCAGTCTTTGCGACTCTGCGTCAAGCATCGGGTGCGAAGAAATTACTGTTTGAGCGTCAAGTTCGCTCTGGACTCGGCTATTATCGAGCAACTAGGAATCCCGGAATCAGAGATTCGGAATCCCGCGGTTTCTTCTTCCTATCGGAGCTCCAAGTTGCGGAAACCCAATCAGACAGTACTCGAAGCTCAAGCTAGGGTTTGTACTGGACCTACACAAACGAAGCCGCTCAGTGAAGACCAGGCCTTCAAGGTTTTGGACACGATTTTAAGATCAGGTATGTGAATGAAAGTTCTTGATTTTGCTTTCTCCTATTAAAATCCTGAGTTTTTCGTGTGTTGTTTAGCTAGAGGGGAACTCAAAGACGAAGAGCAAGTTTCAAAAGCCCAACTTGGGGCTTTTTTTAGTGCCATGACGATTCGTGCGAATGCATTTCCTGAAGCAACTCAGTGGAGTGAAGGTGAAAAGCGAGTGATGGATCGATATTGGCCAATTCTAGTTCGAACGCTACCTCCTGATGTTATCTTCATTGCTGACCCTGAAGGGTCTATTATGGGAGCTGGGAGCTCTGTTGGGCCTCAATATGTTGGTAATGATACTAGAGAAATGAGACTTGTTGGTGCCCTTAGAGAGATTTTAGCTGGAGGCCATCTTGGGTACGAGGAAGTCCAAGGTGTTTTGAGGGACGTTCTTCCCTTGAGTATCGATGAAGGGGAAGGTTCGGGGGTTAGTGAGTCGTTGCTTTCGGCATTTCTTATTGGTCAACGGATGAACAGAGAAACAGACCGCGAGTTGAAAGCATATTGTCTTGCATTTGATGATGAACTTGGTACTTCTAATCGTTGTTTGGGTTTTTTTCATAATGCTAATGATTGATTCAATAGTTAAATCAGTGCCCTCTCGTTGTAACTCAATTATCAGCTGGTCATAGGTCCTCCGCCGGTTGCTGATGTTAAATCATTGACTTATTACGGAGAACCTTATGATGGAAATACCCGTTATTTTAAGAGCACATTGTTTGTTGCTGCTGTTAGATCCTGTTATGGTGAATCTTGCTTGCTTCATGGTGTGGAATGGATGCCACCTAAGGTAAATGATGCCACTGAGAAATTGATAAACTTTGATTGATAAGTACCTACCAAAATGTGGCTAAATCCTAAAACGTTTCTTCGGTTCAACATTAATCCAGCCCATGAATCATCATCTCCAATGATTTGCTGCAGTGCAGATGGTGCTAATTTCTACCACATAACATGTCGTGTGGGAATTGTTTGACCAATCTTACTTTTTCCAGGGGGGTGTAACTGATGAACAAATGCTGAAGTTCATGGGAGCAAATTCAAGCTTGACTCCTTTGCAGGCTAAGGAACTTCTTGAGGTTTGTCCTAGTACTAATTTGCACCATCTTTTTTCTGTTTGCAAGAGTTGTCATTTTAAAATTTCAATTACTGTTTTTCTCAGGACAAGGAGGTTGGTTTTGCCTACATTAGTCAACGTGAAGCTTGCCCATCTTTGTAAGTAATCAACATCTGAAATTGAAAATAAATAAAACCTTTCTTTCTGGTTTTGTTTGCAAGATACATATTTCCCTTCAACTTCTTCTTCCAAATTAATTTCATCCTTCTTTTTCTCAACATATAGAGAAAAAAAAAATATATACAAGTTGATACAACAACATACAACTCAATTCTCTTTTTTGTTTGGGGCTAATAATTGCCATCATTTTGGTTGTAATATTTCTTCTCAGTTTTCAGACTTCAGTTGCTTCCATGTTAATGTTCGTCTTTTTTCTTCCATGTCTTCTGATAAGCAAGTTTTTGTTTTTCTAAGGTTCTTTGTTACTTATTGAAGATCCTAAGATAATAATTGAACAGAAAAGTGATTTCTTCTGTTGAGTCAGATTTTGAGTTCGCTTTGGATTGTCAAAGGGCTGCATTTCTGCTTCTTGCATGAAGATTGACTGAGTGAAAAAGCTTTAGGAGTTATGCACTTCCCACCAGTGATACTCATACACCAATTAAATCAAAGTGAATTGAAGTTGTAAATGACTTCTTATTCTTCAGATATTCGTTGATTGGGTTGAGGGAGCACATAAAGAAGCGTCCTCCGCTTGCAACAACAGAAAAGATTCAACAGTTTGTGAGGGTGAGCAATATTATTGGATATCAACTTCTTTATTTTCTTTAATGTTGAGAAGTCACTGTTCTCTCTTCTGTTGCTCTCTGCCAAAGGAAAAGTAGAATGACAAATGCAATAGAATGTAAAGATGTTAAGATTCTCTTAGAGGAGCTTCTTGTGTTCCTCTTCCTATATTGTTATAGAGATATTTTTTCTTCTCTGAAGAGTATTAGGCAGAGAGCCTCATGAACAACGTCTGCTTCAGTGTTGAAGCTGTAGCTGCTAGACTGTGCTGAGTGTAATAACTCCTTTTTTCTCGACAGGCAAAGGGGAGGGAAGCAATTGTTTCTGGATTTTATCATGAAGGTTATGAGGAATCTCTTTTGATGCTTATGAAAAGAAGAGGTGTTCATTCTGGCTTGGTGGTGAAGGTTGGAGCTTTTGCATTATTCACATTTCTTTGAATCATAGGGCTTTCCAAGATTGAATTGGAAGAGCTTTTCTTGAGAGGAAGCTTATATAATAAAACTTCATTTAACGTTCAATTTTTAAACTAGCATTTTTAGAATATCAATGAAGTTACTGTTCATTTAATTTAGGGTGAGGAAGGTGCTCTATCAATGACAACAAGATTGCGATCTCCAAATGCATCAAAAGGACTTCCTGTGAACTACTGTTCAGGATTTCGGTCATTGAGCAAGAAATACGCGTTTGAACTTGATGGTTTGCATCTTCTAGACATAACTCCTTTATCTCTCCTTTATATTTGTATTTGACATTTTGGAAACCCTTTTGTTCTTCAGTCATCACCTTATAGTATTGTGTTCTGAATCCTGAAGTTTTGATCTTTTAGGGGTGTCACGTGAAAATTTCAGTATTGAGGTTAATGCTAAGGACTATGGTTTCGAGCCTAGTGATACTCCAAGAACTGATCGATCTGTAAGTTTTTATTGTTTCCTTATTTTATCGAGCAACAATGATGCAGAACAAGCTCTTGTAATGGAACCACATATTTTGGAATGATTCATCTATTCATGCCCAACATGCCAACTAGGCAATATGAAGTACTACAGCTTGATTGGTATCAAATTCTTTTTCGACGTGCATGAGATTGCCATCTTAAGAAACTTGTCATTGCAACGTTATTTAAGTAAACATTGATTTGAACAAATATTTATGTCATCCTTTTCTTTTGTTTTTGAACTTCTGCTTGCATCAGGTTCCCAAGAACATAGAGGTGGGTCTGGCAGCTCTTCGGGGTGAGAAAGGACCAGCATATGATCGAATTGTCTTGAACGCAGGAATGGTGGATCATTTACTTGGATGTGATGGTGCAGATGATATAGCATCGGCCCTGGACAGAGCCAGAGAAGCCATTGACAGTGGTGAGGCTCTTAGAAGACTATTGAACTACATAAGGATCTCTCACAAAGTGAGGTGAATGGTGCTTGCTCCCTTTAGCATCAGATCCTCAAACACCGGTTTTGTATACTTGACATCTTCAAACAGCATATATTGATGAATATATGCGAGGGAAATTGTTGTTTCTTCTTTTACAGCTCATCATTTGTTCACTTTCCTTCTGATATTGTTTGTTCTTGTTTGCTTTCCTACCTCGATGGTTTTCCATACAAAACACACACACGACACATTCTGTTGTAGCTGTTGTAAATTGTAAAATCTTTTTATTTATGAACAGAGATAGTAAGTAAATCACCTTGCGACACATTTTTGGTACATTTGGTCCTACTAATTAGTCTGAGATGCTCATTCCAATTTTATATAAGTAAATAAAATTTCGGTTGAAGTTCTTGATTCAGTAGACTGTATGCCTTTGTCAAATGTTCTTTATAATTCCTCAAATTGGGCAGGGCTGGAGTAAGTGGCCGAAGGCTTGTGATAAGCCGGAGGAAGGTAAGGATCACGTAAAATAGGTTCAATAAAACGTATCATGGTGCGTCGTCTTGTTTGGGCTACGGACTTTTTTCTTTAAAGCCTAACACCATCATTTCTACTTCGTAAGCAATATGAAAATAACAATATTTAAATATTTAAATAAATGTTATGAATTTTGAACTGGTACCGATGTTAGATTTGACTTTGGTACAGTATTCTACCAATATGAAGTGTCATTTTAAATAATTTTTTGAAAATTATAAAATAAATCTTGAAAATTTTAAGAATATAAAATAGTTTTTCAATATATTGTTTTATATGATTTATAATTTTACATCAGTCAAGTCTTTAAAAATTATAATAATAGGAATTTGAAATAATAGCTATTTATTTATTTTTATTAATATTACTTTTCATATATAAATGATAATTATAATTAATATAAAAAAGATCATTAAGTTATTATACAAATATATAATTAAGAATAATACAAAATACTTAAAATGTTACAATTTTATCATATAATAAAGAATTATTATATCAAAACATCAAATGGAAAGAATAATAAAGATATATAATTCTATAAGTATTATAAAAAGAGTTCATGTTATGGAACACAATTATGTAGAAATAAAAGTTGGAATAAAAATATTTACAATTAAAAGTTTTATATTTTATTTCATATATAAAATTTAATATATGTATCAAATATAATTGAAATTAAAAGAAGAGAAAAAATAAATACTTGGAACTTCATTCAATTGAATATTTAGTCAAATTATATTGACTTCAATTCTTATTTGGTACAAAATTTCATCATTTAGAAGAATCTCAGCATTACTATCATTCAAATTCATTGCTCTCAATGACATATCAATACTTTATTACCTAAGATTATTTTTCAGGTTACTCTCATCTATCAAATTCGGTTTCTTAGAAATTCAATCAGCTAAAAGATTGATATGGTTAAGACAAATTAGATCTATATAACTACTTATTCTATTAAGAGTTCTAGTAAACAAATAAAATTAAATTATTAATAAATTATTAAAAATTATTTCAACTTAATAATGATAATAACATTTTTTCTCGAAACTTTAAATTGTATCAAACAAAGATCAAAACGTTCAATTTTTTGTGTTCTAATCTATTCCTTCTCTTGAAATGGATAAATTCAAATGTGCTATAATTCTTTTCACTCTTTTATACTTACACATTAACTCAAAATTTGAATTGCAAATATTTGCAATTACGGAACATTACTTTCAATTGGTCCTACCAAGTAATTGTTAGACTACAAAAGAAACCTTATAAATAAAATAAAGTGATGATTAATTTCCAACAAGTAACAAAAGTTAAAAATATAAACTTGAATTAAGTTTTGCTTCTTTGACGAATGACAATAGGCATCCTAAAATCATCATAAGTATCTTTATAAACTTTTATTTGTAAGCCTAAGAGATTTTGTTTCATCTAATGGGCAACAATTGTTATAATAGTCAATAACATTCTCCTGTTAACTTCAATATTCTTTATAAAACTTAATCTAAAATATACACTAGGATTAAAAAATGTCTTAATTGCAAATAACAGAGAATAAAGTTTTCTTTTCGTCTCTCTTTTATGACTGCAAGATAAGGTGTATACAAAGAAGACCTATTTTTCAAATTGGTCTTAATTGCTTCCTTCATTTTCTCTACGATATCATAAAAATAACACATTAATAGCCTTCTCGTTACTATCAGCTAGACAAAGTAATCTTACCATGGGCTCACAAGCTTGGATTACAACCTAACATTAAGACCAAAATTCATGATCTTTAATTATAATTATAGAAAACTCCACTTCAACATTAGACCTGACGTACTGAGATGCTACTCACTTATTATTTATAAACATTTGTTGCAATTCCGTCTTCATTAGAACAAAACACTGAAGTGATAAAATAGTCACAAATCTTGTAATAACAAGACGACACAAGTTGCTTCCATTTGTGAAATCCTTCATCATCAAATTTGGGACCTATGTATGATTATAAATGAACTTCGTCGAGCTTTATGTACAATTTCATCAGTGATAGAAAAATATCTAGCATCCTATATATTTTTCAACATTAGGTTAATGTAATGTCTAGTAGAAAGAGTCCACCAAAAAAATATACTTGCTTTGCAATCTTTTTTTCAGTTTTTTTAAATAGAATCATAGTTAGTAATGAACTGACTAGTGTTTTCTGGCCTAATAAGGTCAAATGCATCAATAAACTTCAAAAATATTGTTCTCTTTAGCGGAATAAACCAAAAAATTAAGAATAGACTTCTTTTTTCTATTTGTCTAACCATCATACATGATTGAACGACTACAAGTTGTTAAACATTCTTCTTTCATTCAAATAACTGTTTATTTCATAAACAAAGTTGTTCAAAAGTTTACCTCTATAGTTTATCAATTAAAGAAGTTTTATGTCTTAGACCGTCAGAGGCAATATCATCCACCATATGCTGTAATAATAGGATTGCGCGACATTGAAGGATATACCTTAATCATACCACCATCTAACTATTGTCATGTCCACATTATGAGTCGTATCTTTAGATTGTAAGGCATTAAGAATTGAAGCTTGAGCTTTAGGATTTTTTTGTGGTCTAAAAAAGTTT
Organism: Erythroxylum baracoense; assembly: GCA_025629805.1. Lineage (NCBI taxonomy): Eukaryota > Viridiplantae > Streptophyta > Magnoliopsida > Malpighiales > Erythroxylaceae > Erythroxylum > Erythroxylum baracoense. The sequence goes on from JAOTAY010000001.1 coordinate 5,605,395, forward strand.
GACACATATTTTCTTTTTTTCCTCACATCAAGTGAAACATTTCCTACTTGTTGGGCAGGAAAACCACCTTCAACATCCCTATTATTATCCTAGCCATCGGAAAAAGTACTTCCACTACCAATTTCATAGTTTAGTCTTTATCTTCTATCTTTCTTATGCTAATAATTTTCGAGCAATGTTTTCATTTGTCATTTAACAACATTGCTTACTTTCTTACAAGGCTTCAAATCACCTTTGATCCTAGCCAAATACATCTTTAATCTGGTGATTCTCCCACCTTTCACTTATTTGTTACAATACAAACAAATGATATAACTCGTCATTCCAAGAACTAATCTAACATGAGCATAAGTTGAATCATCGAATCTTCTTAAACCTGAAGTAATTGAATTATCAAAAGTACTTGAACTTTCCTTCATCAATCTATAAAAATAAAGAAAAACTTGTCAAAATTAAATCAATAACATCATATTAATTTTTTTTTTGTGTATGACGTTATTAGATAACAAATTCAATATTCTATAACTATATAACATCATTACATCTTTTTTTTTTGGTAAGACATCAAAAATGACTTTATTGTACGAAATAAAAGGAAAAATTATTACTTAAACATTACATTTTCACATTATATTGGGTAATGAGTATACTCTTATAAATTAAGACATATCTTAAAAGTCCTTTTAATATAATCATAAAGAAATCTAATTATCTTAGCTTAACTTAAATATAATCAATTAGAAATTAAATTGCCTAAATTATCTCTTTTCAATTGCCATGAACTATATTCTATTGTGTGTTAAACAATCCATAAGATAAGATAATGAATGCATATTTGTAATTTTACTATCATATTAGAAATATCATTTCTAAAGTTTAATTTTGTGTATTTGTAATGTTATTTCTAATAAAAATAATATAAAAATGCAAACATTAATTTGATAAACTCAAATTTTATCTCATTTTATGATTGTTAATTAAAAATAATTTGAAAAATAAAATAAATAGGAGTTCATTAGTTTATATCTTCATATCTTCACGAAATGATTCCTATTAGGGATGGCAATGAACGGGTGGGCCGACCCGCCCCGGCCCATATATATATAAATGAAAAATATACAAAACGATGCCGTTTTGTCCAAAATGGGCAGGCCGCCCAACCCGGAACCGACCACGAGTGTGAGAGAGATAAGTGGACAAGCAACTAAACATGACAGAGTTGAACAATGGAACAAAGAGAGGCAAAGGAGAAGCATGGCTTAGAGATTGAGTCGATTCATACTCGTGTATATAACAAGTAAGCAACAATTACAACAAACTCGTGGCCGGGGGGAGAGGAGGGACGTGTAACAAATTTATAGATTTTTTAATGTAACTCCTCAAATTTTAAAATTTTTACATTTTAATCCCAATATTTCACCAGTATCTGATCAAAAAGACTAATACTGTCTGATACCTTGTTATATCACAGGGACACGTGGATGGTTCTAATATTCAGGATTTGAGGAATATGGTGAAAAAGACAAGTGTCCCACGCAAGAGTAACTGTATGAGGAAGTTTTCATAGAAGTTACGTACATGAGGATTAATAGCAGAGATAGAGTACGAGAGAGGTGTGGAAAATGTTATGAGTGATCTCTCTGTATTCTCTTCCCACCTGTATTTGTCTTCTTTTTTAATGGGTGATTCTTTTTTTTTAAACGTGTTTTCCCTTATGTTGTATCAGATACTAACTTTTAATATAATTATATATCAAAATTTCCTCCACTTATATTCTCTGTATTCTCTTGGCAGGTTGAATATTACATATTGGTGCTTTCATTGAGAGATAAGTAATGACAGATAACATACATCTCAAAGATTTATCAAATGAGTTAAAACATCTTGTTGATATTGTGGACCAATCAAATCATCTTAATATTGGATGAATGGATAGATTAAAGAGTTCAATAAGTCGTGTAGATAGATTGGAAGTTTCTCTCGACGCCATCACTCGAGCGATGGATTCATTGACTCGAAGTGTGGATTGTTTACAATAACCACATTCGAACACTGATTCCAATACAAACCTCAATGCTTCGTTTACGTCTCAATCTTCCTACCACTTCACATGCGATAAATGAAGTTAGATTTCCCTAAATTCGATGGCATTGATCCTCTCAATTGGATTTTCTGTGTGGAACAGTTCTTTTTCTACGACGATACTCTTGATCCTCAAAGTTTAGCTATTGTTGGAATAAATATGGAAGGTTCAATAGTACCTTAGTTTCAAATGCTATAGAAGTCGGGGCACTTCTCCATTGGGCTACGTTGACATATGCAATTGAACACTAGTTTGGGCCTTCTCAATTCGATTGCTCACAGATGCAGTTGTTTAAATTGACTCAAACTGAGTCAGTTGCTTCTTACTATCGGAAATTCAGGGGGCGGTTGGTTCGCACAGAGGAATGGTAATAGGAATGAAAATGAATACAGTGAAGAATGAGAATGTATATTATCATTATAATTATGATTGTTGGTTAAAAAGAAGAAATGATTACCATTACCATTGACAGTAGTTGGTTTGCAAAAATATTGAGAAATAAAAATTTATCATATTTTAATTAATTAATTAATTATATTGTAATTAATTAATTACAATATATTCATTAATTAAAATATTGTAATTAATTTTAACTAATTAATTAATCTCCGTCAACTGTTTTGAAGGACGTAGATGTGATTAGATTATTTGATGAGAAGGATAGTATTCCGCCTTATTTGATGAGACCCAAGACAATATCTATGCCCTCGTGAACAACTAATTCATGTTCTTATACTAGAACCTATTCTACAATTACAGTAAATCAGAAATCTAATGTTGCTCCTTTACTTCCTACACAGACTACAAAACCACTAATCTAATGTTGCTCCTTTACTTCTTACGCCGACTACAAAACCACTGCATCCAACTAAGAGTATTTCATTGGCAGAAATGCAAATAAGGCGAGAGAAGAGCTTATGTTACAACTCTGATGAAAAAATTTGGCCATCTCATAGGTGTCGAAATCGTCAATTTATGCTATTAATCCTCATGTGCGTAACTTCCATGATTCGGTTACTCTTGCATAGGACACTTTGACTTTCTCACCGTATGCCTCAAATGCTAAATATTAGAACCACCCACGTGTTGCTGTGATATAACATAGAGTGAGAGAGAGGTGTGAAAAATGTTACAAGTAATCTCTCTGTATTCTCTTCCCTCCTGTATTTGTCTTCTTTATTGGATGGTTCTCTTTTTCTTAACGTGTTTTCCCCCGTGTTGTATCATAGACTAACTTTTAATATAATTATATATAAAAATTTCTTCCATTTCTAGTCTCTATATTCTCTTGGCAAGTTGAACATTACATACCTAAAACCGGTACGATACCATCATTTTTTGGGCGACACGGTAAAAAAATTCCAAACACTGATTTAAATTCAACCAAAGCCAAGATTCACAAATCGCTGCCTCTTCTGGACCTCACAATTTCTCTATTGTATAAGCACCTAACGACTATCACAGGACAAAAATGGAAATACCCGTATCGCGAAAAACAAAATCCATACTCGTAACCAATTACATAAACATTTATTGGATGATGATTAGATCTGAAGAGCAGCTGCTATTGAACCGGCCAGACTAAGAACTTCGAATGGTGGTTTATTCAACACCTCCTTCACTGTCAATGGACATGAATCTGTGATCCAGAAGTAGGTCAGCCCAGTTCCAGGATTGCCTGTACCAAATTGGAGGGACATTCTTAAACGCATACAGAGACCAAAACGTCTGAAAAACATCAAATGTTTTTGGAGAGAATTTGATTTTGCAATAACGTAAAAGGGTTCATTAAGCAAGCTGGAATATCTGCTCTAGAAAAAAGGGATAATTAAGTGAACTACTACCTCCATTATCAAAGTTAAACCGCTGCCATGACCTATTTGGGAATATTCCATGCGTGACATAAGCGCTCACTCTTGCTGCTCCATGTTTCGCTAATACTTTCTACAAGACAAGAAGAAGTTAAAAAGTTGTTCACATCTCAAGTACATAACGTCTCAAAAGAGAGATTTTGTTCAGACTTCCTTGGAATTGGACAAGTTCGTGCAAATAAACTTCCTCAAATACAAATACATCAACTTCATGTGATTGTTTCTCGCCAAAAACTTTTCATGTTCCAAACTCAAGTCCAGCAAAATGTCTGAACTGCAGACACTACCACTCATCTATTGACTACTGTATCTTTACACATAAAACGGTCAACTTTGCGATGCGTGAATATAATTATCCAAGCCAGGACCACAGAAATTACTTATCCACATTACTTTAAGAAAAAACTTTTAAATTCATTATTTCAAACATGAAAAAGCACACAGTAACCTAGTTAGGTATACATAAAGATCGTTCATGAGATTGCAAAGCATGGTGAAATACTTAAAACAAATCTACATGTTTTCTAAGAATATACTGTAGTTGATTTAATAGGTTGGAGAATTATTTTGCAACAGAAATGCAAATATATATTTTTTATAATAACAAGTCTATGGAATGAATATAATTGGAGTTGTGTATTAATATAAATTACCTGACACTCGATTAAAGTGCCACCAGACTGAACCAAATCATCTACAATCACAACATGACGCCCTTGAGGGTCTCCTTCTTTGATACGCACAATTCTTTGGTCACCTTCACGAACTTTAGCACATACAATCTGCACATCAATGCTGTGAACGTTATTTCAGGCAGCTCTATGTACAACAAAACCTGAATATTGAGCTTTTAATTAATGTTAATTATATCTTAATATTTACTTTCTTCATATGAACAATATTTGGCATGGCAGCTAAAGACTATAAGTGGAGATTATTTATACAAGGCATGTCCTGGAGAAAGTATTAATGTTCTTCCAAAAGATAATTAGCAATACAATAAAGCATATGAGAATCACAAATGTAGAGGAACATAAAATTTTCAAAGCTATAAAATAAACAATGTCCATTCTAAAACCTGTTTTTATCCAGGTTATGTTGATCACAAACGACTGGTGCAGTATCATATTCATGACAGGAAATACCGTAGGGAAATGCTGCAGCTGCTTATGAAATCTCTTCCATGCACCATCATCAGGAAAAGCTATTGCCATCTGGAAAAGGAAAAGATGAATGTTCTCAGTGTGAGAAACAATTCAGCATTTCCAGGATATAATCTCTAGTTACTAGAAACACAGGTTTGAAATTCAGGTAAACGTACATATGAAAAGTAATACTTTATAGTATGAGAAGCAACTGAAGCAGTGAAATCTTTAAATATAGTAAGTAAGATACACTTGCAACTCCAGATAACCAGTCGGGGGTTTTCATCATGCAAAAGTAAAACGATAGCAGTATTTCGTAAACTATCACCTCAATAATATGGCACTTACATTGTCAGAATCTGGGAGCTGTTGCAAACGATTTCTAAGTAAAGGTATCCCACTTTCAAAGCATGGTAAAATGTTATCACCGAAGTAAAATCTCTCCTGAAGTCAAATGGTACAACAAAAGTTACTGAAAACTGTTAGCCAAAGGATTGAAGAGCTGACAGCAATAAAATAAAGGGGCAAGAAACCTGCAACGCATGGATATCAAAGGTGACCAAGCTAGTAGGTCCTCCTCTTGAAGTTGGTATATTCGACAGGATCCTGGCAAGAGTGAAAGCAGTCGCAACATCCCCCTCATCCTCCATACGCTCAGAGGTACCAGTCGGGAAAAAAGGAAGGACAAGAGTGAAGGAAGAGATGAACAATTTGGGGAGTGCATAAATGACTGAAAGTTGCTCAAATATCACATTCGGAGAACTAAATGAGGCCAGAAAAGCTACATGCTGTCCGCGAATGGCCTGAGCGTTTGGTATGAACAAGTTAGGAAATCCATCATCAAATGTCCTGCATGTGAAACCTATTTAGCAACCACAAGATAGAGAAGTAGCCATATTCAAGCTTCTTAGTCACTACAACTTCAGAACGCATACTTCTCATTAAATGTGTCCATGTAGAATCTTTAAAGGTGAGGTCAAAAGGACCGTTGTGAATCACTTTAATCCACCACGTCCAAATATACAATGGCAGTCAGTATTTAATAATCCTTTTCTTAAATGGATAAATTATGGATCCTAAACAGAGCAACCATCCAAAGCCACGTTGGCCCACACGGTCCCACATTCACCGATTACACAAGGATGAAATGCGAGGCGCAAAACTGCAGCTGAAATTTATTTGGACACGGGACTAAAACTACCGTCACTCGGAAGCCCTTACTCTCGATTATACGAGTATCCATTAAAAACAAAATGAGAATACGAGTATGCATTGTACAAATTTCTAAATTCTCTCTTTTTTTTTGAGAATTTAAAAATTCATTGATAAATATATAATAATCTTGATAATATCACCTCCAATTAATGGAACATAGTTCAATGGCATCGGATTCGGCAGCAACCCGCTCGGCCAACGCCTTGGTATCCCTGGAGAAGAAAAGGCAAACCCTTTTCACACTCTTTCCAGCCGACTCCGAAGCCAAAGCGGCGGCGATAGAAACAGAAGATGAGTTTTGCATCGAGTGAATGTAGTCGTTTTTGGACAAAAACCCTATTCCCAAATTCTGAGAATTGTTCTCGAAATTCTTGATCTCGCACCGAATTCTACCCCCTCTTGCAAAATATAACAGCTTGGTCTGCGACGCTTTGAATTTGGGCAAAAGAAATAGTTTGGTGCATTCGTCGGTACTACAAAATGAAGGGTATCTGAGTGAGGAGTTAAGCGGTGAGGTGGCCGACATTTGCGGCGACGACAGTTATCGGTTACTCTACTCGCTATAGCTAGTGACTGTAGAGAGAATGGGAAATGGAAAATAAGTGTTGTCTGCTAATTTGCAGATTATGCAGTAATTCAGGCTATTTGATCAGAAGCTAAACATGGAAGGCTTCACTGAACAGAGTGAAGAGTAAGGTTTTGGACTTCAAGGTCTTCCTTTCATCAGAGTACTTACAGGACAGCCCTGACTAATGTATCTATTTTAAGAATGGGGCTTGTGACAAAATACGAGTTCTAGTTTTTCAACCGATTAGCTGTTTTGTGTGAGACAAGAGCGTAGAGTGTTCGGTGCTGTTGATCTTGAGTTTGTGAATTGGGAAATGGGAATGTGCACATAATGGCTGACGATTGGAAATGGGACTTTTAGTGGGCTTTGAGAGAGGAAGGATATTGGGTTGGACCTACTGCTATATTTTTTCCAACCAAACATGGACTTTACGTTAGGGTCTCTTAGTTTTTGTTGATGTTTCTCGTTTCATACGTTTGAGAAGTTTGTCCTTTCCTCCACTCCGTTCCGAGGAGTAATTAAGACAAATTTCTTGTATTTTTTATTGATGCTTTCTCTCTTTTTTTCACAATATACTTTATAAATTTTTAAATTTAGTGGGGTTTTAGATACTTTAAAATCTTAGGGGTCATTAGTTCTATTTATGTTTTTCTATTGTAATTTTTAATTGTAATTTCAATTTTTAGTTTCTATTTTATTAAATAAAAAATAAAAATATATTTGGTTGTTAATGTCATGTAATTTTTTAATTACTGATAATTATTACTTATTAGATAAAACATAAAAATAAATTATTATTAATTAACTAAATTTATTTTAACCTTTGGTGTCATAGTTATTAATATATTATCAGTAAAAATTATTATATTTTATTAAAAAAAGCAATTTAATAATTAAATTTTATTTATTAATTAATATATATTTTAAATATCTTTTTAATTATTATATCAAAATTTAATTGAAATTTATGTTTGAAAGATATTTTTAATTTAATTATATTTATTAATAATTGTTAAATTAATTTAGTTAAAAAATTAAACTAAATTATTGAATAAAATTAAATTATTCATAATAATTTTTAATTAATATATTTAGTTTGTAGTGAATTAAATTATGATAAAAATAGAAAGAGAAAAAAAACCACTTTTATGGTTTTCATCAGTTATGAAAACTAGAAAAAAATAAAATTAAAAATAAAAACAAAAAATTTAAGCTAACAAGTTTTTTTTCTTAATTTGAAAACAAAAACTAAAAACAAAAGTAAAAAGAAACAAACCTAAAAAAATAATGGGATTACTTGACCTAATTATGAAGATGATTTTTCTTTAAAGAATATAATTATTTACAAAAGTGATGAAAAGGATTAATGAATCTTGACCAAAAAGTAAATATTTTCTACCTAAAAGTTAATTAGTAAACTAATATTTTTAGAGTGTAGAATATGAACTTGAATTGATAACGAAGTACTAATTGAAATGGGCTTTAAACTTATTGAAAAGTATCTTTTAATCAGGAATTGAATTGAATCTTTTAATGAGCACCGGACCCAAATAGAAAAATAAATATAAGTAACTTTCAAAAATATAGGTTTAAGCCCAAAAGTATCTTGTTATCATTATTATTAAAATGGAAAATAAATTTTGATCTTGAGACATAATTTGATGATCCATTTTATTCTTATTGATGCTCTATTTTATTTTTACCTTATTTATATCTAAAGACATTATGACTTATAACCCTTTTAGATCTCTCTCTCTCTCTCTCTCTCTCTCTCTCGCTCGCTTGCTCAGATCAAATGATGATTTTTACCTAATTCTTAACTAAAAACATGAGAGAAATTAAATGGTATTCTAAGAAAATATATTTTTTTGTTTTTCACATATCACACAATAATGGAGGTTGCACTTGGCCTAAAGGAAAACCTTATGTTTTTTTACTTCTTTAAGCATGAAACCTTGCCTTCTAGGCCCCCTAAGCCCACCTAAAAAGAAAGAGAACATAATTAAAAATAAGGCAAAATGGTTCAATCTTCTATAAGAAGCTAGAAAAGAAACCTAATGGCTAATGAGATAGGCCTAAATTAAATTGCTCTAATGGTTTTTACAGTTTATAAAGATGAAACGAAGTAATATGCTTAAGAGAGTTTGGGATCAAAAGCATGCCCAACACATGCATATAAAATACAAACATCATAAAAGAAATTGAATTTCAATTGGCATGATCCACAACTAGATAGGAGCTTCAAAGAAACAATCAAAAACCCTAGATGATAAAAAAAAAACCTAGAGCCCTGAAATATAACTATTATTTGAGGACATAAACATAATGCTCTCTCAAAACTTTACCCATTTGAAAACAAATATGTTACAATATACTAAAATAGATCTTATGTCCATGTATAGTTTAGTAATCTTATAACAAACTAGAGAAATATCCAAACATTTTATATTAGATATAAAGAAAGCATAAAAACCAATTGTACTCATCAAAAAGGTACTTCGAAAAAGAAACCTAAAATAACAAATACTATTGTGATTATATAAAAAATTTAATATAAGAAGACATTCTCTTGATAAACACATTTCATACCTACATATATTATCTACATGACCATTTTCTAGAAACTAAGTGACAGGGATGAAATAGACTAAACCTATACCTAGATGTTATGTCAGAAAAAAAAAAGAAAAAAAGGTAAATAAAAAAGGTAAAATAAGGGTTTACCTTATGATATTGTTAAGTTCCTTACTTTTCTTCTAAGTGGTTTCTAGCTCCTTTCAACTTCAACCTCTACAAAGCGAAAAGAAATAAAATTAAAAATTAGCATATGAAGCCTTAATCATTTAGTAAATATTGGAAAGAAATGAGAAAAGGTATAAAAACCACCCTCACTTAGCTTTCCATTAAATCCTTAAGTTTTTGAGCCCATGTCATCTTGTTGACCAACAAGTCTTTATAATTCTCTTATTTTACTAACAAGTCCTTATCATTCTCTTATTTACATCCCAAAAATTTTCTTAATTATCATTTGGTCCTCACCCTATTTTTTATTTTCTTAGCTTTAATATTTTTCATAATTATCTATTTTGACCTTAAATTATGATTCTAATTTCAATCTAACTTGAATTTCCAAATATTGTTGCTTGAAAAAATTAAATTGGTCTAATGTAAATCAATTATGATCAAAATAAAATATTTGAAAACTAATACAATTAAAATTAACAAATAATGGGATTAAATTAGGCTATCATAGACCATGACACATATATAAAATTAAAGAAAAATAAAATAACGTCGATAGATGATTGGAATATAAGGTTCAACAAAATATGAGAGAAGGAAGAATGAAACGAAAAAAGTTATATAAGAAATAAGTTAGACCTTTAACTCCAAAAATGTAGAATCATATAAGTTTTAGCGAGCTTTGGCTAATGCTTGACAGTTTAGTTGTTAATAAGCTTTGGGTGATGGTTAACACTCTAGTTGATAAAACAAGGTGAAGAATTAAGGGTAGGCAACTTAAAATAGGCATTATGAATAAAAGCTCAAGAGAAGCCAAAAGTTGACATACAATGCTGCTTATTGGTAGAAGTCTTTAACAGGAGATAAAATTCTAATGCGATAACAAAGATAAAGGTGTAACTAAGTCATGTTAAGTTTGAGGGTGCATGAAGGCACTTAATTTCAATTAGGAGGTGGACAGGTATGTAAATATGAAAGGTTTATTATATAATGACTCATATTGCTTCTAACTTAGTCATGGAGAAATGTGATTGCACCATAGATATACTTAGATGGACTATGCACAAATATGACTTAGGATAGTTAAACCAAAGGCTCATTAAAGCATTTGGCTTTAAGATGCAATGTCGTGGTGACATATAGTAAAAACATGCATGTAATGGACTAAGAAAGTGGGAGAACTACCTAACAAAGTGGGTGCATTTCTTTAATTATGAAGGTGGATTGACATCTTCCAAACACTTATCCTATTTGGAAAAGAGGAGTTAATGGCCTAAGGTGGATAAATCTCCACTAACTCAGTGGGGTTAGTGGAAGAAGTGGCAACTTCCTACCAATTTGGTCAGTTAGTGGAGAAAATAGGTGGTTTTAGCTTACATGGGCCTTAAGTTCTTGTAAGCCTTATAATGACATCCTTTGTAGATCACTTGAGGAACTTAGTATATATTCAATCATCTGTGAGAAAGTTAAGAGCTTTATGAGAAATTTCTTAGTGAGAGCTTTGAGTAGGGAGTTTTTTTAGTGTTATTATAGTAAAGTACTTTAAGTAGGAAGTCAGTTGTTCCTTTGTATTATATCTTCCATGATTACATTAATAAAATGTTCTTTTAATCATATCTCTCTTGTTTTTCCATTTAATTAAGTTGTACAAAAATTGTATGTTTACAATGTGAGTGAAACACTTAAACATAAGTGATATCAGGTGTTTGAAAGCTAACATACTTAATGGTCAATGATCACAAAAGAAGGTTAAGTTAAGTTTTGAGAATTAAGTGTTACTACTATATGAGAACTTAGGAAAATTTATCATATTTCTATTGCACCTAAATCATTCCCTATAAAAATTGGCATCATAGTTAGTTGGTGAACAACAGTACCAAAGCTTTAATAAGGACAACTGGTATGTAAGCTTAGTGAGGAATTATTTCATTATTTATCTACAATGACTGGTACAAGCAATCTTATAAAAAAGTTGCTCAAGTAGAGACAATCATTGGTCTTCTAGCACCAATAAAAAAGGGTGTAATTCCTTTCTTAGAACATTTTAAAGATTTGGTGAATGAGCTTCAAGAGATAAAGAGAGCATTAAGGAATAGTGAAGAGATAAGCTATGACTTGTTTGTGCTTAAACTTGCTATGTCTAGGCATGAAAACACTTTAGTAAAGATGTTAGAGTCCCAAGTTTTTCATGGCAAGCAAAGTGCCAAGGAGTTTAAAAACTTCTTGTGGGATATGAAAAAATACTTTGTAGTGATAAAGGTTTTTAATTCAAAGAAGGTTTTGATCATGCATTGTGGATGTAGTAAAGTTGTAGTAGAGGATGCATGCCTCTAACCTTCGTGGGTAGAACTCCTAATGATACTTAGGAAAAAATAAAGAATGTGTTAATGGAATCCCTTAGGTAAACCTTTTAATGATACTTAGGAAAAAATGAAGAATGTGTTAATGGAATCCCTAATAATACTTTATGGCTTGTAAAAGAAGTTTTGAAGGGGTTAAAACAAAATAGCTCAGTGTAGGACTATATGAGAAAATTCACATCTTTGATGTTAAACTTGCAAAATATGTTAGAGCAGGACAAGTTGTTTAAGTTCGTTAGGTAGGCACAAACAGAGCTTTGAAGGCAAAACGTGAATGACCTCCTTAGTGAAATAACAATTATAAACGCTTTAGTGAATTTCCAAATACCACCACCTATTTGAACCAGTTAAGAGGGTAAGAAGAATGGTGGAACTTGGAATAACTCAAAGAAAGGCAAGGATAAGGTATATGAAACTTCTCACTATAAGTTGAAGAAACATTTGAAATGAGATATTGCATGTTTTATTTATGAAGGGCATATTTTTCTCATGAATGCCTAAAATGGAAGGTAGGTGAGGAGTAAATAATATCTATAGTTGTAAAAGATCAAGACGAAGGATGTGAAAACTCAACAAAAATCTGAAAATTCACAATAAAAGACATAAGATTCTTAAATTACGACTTGTTTTAGGTTTTGTATTGTTAACCTTGGTTGGAAACGTTGGTTGCTTGGTTGTTCTGAGTCTTGGAGAAGGCTGTAACTATCACGGTTGTTGGTAGTGGAACACTTCAACAGAAGGGGGAATTTGGCAACGAAAAATTTCATCTCTAAAAGTCCTTAATTTGTTGCTGACAATATTTCGCGATGAAACCAATTCGTCGTCCAAATCGTTGTAAAATTCAAGTAGTAAAATATTATAAGCGACGTTTTTACCAAATCGTTGTAAATTATATTTTGCTATGACCTGAATACGTAGCCAAAAAGATAGGCGAGTGAAGCAACAATGAGGCCACTGGTGGAGAGTGACGTCGGGTGAAAGGCCATTAACTCCTAGAGAAGCTATCAGTGATCTCGAGTAATTGCTAGTAGCTTGAGAAGATCACATGATGGATGGGTGGGTGATGGCGCAATGAAGTTGGCGTTTTAGGTGGGAGTAGAAACCAGGGAGGTGTTAACGGTGCAAAAGAAAAAACCCAGAATGACAACAACACGTGTATGAAAACCAAGTGGGGAAGGTGGTGACAAAAAAATCTCTAAAACCCTAATTTAAAAACGATGGGGCTTGTGTCACAAGAACACAAACGTCTGTTAGCAAGGGCCATCACATTGCTAGATTGTTGCCTTTTATTTTTTTATATGTTTTTAAGTCTTCTTTTAATTAAACGTGTTTAATTAAGATTAAGTAGGTTTAGATCCCTAATAAATTTGAAAAAGTTTGTTCTAATTGTTTCAAAATTGGTTTCAAAGGTTTTTTTATTAGGATTACTTTGGAATTTAGTTTAAATTTTCAAGGAGTTGAATTATTAAATTAAATTAATATCAAATCAATTCCAAAATTAATGTAATTATTTTTCTTAATATGATTAAGATTAATAGCTGGATTGATTCTTGGTTAATTTTAGAAATTGGTTTCTAAAATTAGAATTAATTACTTTCAATTATATTGACATTAATTAACTAGACTTTATAAAATTAATAAAATGTTTTCTTAAGCAATTAAGAAAGGTGTTTCTTAATTAAATTTATTTATTTCAATATTATTGAGATAAAATTGAGATAAAATAAATTTATGATTTTATTTATTTGGAGAATTATTATTTAAGTTATTTAGAAATTGTTTCTCTATTTATGAATAATAAGTTTCTTGAATTTTTAGAAAAGTATTTTTCTCAATTTAATTTTGAAAAGTTTTTTTCATTTTTTAATTAAGAAAAATGTGTTTTCTTTAATATTTTGAAAATAGATTTCTAACTTATTAAAGAAATATTTTCTAATTAATTAAGAAATCAACCTCTAAATAAATAATATAAATAACTTTCTTAATTAAATATAAAAGTGTTTTATTTTTAATTAAGGAAAATAACTTCTAATGAGATTACAAATAGTTTTCTAATTGGATTAGAAAGTGTTACTTATATAATTTTAAAAAGGATTTTTTAAAATTATAATAAGTAAGAAGAATAATTCATTGAAAATTGTTTTCAATTAAATTTTGTTTAAGGAGTCAAGCTAATTGGAAATACTTTCCAAGTGGATATGAAAATTGTTTTTAATTCAAATTAAATTTCTATTTGAAATATGAATTTAATATATTTAGGAATCAATGAGTTTAATATAATTTAATTTTCTAAGGAGTAGATATATTATTTTAGGTTATGTCTTATGCATATAATTTCATTATGAGTGCATAAGTTATATATATATATATATTGATGAGAAAAATGAAATTAAATCCCTCGTTAAAATATTAATACACATTAAGAACATGATTGTTGTCTTGTATTGTTATAAGAATAAATCAAAGTTTTGTTTATTGTCAGACTTGTTAAGCAAACTGAAGGCTGCTTTAAATCAAACATGTTTAATCTTATGACAATAGCTTTTATTTAACTAAATTTGAATGATTTGAATGAGCAAACTAATGATCACATGAATTTAGGGGCAAAATTAGGAATAACATATAAGATATGTTTTGGCAAGAGTTGTCAACTGATGGATCTAGAAGTCACATTCGATGTGATTGATAAAGTTATTATCCATATAATTTAAGTTTAGTTGGTTTGCTGAGAAAACTCAAGATCAACTATATTTGAATGAGATCCTAGCAAGATGGAAAAGGTTGCATACCTTATTGGAATGGTTCCACTTAACTTAGCCTATTAAAAGCATAAACATGAACTATAATTAAAGGCTTCGCTATAGTATGCTAATAGTTTTCATAAAATAAATGATTGTATGACTTTTCTTGCCTATATAAGATATGATGGAGATCCCGTGCATCTTTAGTTTATGTTTATGAGTATTTGATACTGAATTTAGATTCAACATTATTATAATATTCAAAGCATTATAAGAAATAGATTGTTAAGTAAAAGTATTTGATCTAAGTTTATACATATTCTTTGTATTTGTTGGATCAAAGGAGATTATGCTTAATATAAATGGAAAGATTACAAAGCTAGATAACTGATACTATACTTTTATACCATATAGGTTAAATCAACATAACGAGAATCATAAAGTTACATACAAGGATATAGGTATCCTTTTGATTATGAATCATATGAAACTTGTCAATTTGAAGAATAACCAAATCAACCTTTGATAAAAGGATGATGATAGTATTGAATTGTTAAATTTTATACATGTGATGTATTGGTGTTAAGTTATCAATTTGCGCTTATTTTGTACTTAATTCTCTTTAATGTGTTGAAATTATTGTTCAAAATTAATGG
>JAOTAY010000001.1:5634758-5656105 GCA_025629805.1 Erythroxylum baracoense
AAGAATAAATTGCCTGCAATAACCACATACTAGCATGTACAGGCAAGGCTTGCCATCAAGTTGTTACTAAGAAGGTTTTGGAAATAATTCTTCAGCAGAATTCAGGATAGGATTCTGCCCTGTTCCACAAAAATCCTTAATTTGGGGAATGGTTTGTTAGCCTCAAGTTAAATGGCTATGTCAAAGGTAGGGAAAGAAAAGCAAGAAATAGGTGGATTGGCTAGATTTGGAAGAATGTTTTATTGTTTTTTAATCTTTTATATATTGTTAGTATATCATTCTAGTATAGTAGGCCAACTTTAGAATGTAGTGATGGGTAAGTGAAGTGAGGTAAGCAAGGACAACATATTGGTGATTTTTGTTTTGAGGAGCCTTTTTATTCAAGGGAGAGCAGTAACCTCTCGAAAGCTACCATTTTCTTTGCTAAAAAAATGCAGCTCACCTTCTACCCATTTTCTTCTCAATTTCTCTTTATTCCTCACCCTCCCTTCTCTGTTTCCTATCTTATTTACAGTTATCATAAAATGGTATTATCATCTTGGTACCAAAGCATAGATCCTTCACAGTGTGGGGAAAAATTACGAATTAATCCCACAAGTAAAATAAGTAAGGAAATAACATGCAGAAATTTAACGTCGTTCACTCTCTAATTTAGGCTACGTTCATTGTCAAATTCTGAATAAAACTTTCACTAATAAAAATAACAGGTATAAAGAATGAAAAATAATACAACAAAATAATGGCATTCACACACAAGGTGTTTCCCAAATTTACTATCCTTAGGATAATACCCTCATTATTTTGTCACTTACCCCTTTAAGAAAACGTTTCCTAAAAATACCCAAAAAATCACTCTCTCACACAAAATGACTCTCTAAAATTCACTTTCAAACTCACCACACATCTTATGCACGTTTGATGTACATATCTATCTTAAGAGAGGAGGAAGAGAGGGTCTTTTATAAACCCTCCACTACCTTTGCCACAGCTTGCATATTGCCAGTTATGGCTGTCCAAAAACAAAGCTTGCATGCAAGCTGTCCACTGTCATAGCTTGCATGTAAGTTGCATGCAAGTTGTTCTGAACAACTTGCTTTTTTATAATAAAATACCTAAATCTAGAACGGAGGTACCATGTATGTCGACACCACCTTACAATTCTCCCCCTACCAACTACATTGTATTTATTATCATTCCTATAGATGATCGACATAACTCAAACTTTCCCTTGGGTAGAACTTTTGTCATCATATCTGATTCATTTTCATTTTTATGAATCTTCTCAAGCTGTAATAATTTCTTCTCTAACACCTCTCTGATCTAGTGATATCTCACATTAATATGCTTTGATCTTGAATGGAATGAGGAATTTTTCCCAAGGTGAATAGCACTTTGACTGTCGCAAAACAGTTGATATCTATCCTACTAAAAACCAAGTTCATCTAAAAAATTCTTCATCCATAGGAGCTCTTTGCATGTTTCGGTTGCAGCAATAAATTTTGCTTCAATGGTGGATAGAGCAACACATTTCTGTAATTTTGATTACCATGACACGGCTCCCCCTACAAAGATAATTAGGTAACCTGAAATAGTCTTTCTCGAGTCAACATCACTGGCCATGTTTGCATCTATGTAACCAACGAAACATAAGCATATTTTGGAAGTACTACGTAGATATCTGAGAATCCACTCACTACTCCAACTGCGTGCTCAATATTTGGCCGTGTGCATACCATAACGTACATCAAACTTCCAACTGTAAAAGCATAGGAGACTTTCATCATCTCTTCTTTCTCTTCATCTATCGAAGGGCATTAGTTAGTACTCAACCTAAAGTGATTAGCAAGAGGACAACAAACCACTTTAGCTTTATCTATGTTGAACCTTTGAAGTACTTTCTCAATGTACTTCTCTTGTGATAACCATAATTTCTTGGCACCTCTGTCTCTGATAATTGTCATGCCAATAATTTGTTTTGCTAGCCCCAAGTGTATTATGGAAAAAGACTTGCTTAATTGCTTCTTCAAACTGTTAATTATGTTGATATTTTGACCAATAATCAATATATCATCAACATAAAGTAAAAGGATAATGAAAGCATCAATAGAGAATTTCTGTACAAAAACACAGAGATTTGAAATTGTCTTCTTATGGCCTTACTCCCCCATAATTGTTTCAAACTTCTTATACCACTATCTTAGTGCCTGTTTTAAACTATAAAGGCTTTCCATTAATCTACACACATAGTCGTCTTTCCCTTTTTCCTGGAAACTTTTTGACTGCTCTATATATATCTCTTCTTCCAAATCTCCATGAAGAAAAGCTATTTTGACATCTAATTGCCCGATTTCTAGGTTTAGACTTGCTGCTAAACTGAGAACTATACGGGTGGATGTCATTTTCACAACTGGTGAAAATATCTTGTCAAAATCAATACCTTTTCTTTGGTTGAATTCTTTAACAACCAATCTAGCTTTGAATCTTGGATGAGGATTCTGTTCATCATGCTTAATCTTGAACTCTCACTTATTTTTCAAATCTTTCTTGCCTTTTCACAACTTCACTAGCTTAAAAGTTTTATTCTCACGCAAGGACTTCATCTCATCTTGTATGGCTTCAAACCATTTCATCTTATGTTCATCTATTATAGCCTCTTGAAAATTCTCAAGCTCTCCCCATCAATAAGTAACACATATTGATCGTTAGAGTATCTAGTAGTAGCTTGTCTTACTTGCGTAGATCTCTTTATTGAAACCTGAGCAGTCTCTGGCGCTAGTAGTTAACTCTAGACTTTATCTTCATCAGAATCTACATCTGATTGATTTTGAATGGGAGCATCATCATCAGCTACGTTCGGTTGGTGATTTTCAATTTCATCTCCAAATTATCTTGGCACTGTTTTTGGAGGAATTAACTCTAAATCTACTAAGTCACCATTAGCTCTTGGAACATACATTTTCATTTTGTCAAGATCTTCAATGGTTTGATCTTCGACAAATATAGCATCACAACTCCGAATCAACTTCTTCTGTACTGGATTTTAAAACCAATAACCAAATTGATCTTCTCCGTAACCAATAAATGTACATTGGCGAGTCTTGACGTCAAGCTTGGATCTCTCATCTTTAGGGATATGGACCTAAGCTTTGCAATCAAATACCTTTAGATGATCATAGGAAACATTCTTTCTTGACCATACTTTCTCTGGAACATCAGACTGTAAAGGGATGCAGGGTGAGCAATTTAATACATGAATTGGTGTGAATAGAGCCTCACCCCAAAATGTCTTAGGCAATTTTGCATATGAGAGTAGACATCTAACTCTCTCCATCAAAGTCTTGTTTATCCTCTCAACTAACGGTGTCTTAAAAGGAGTAGTGTGATGTCGAATACCATACTCTTTGCAATAGACATCAAATGGTCCAGTGTTCTCTCCACCATTGTCTGTTTGAATGCATTTTAACTTCTCCCCAATTTGCCTTTCAACTAAGGCTTGAAATTGCTTAAAAACATCTAGCACTTTATTTTTAGTCTTCAAGGTGTATACTCACGTGTTCCTAAAATGGTCATTAATGAAAGCCACAAAGTATTGAGCATCACCTAGTGAATTTGGCATTATTCCATATAGCTCTGAGTGTACCAAATCCAACACATTCTTCATTCTGGAAGGAGGGGAACTTTTGAAAACAACTCTATTTTGCTTTCTTGCAAAACAATCAATACACTTCTTTAATGTACTTGGTCAACTCTAAATAATGCATTCTTTTTCACCAACTGAGTTATCCCCTTCTTACTTATATAACCGTGTCTCTTGTGCCACAATTCAATTGCATCATCTTTCTCCACTAGATTCACAACATTATTAGAGACCTTTGCCTGCATCACATACAACTTTGAGCACTTGTTAACTTTGGTGATTACTAAGGAACCTTTTATAAGTTTCCATTTGCCATCTTTGAAAGTGCTGCAAAAACCTTCATTATCAATATGCCAACCGGGATCAGATTTAAACAAAGATCAGGAACATGTCTGACATCTTTCAGAGGTAGTTTCATGTCATTATCTGTTTCCAAGTAACTATCACCTTTTCCAGTGATTTTGGCTAAATCGCTATTTCCCATTTTAACGACACCAAAATCTCCTTTTGTATATGATGAGAAGAGTTCTTTATGTGAAGTGGCGTGAATAGTGGCACCACTGTTACCTATCCAGTTAAACTTACAGGATGAACTATTCACATCATTATCATATGAGACAATGTGAAAGTCGTCAATGGTGGCGGCCATCAATGCGTGTTCATCATCACTGCTATCATCTTTTTTGACTTCTTTGCCTTTGTTCTTTTCTTCTTTGAACTTCCGATAGAACTTTTTGATGTGACCCTTCTTTTTGCAGTGATGATACTCAACATTTGTATATTTATTTTATCTTCCTCTGCTCTTATCTCTAAAATTTAGAACTCTAGATTTGCTCCTCCCCTAGAACCTGTGATCAGAATTTCTGACTAATTTGAATAGGCCAAATTATGTGATCTCTGTCTCATCTCTTCATTCATAATTCCATTTTCTACAGATTCCATGTTAACAGCACTGTCAACTACATAATTGGTGATTGAAATCTTCAAAGTCTCCTAAGACTCTGGCATATGAAAAGGGCAAGCACTTCATCATCGAACTTTATACTCATTCCTAATAATTGATCCACGATCTCCTAAAATTTATTCAAGTGATCTGCCACAGAGGTACCTTCTTGATATTTTATCTGTACTAATTTTGTCAAGTAAAATAATTTATTATTACCGATTTTTAGGCATACAACTCCTCGAGCTTCTTCTACAATGTCTGTGCGTGAGTCCCATTGCAGATATGATTATACATATTATCTTCAACAAATTGCCAAATAAAATCACATACCTGCTCATGCTCAAATGCCCACTACTCGTTCGATTTATTTTCGGGTTTTATTGTGGTAAACAACTGTAAATGCATTTTTTTTCTGAACAGAAGATCTTTCATCTTGTTCTTCCATATGTGGTAGTTGGAACCATTTAGTCTAATCATCTTGCTTATTTTTTCCTCCATCTTCAATGAGAAATGCTTTGACACAGAACTGAACACGCTATAATACCACTTATTGGAAAAAATTATGAATTAATCCCACAGGTAAAATAAACAAGTAGATAATACGCAGAAATTTATAGGCTACGTCTACAGGCTAAACTTTAAATAAAACTTCCACTAACGAAAATAGCATGTACAGAGAGTGAAAAATGACACAACAAAATATTAACACTCACACACAAGGTGTTTCCCCAATTTACTATCCCTGAAATAATATCTTCACTATTTTGTCACTCACCCTTTTAGGAAAATGTTTCCTAAAAATACCCCAGTAATCACTTTCTCACACAAAATGGCTCTCTAAATTCACTCTCAAACTCACCACACATCTTATGCACGTTTGATGTGCAAATCTATCTTAAGAGAGAAGGAAGGGTATAGACCCTCCACTGTCTTTGCTACAACTTGCAAGTTGTGGCTGTCCAAAAACACAGCTTGCATGCAAGTTATGGCCATCTAAAAACACAGCTTGCATGCAAGTTGCATGAATAACTTGCTTTTTTTTAATAAAATACCTAAATCTAGAATGGTGGTACCATGTATGCTGGTACTGCCTTACACACAGGTGATTCTTGTTACTAGAATGGAGGCTGAGATGGAATAGATAGAAAAAGAGTTGCAACAGTTATCAGTCATGAAGAAAGAAATGGCATAAATGTAGTAAAATTTAATAGTTCGATAATTTCTTTGGCCTAAAGAGTGGAGGATTCATTTCATATGGTTCTTTAGAACCATAATGTGTGGGAAGTAGTGCTCATGCAAAATCTAGTTGTACTCATTATGAGGTGGAGCCGAAATCGACAGTGAAGACAAATGCTAAAGCTATGATAGAAAAAATGATAGAGAAAAAGTGACAACTAAGGAAGTTGGATCTCCCAACTTTCAAGAAAGAGATTCAAACTCATGGATATTCCAAGTTGAGCGTTATTTCTCCGTCAACAAACTGACAGACACTAAGAAGTTATGAGGTAGTAGGTGTGTGTTTTAATGGAGAAGCACAGGCATGACTGTAGTTTAAAGAAAGAGAGAAGCCTTTTTCATCATAGGAGGAACTCAAATGTTTTACAAATTTTTTGGGCCAGAAGATGGGTACATCCTGCATAAGTTTTTTTTCCATTTGACAAATCGAAATTGTTGTTGAATACTGTACACAATTTGAGATACATAATAGTTACTGGTAAAATAAAAACCCAACGATGACAGTAGTGTTTGTGAATGGATTGGAGGAGAAGATCAAATTTTAATTGTTTACGCTGAATCCAATAGGTTTGATGGAAACAATGCAATTGGCGGCCCAAATTAAAAGAAAAACCAAATGATATATGCCCAAACTAGCCCAAAGAAATGTTTAGAATTTCCTTCTATCTCATACAAACCAAGCCAAAAAAACAATCTTTTGGACCCCTTCAAAGATAACCAGCCTAAATAACTCAAACCTACCCAACCAGAATGCATTAAGCCTTAACAATAAATATAAATCATATGGAGTTGTAATTGGGAATGAGAATCAGCTTAAAGGAGAAGGAATTTGCAGAAGAGTAGTATTGAAGTTGGGACAGCACATAATTATGGAGGGTTATCTAACTTTCTCAATAGGTGTACTGACATAATCTTTAGGCTCAAATGGTTGCTGACTTTAGGGGTGACCGAAAATTAGAGGAAACCTACAATGACAATGACAAGTAATATGAATGAGAAGAAGATTGTATTCAAAGAAGATCCTAGCTTAAGTAAGGTCGTGGTCTCTTTTAAATCCTTAATAAGGACCTTCCATCAACAGGATGAGGAATTGTTGCTAGAATTGCATCATTTGGCAATACATGAGTTCAACAAAGTAGAGACGATTGATCCAAGGATTCAAGGAGTATTGTTCTATTTTCAAGATGTGTTCCAAACACTCACTAAATTGCCACTAGAACACAATTATGATTATATCATCATGTCGAAAGTGGGAACAAAACCAATCAAGATTTGACCTTACCGTTATCCCTAAATATAGAAGAGCGAGATTGAGAAACTAATGTTTAAAATGTCAACTAAAGAAATCATTAGACTAAGCAACAACCCTTTTTCAAGTCCTGTGTTGATAGTCAAGGAAAGAAGTTAGACATTTCTATGTGGACTATCAAGCTTTAAATAAAGCCACGATCCCTAATCATTCTTCGATATCTTATATGAGTTACTTGACGAACTCGATGGAGCAAAGGTATTTTCTAAGTTTGACCTTAAATCGAGCTATCACAAGTTAGACTTTGACCACAAGACATACACGAGATAGCCTTTTCAACACAAGAAGGGCATTATGAGTTTTTAGAAATGTTGTTCGATCTTACCAATGCCCTCGCAACCTTCCAAACTCTTACGAAACATATTTCCAAAGGTGTCATAAGGAAGTATGTGTTAGTCTTTTTTGAAGACATTTTGGCATATCTTCACCTTCTACCTATTTTCTTCTCAATTTCTCTTTATTCCTTAACTCTTCTCTGTTTCCCATCTTATTACAGTTACCATAGTAGGGTCTTATGGTACAAAAGACTTCTTTAATCTAACTCTCTTTCACATTGAACACCTTGACCATCTATCTTTCAAGGCATAGAAACCTTTTGCAGAACAAACATATTCATCTCACATTTCCTTGTTCTAATTTCAGGAGATACTTACATCTAACGTCTCATCTTGAAAATCAGGATGTCCTTTCGATTTCACTTCTGCTGCATGTTTATGCTTCAGTTTCACTTTTCTTGCAGTGCTGGATGGAACCATATGATGCTTGCGGTGAGGCAAGAGATTTTCAACTGGCTGTAGAAGGGATTTATCGGGATCCTTGAAAACATCTGGCAGGGCAACACACATTCCTGTATATTTTTTCATCAACTGAGATGCAGGAACATGATATTGATATCTTTATACTCTTCCACTAGCTGAGATGCAGGAATAGGTTATTGATATCTTTCTACTCTTCCACCAGCACGTACTATCCTGACAGAATAGTCCTTTAATGACAGACATAATTCCAGTAACACAGAAGCTCCTCCTACATCCTTTTTCCTTCTCCAGTCCTTCCTGCTGACCTGATTTAGGCCTAAAAGCCAAGTGAAGCTGTTCAGCACAACTGGCAACAAAAAGCTTTCAAATCCATTTTTGTCATGATAAATCTGGCAGAAAATGCAAGATGCGTAGTCCTCATGTTACACATTTAATGTTATGACGCTTTGCCAGGCTGGACATGGCCGACAACTTCTAGGTTAGTATTCTGCTCCATTTGTATGAGATGAAACCAAGATCCGGACACAATTAGGGTAATAAAAATGATAGAATGTCCACTTCTATATTCGTAACCATAAAAACCTAAGTTCCAGGGATGGAAGAAAAGCTGATCCAACAATTGTGACAATATGCTAGTTCAGTTGGCACATCCTCTTGCTACTATCATACTCCCATAAACCAGATAATACCTGTCGTTCTAGCTTCTTCATCCGCCCATTGATCCAATTATTGTGAAGAATGAAACACCGCTGCTCCATACAAGCTGCTTTAACATTTTTTTTCAGCCATATGTCCAAGTAAGCACCATTAGGGAAGAGATTTCTGTCCAAGAAGTGGATAGTCAAATTTGTTTCAGGTTCCATGCACCTATCATCACTGATACGGTTGACTCCATTTTCTCCACACAATATGTCGTAAAAGCTTGGCTGCTCAGAGAGGCCTGAAGTTGCTGCATGCTTCACCACCTTTTCCAAGGCTGCAATTGTTGATCCATCAGAATGAGCAAAATAAAAGCCAGAGTTCAAGCGCCTTGGTAGGTTTATAGGTCCTGCAGATGGAATGAAGTAAAACTAAATATTTTTCCATCTACAATTTAAAACTGAAATGTCCATGGCAGAATAAAAGAAAATAAGCAATTTGCAACCATGCTCAACCAGATAATTTTATTTAATTAATAGTTCCTCCTGTATGCTCAAATGTATAGGCAGTTCATGGTTCTAAGACATTCGAAAGGAATTAATATCAATGTATAGATACTTAGATGAATACCTGTAAGATTGTACTCATCAGACTGAGCCACAAGAAATGCAGGACCAAAAGAATAGAGTAAAGGCAACGGATTTCGAAACCAATACACATCCACATCACTCAGAAGTACATTGTACCCCATCTTCAATATTTTTAGGACCATTCTTGATTTTGTTTTCGTCACCCTCTGGAAGCATTTTGTTCCAAAATGGCAATCGTTATAGCTGATATTACTAGGAACTGACAGATCATGGAAAACCGACAAGCCCTGGGGAAAAAAGAAAATCAATTCATACACGCAAGCAAGCATGTCCTGGGAGGCCAATCCAATATCCTAGTTGTCAAGGTATTTCGCCACTAGCATAATAGAACAACATGATAAAATCCAAAGACAAGCTTTCGGTTTCCACCGTCTTCTTTTCAACCACAGTAGATTTCAGATTCAATAGATTTCACCCAAGGAGAGATCAATATTTAAGGCCATTACAAAAGTCAAACATTTCTTGTCCCTAAAACATCCCGTTAAATTGTATGGTTTAGTTACCAAACCTTAAATATACTTGTGATAAGCAAAAACTTTTAATCCATTTGAACTAATCCAAATAGTTGACAATGAAACAAGAAATGACCCCAATGTTTGATTATCAATGAGCAAAAAAGAGGACTTGCAAAATTTACAAAACATAATGAATCAAAAGTACCTGCAATATAGAAAACTGATATGTTTCATGGTCAAGAGCACAAATCAAGAAATTTGTGATCAGGAGACGGCGCAACCTGCAGACCCAATTCATTAGCATATCCTTGTAACTGTATCCAGCAACAGCAAGGATAACCGTTTTATTCTTGTCTGCAACCTTAGGTAGAAGTGAGAGCAAGGAAAATGGAAAACTTAGGTGTGGTGAGAAGATCAACTGATCTTTTAAAGAACAGCTTTCTACTCTGTTTTGTAATTGAATATCAGCAAGACAAGCCATAAATTTGTTCTTTATCCAGGACTGCAAAATTATTCCACTTCGTAATCTTATTCTCTGATATTCAAATGGATCAGCCGCATCTTCACTTATGCCCAAAAAAACATACTGCTCCTTACACTTGAAGAGTTTTACAAGGCTAGTATGGTTAACTTCACGGAAAAATAATGATCCATAAAAAGCACCAAGATGGGAATTGCTAACACCCTCCCAACTTCTCTCTATGATCCCCGAAACAATGGAACCTTTGACTGACCTATTAGACCGATATTCAAGATCGTTTGCTGTGAAGCTCGAGATGGCCCAACTGGCATCAAACACAATCCTCAGTTCAGATGACACAGCCTCATTAATGATCCAATGGTTGTGAATCCCTTTTCCATGCAAAAAAGGAGGAAGTACACAATAATGTAAAGGCACATTTCTGCTATTCCATGCTATAAGCATTCTGTCATCACATAGATTCAACGGCCAGTAGCGAATTATTTCCTGCAACTGATGTAATTAAGAATGGTGTTAAATGTGTTGATCCAAACAAGCTGATTAACTTCAGTTTGAAACAGGATTCGAGATACCTCCTGAAGTCTCATCCGTTTACCATCCTCTCTAAACCAATGCTTTCCAGCATCATCCAATTGGAAAGGGAAATATGAAACGTTTCTCAAATATGCCATTAGAAGCCAGTCTTCATCAATATTGTTAGCGTAATTTAATGTGGAAACAAAATCAGCCAAAAGAATAGTTTCAGGGTTGATAAAAACGGTTACATCTGTTGCCAACCCCCGTGATCTCTCCACCATGGAATGAAAGAACGGAGTACCAAGAAAACTACAGACATCAATGCAGGAGTAAAGAATACGGCTTATATAAAACATCTAGTAATTGATTTCCAAAACCAAGGAAACGGACTCTTACGTGAAATCGATGCTGGAATCAACCAAGACCCGTGAGCCAAAGAGCTTGGCAAATAACGCAACAGAAGGGTCTTGACTAAACAGTACCACTTTAATTTGAGGGGACAAACCGAGCCATGAGCGAATGGCAATACTCTGTCTGAACCCAACCGGACCGGTAAAAGGTTCAGGTGCCGACAATATTGTGATTTCTGGATTGTCTTGCTCTTCGGAAGCTGTCTGACGGAAAATGGGAACTCGGATCTTATTCTCGACAAACGAAGGTAACATCTGAGTGGCATAAAAGGAAAGACCGATAAGCACAAACCCATATAGCCAAACCGACCATAGTCCCACTTGCATTGCCTGTGATTAAAACCAAAAGCAAAGAGAAAAGGAAGAAAAATAGAAAATTGTTCAAGGGAATGAATCAAAAGTAGAAAATTCAAATCCTCAAGGATAATGAGCTGAAATAAAATGAAGTGAAAATAGGAGGAACCTTCATTGCTGCGGAGATTCAGATGAAGGGAGTGAAAGGTGATGCCTAGAAAAGATGCAACTTTAACTGAAAAAAAATCAAAAGAAAGTCGTAAACAACAGTGGCAGTGTAACTAACCCACAAATGCCACGCCAATACTCTCTCCCTCTGGAGTCAGCACCACCAAGACGGGGAACATCACGAGGCACGTGTTAGGCGTCATAGGCACGTCATCTTCCACTCCGTTTTCCATTTCCTCTGTTTGCAATAAGACAGTTTTCTATTACACGTTCCATAAGTTTCGAAGACTTGTCTCCTCGGGAAAGGACCTCCTCCATGCCCATCTATGAATTACTTCTTTTGAGAATTCGTTCAACAAAAACCAGTTTGAGTTTACAATTACTCTCCACTGATAATTTCAGATCTTTTGTATGACTGTATGTTTAAAGGGTGATCCAAAGATTTCGATTGGCTGACCTAAAAATTTAAGGATGTTTGCGAACTGCACAGTTAAATTCAACAATATTGTCCAATATTTGACCTTGGATACTGAAATCAATTATTTTATAGAAAGAATACTTTATTAAATGACCTCATTTTCAACTATCATATCCTTATTATAATGTTTGGATGAGTACCAGATGTTGTTACACGGCCACATATCTCGTGCACTCTGCATGGTTTAGGTTTTGGGCTATGCACTCAGGCCTCTAAAGCAGATGGGAAATGTATCACTGTATCAACCTCATCTGTTGATAGTGGTCTGTAGGGGAGCCTTCATCACGGACCAAGGTTGCTGTGTCTAGTAATGTTGTAAGAGCTTCAAGAGCTTGTGCTATGTGGTGCTCATTTCTGTTCACTATTAAGGCGATATAATTTTGTTAGAAGTTAAATAAATTAAATAATAAAGAATATGTCTATGTATACAGGAAGAGCATGGGATAAGTCAAAGTTGAATCCCCAAAACACATTGCCTACGAGATTAGCATCATGCTTTAACACTGACTCTTACTCATAAACGCGTTGTGTTCCTTGATCTATTTGAAAATTTTATTAGAAAGAAATTCCTTTTGTCTACTCTTGTCCTGATAGAGCTGCATGTTTCTTTCCTTTCAAATTTCTTAAGTAACTCCTTCCAATGTGAGCTTGAATTCTAAGTAATTCTGACTAGAGCTCCATTTCTTATACATGGTCAAATCTAAGATAACTTGTTAGCGAATAGAATAATGAATAGATTGAAGCTGAGTGAGCAAACTCCTCCTTAAATGATCAATATATCCATATTAAAAGTATAAATGATCAAGCGATTCAGTAGAATTTCAGGATAGAACACGATTGCTATTACTTGAGTAATATTTTAATTTATCCCTAACAGAGAACTTTCCTTAGATAGCCAACTATAGGATAAAGGGGATCTTAGGAATGGCTTAAGGAAATAAAAGCCAAATTAAACCATAAGACCCTTAAATTGTTTAGCCTAATAGTATCTCTACATGACTTATTAGTAAAGGAACCAGAAGGATTATTCATTCATATTGTGCTATCACTGAAATCGGTATAATTCAGAAGTCTAAGAGCTAGAGCTAAAAGTCTTTTCATTCTTGTGGATTGAGATTGAAATTATTTAAATGAAAATCATCCTTGATAGTCGTCTACGAAGATATTGTAGTCCTTAGATAAGAAAAAGGGTCATTTTCAATCAAAGGACTTCAAGGCACCAAAGATCTGTCGAGAACCTTGTTTTGGGTCCATCTCCTTGATTGTTTCCAAACCAACTTCCAACTTGGCCTCATAGTTTGAAGATATATAGCATTGCCATGAGACATCAAGCTTAAAAGTGCAAGATAATAAGTCATAATGGTTCAGGTAGTGGAAAGGGGTCCACTTGACCCATAAAGATTCCTTGTCAGTAAGTAATCTCCATATCATTTTAATTAAGAGAACTATATTACTAAGTTTTAGGGAGACAACCCCCTGCCTCCTTCAATTTTAGGGAGACACAATCTTCCAGGCTACTTTAGCAATACAGGGAGTGTTAGAAGTGCCAACCTGTAGAAAATTTCTTAAGATCCTCTCCATAGTTTTGATTAGGGAAGTAGGTAGAGTAATATGGACAAACTAGTGAACATGAAGAGAGTTCAAGACAGTATTAATTACCTGGACTTTGTCTGTAAAAGACAAGGAACTATTACAACATTTGTTAATTATTTGCTTGACTAAAGAAATTAAAGGTAGGAAATTAGATGTTGTTGGTCTCTTATGAGATATTAAGAGTCCTAAGTAGGAAAATGAAAGTTAATTTTCCTTTAGGCTAATTATGGTAGGGAAAGAAAGAAGTGGATTTTAGGCTTATTAATAGATAAGCATGAAATGAGTTTGAATGTTTCAATTGCAGTCATCAAGGCCTTTTTGCAGTGGTATTCTTCTTTAGGGAGTAAAATTAAATCATCTATAAATGCCAAGCTGTAAATCTCCAATCTCTTTCACTTCTTGTGATATTTGAAGTTTCTCTCTAAGCTAATAGTGTGCTTAGTTAGCCTTAACATAACTTCCATGCATAATACAAATAAGTAGGGGAATAGGGATCTCCTTACCTTATCCCCTATCTCTTTTAAATAGTTTTGTTAGGATGCTGTTGAATAGAATATTATAGGAGATTGTTGATAGGCATTGATGTATCCTTTCTGTCTAAGTTACTAAAAAACCAAATGCCTATAATGTATAGATGATAAAGCTCTAGTTAATAGTGTTAGAAGTCTTAGGCGACCTCTTCATTATGTAGTTCTTAAACAATTCTTGGACAAGAACATGTTATCCCCAATATCCATACCTTTTATACATGCACTTTGAGAGCCATTAATGAGAGGTTTTATAACTTTCCTCAGTGCCAATGATAGTAGCTTGGAAATAACCTTGCAA
This sequence comes from Erythroxylum baracoense, assembly GCA_025629805.1. Taxonomy (NCBI): domain Eukaryota; kingdom Viridiplantae; phylum Streptophyta; class Magnoliopsida; order Malpighiales; family Erythroxylaceae; genus Erythroxylum; species Erythroxylum baracoense. Next base: position 5,649,157 of record JAOTAY010000001.1, read on the forward strand.
ATGCAATTATGACAAGATATGAGTTTGAACTCCTTAAGGAACTTAGATTTGGGATCATGGAGATAAGAATTATGAAGGTCTTATTGAATTCCTTTAATAAATGATCAATTTATTAAACACTTAAAGATGTATGGCTAAGAACACCTTTTAAATTTGTGTAAAGTGATAAATATCAATGATATCCACTTATAATTTTTTTACTGCATTTTCCCTTTAATTATAAAGAGAAACAAACACTACACTCTATATTCAATTAAAGAGAAGTTTTAAAACTTTTATCATTATAGAACTTTATTTTTCTTTGTTTATCTTTACTTCTTTGGCTTTAATAAACCCTTATATGGTTTTCTAACCTCTTAACCATTGTAAATATCACTTCCTTTATTTTTGAAAAAACATAACTATCGCACAGTCTAATTTGTTTTGTGATGTTTCTACTTGGTTAATCAATTTAGGATCCACCTATTGCCCTAGCTAATCGACTCTAATTTTTTTAATTGAACATAATTAAACTCTTTTAATTATTTTTAGCCTTTTTTGCCTTTTAATGTCTCTAGAATAACTTTAACTTAACATTCGGTGAAAAAGTTATGATTAAAATACTCTTGCAACACCATTTATCAATCTTACATTCTCAACTTGCTTTAAAATTCTCTAGTAATACTTGAATCACCTCAAGTAACTTTTTCAAAAATTGAATCACCTACTATACATAACCAAATATGAACTCCAAATTTTGAATAATCTCTTTCAAAACTTGTTCATTTAAACCATGTTTAAGTGTGAATTCCAAAGCTTTTGTCAAGTTTTATCTTGCAAATTACTTTCTAATATTACCTATCATCACTTAGATAACTTTACTAGTACTTCAATGTTTTGTTATCATCATAATCATTAGTTTGTGATAAAGTGGATATTATGCATACAATTTACAGTAATTCCCTTTTATTTTGATATAAATTGTATGTAATTGATTAAATCTAATTGATTTTTAAATTAAAGGAAGAAAGTTAGAGATTGCATAGAAGATAACCATGGAATTAAAAGTTTAAATTCATTAAACCTAAAAAATGGTAAGAAATAATCATGTTTATAGATATTTTAATTTGTAAGGGAGAAATTTACAAAATGTAAGAAGGAAATAGCATAAGAAAGAATGGAAGATAATAAGAAAATGTTAGCCCCTAATGGCACCCAAAAGGGGGGTTGGGGTAAGTTGATTGTTTACAAAATTTGTCAAACTTTTATATCTAATATACTCAATTATTAACAATCAATATATATAAGAATAAAGGGAATTTCTTAATATAAGTCAATCAAACAATTGAATGATAATTGAATTGATTTATAGTAGTTTAGTATACAACCTTTGCCTACAACCACTCTTAGGACTCTTTTTATAATTCTACTAAAATTCTTCTTTCAAGGCAATAAATAACCTTCATACAATCTTTATTGGCAAAGAGGAAACCTTTTACATTCTTCTTCGAAGGTGAACAGGAATCTTAATCTCACTTGGATCACCTCCAAGTACAATAACATAATTCCTCAATAAAATCTTACATCCCAAAATTCTTCATTTTATTACTTGATAACTCTAAAGATGCTCACTCACACAAATATGAGACAATAATGCTCAAATGATTGAAAACACTTAGAAATGTGCATAAAAGTCACTCAAGTACTTTTTAAAGTTAAGAACAATAATAAAACATGTATTTATAGTATTTTGGGACCCTTACTAGTTGTTAGAGCCAAGAACTAGTTATTATAATGGCTAGTTGTGGAGCAATGATCGACTAATATAGCATATTGGTTTAACCAGTATGTATTAATTGCATAAATTCACTAGTCATTAGCCTATAGGTTGACTAATGTGCCATACTACAGAAGACTCTTTGTGTATTAAATTTAACAACTTTAACCTATATTGGTTAATCACTAACCTATATAGGTCGACTAATCCTCCAAAAAATGTGATTTTAACAACTTCAATTACAAAAACTCAATTTTCTAAATAAAATTATGATTTAATGACTTTATAAAAATGTTCCTTAAAGAGTATTTGAAAGGTTAAGAGAGTTTTCTATTAAAATCAAAGCTTTAATGTCTATTGATGAATAAAAAACTCATGCAATACAGTGAAATGAAATGTTTATGCATATGAGCCTTTTAGAACGTCAAAGTGACTAGATGAGAATACAATTAACATTATATGCTAAAGAATGACCTTGATATTACTTGTTCTTCTTTTGTTCTTAACTTGGTCTTCACTTTATAAGATGCAAATTTCATCTTTTCTTTCTTCAACTACATTTATGGTCTATGGTTTTATGGACTTGTTTTAACTTGTTGGCATTAGGCCAGATTAATTTAATTAATTAGATCTTTAAAAAACTTTATGAACTATCTTCTTAAGTTTATGACTTCATATTCTTCTTATATTCCTTCTCATCTAAATAATAAATCTATTAGTAGTACTTATATTTTGTTATCATCTGAACATCAATTAGAACCTCCCTTAGTTTAACAATCTCCCTCTTTTTGATAATGATAAAATATTTGTGATATTAGAGAATAATAATAAAATTAAGTATACAAATAAATATCCATTTCAAGATAATGTTTAACACCCTTAGTTCGTCTATAAAACATAATTCGATAAAAAAAGGTATTCAAATAATTATCCACACATATAAATTAAATAAATTTACTCAAGTCAAAAGTTATTCTCTCTCAATGTCATCACTTCTCCCACCCCTCTCCTCCCCTCGGAATCATCAGAAAGAAATTATTTGTCTTAAAAAAGTAAAATATAAAATGTTAGGCATTAAGCTAACTCAGTCAAAAGATCAAAATAAATTTGATCAAGATAGGTAAGCTTGTTTAAAGAAGAGAACTATCGAATATTTAAATAGTCAAAATAATTATTTAAAAAGTTAATTTTATAAAACATCATTAATTGTTTCTAATTTCAAAAATTTCCCAATTTCAGTATTGTACCTAAGTTTAGGAAGTTTAACTAAAGCCACAAGGGTAAGTTTTGACAAAATAATAAGTTAAAATTGTTAAAAACAATTAGCAAAATTGTAATATCAAATAATCAATTTCATAAAAAGGTATAATTTTGAATTTCCTAAAATTTAATAAAATAGAATCATGAAAAACTGCTAAAAGACCAAAATTGAGCAAAATTTAAGATGTGTCAATATAATTGAAAGGATAATAACCTTGACTCCTTTTACAATTTAACTTTAGAAGCATCAATTTGGAAAGATAACTCTTAATTAAGAAAAATTTTGAAAATCTCCAATTTAAAATGCTAAAAGCTCAAAATTAGACAAAGTTTATGCAATTGAGGGTTGTTTAAGGCAATCTTCAATTTAACTAATGAACTTAATTTTAAAAGAACACTCGAAAATATGTAAAATGTGAAAAATCCCTAATTATGAAACCTTAACTCCCCCAAATCGAATTTGAATTAAACTATAGGCCATGAAATGAAATTGAAAGCATAAATAGATATAACAGCATGTAAATGACATTAAATAATCACAAATTTGAAGAAAAACGCAATGATTTTTGAAAATATCTAAAGGAAAAAGATTAAGGCTTATCCTAATAGTCGTTAGAGGAAGTGAAGTTATAGGATGATATGGCTTGAGCATGTGGATGTACAAAAGCTTACTGGTGCTGAGAAAAATGGCTGAAGTTCACTGGAGACAGAGTCGAAATACTAGAGAGAAGCAAAACTTTAGGGGAGAGAGCTAATCAATAATGTCTTTTTAAAAAATGATTTAAAAAGATAAGGTGAGTAGAGGAATAGTGGTGGAATTGGGTTTTTAATTACTGGCTACCTTAAAGAATAAAGTGATAATTTTGATTTTAGAAAGAAGAATGGGTGAGCAATGGAGGTGTGGTGAAAAAAATTACATACTTATACTTTTAAATTGATATATCGATCAACCAAAAACTAATGTATAATGGTTGACTTATATATCAACCAAACCTAGTACAAAATTTTGAAGATTGGCTTTATTGATTGACCAATAAAAGAAGTTGGTCGACCAAGTTAATCGACCACTCACTTGACAAACTCATTTAAAAGAAAAATATTCTTATATATGGGATACTGGTTGACCAATGTGACTATGTGGTTAACCCAATAAGCGACCAAATATCTAACAAACTTAATAGAAAATATAGGGACAGATTTTTTAGGACATTGTTCAGCCATACTAAGGTATTAGTTGATCAGTATATCCTGGTAGCTCTAAAATCAGCCTTAAAACTTAAATAAGAACATTATAAACAATTAATAATTCATGAAAATAATAATAAGAACTATTATAAACATTAAAAGAGAAATTAATCACATATATTCATATCTAAATATCTAAAACATTCATCACTAAGAATCTATACTTCAATAAATGTAAGATATGACAAGTTTCTAAAACATGAACTAATAATAATCACTTGTTAAACATTACTCATAATATGATTTTGATAAAGATTTTTTTATTTTTAAATTACTAGATGTATCTTATCGTTCTTATCATCCTCATTTGGTTCAACAATTGACTCTTATCATGAAAATGATATACCAAGTTATATACGTAATGATGATGCATAAATGCATTACTTAGTCTCCTACGTTGTATGCATAAGAGGATATCTTCTTTAAACATTAAAGTGTTAAATGTTCTTCTAAAATAGTGAAATGTCCTATCATGATTATAGGTATGATGCCTACTAATAATGAAAGAATGATGAATATGTATTTGGGGCAAAAAAGGATGTGAGCGGATTTATATGTTATTAAGGAAGTTATGTCTATTCTTCTCTTAAAAGTATTGAACCCTAATCCTAGTGAGCTAGGGTGAAAGCATGATAGTTTTTTTCAAAATTATTCCTATTAGATGTGGAAAGTGTATGTATATGTTTCGATATGCATGCTCTATACTTGTTTGTCACATTAGGCAATAGTTCTTCATTATATAAATATTTTTCATAAAAATGTGATTTCAAGATTGTTTTCACTTCTATGGTTGTATCCTATTCCATTCCTATTATTGTAATCCTTTTGAACTCCTAACATATTCTCTAGTTCACTATAGTTCAATTTTTAATTTTCTTTAGTTTAGTTTATTTTCTAGCTACACTGATTATATTGTTTATCTTAACCAAAGTGTTACAAAAAATGTTAAGTGTCTAATAACAATCATTATGGGAACAAGCTGTATACTTGCAGTATAGAAAGAATTAAAAAATCAAACAAATAAGTTTTTAGCACTGTTGTCAAGGATTATAAATTTAGCATCTAGTTTAATTTGAGTTACTTTGCTTAAAGTAATTTAACAATTTTTTGTGTGATTATAGGTGCATAAGCACAAGAACAACATAGAGTTTTAACAAACTCAAGGATACATAAGTTTCTAACATCACCAAGTAAGAGAGGGAAATTCGAAAAGCAAGACGTCAGGAAGCTATAAAAACATCAATGGTAGAAGAAGGGAACCAAGGAGGACATCAAAGAACCATTATAGAATTTATAAGGTTGGGGTTTAATGCTGATTAACAAGGGATTGCAATACCACTTGTGTTGGTAAATAATTTCGAAATTGAAACAACCTTGTTAAACACATTGCAAATCAATGTCTAGTTTTATGGAGTAGACAATAAGGATCCTAATGCTCATTTGACCAATGTCTTAGACATACGCGATACGTTTAGATATGATGGGTTATTAGAGGATGTAGCCAAGATGAGTCTATTTCCATTCACGTTTAAAGGTTGAGCCAAGGCTTAACTATATTCTCTTAACCTATAAAACATGATAAAATGGGAGTAGTACGTAGAATCTTTTTTAGCTAAGTGCTTCCTCTTAATGAAGACCACAAGGATCATTAAGGAGATAAAAAATTTCTAGAGAAGTGAAGGGTAATCATTTTACGAAGTAGGGGAAAGATTAAAATAATTATAAAGGAGCTGCTCACACTATAACTTACTTAAAGAGTTTCATATTGCAAACCTTCTACAATTGAGTCAATTCACCCATAAGAGGTACCATTGATGCAATAGCTGGTGGTTTACTGGTGAGGAAGATAGTAAATACTGCATATGATTTATTGGAGGAGATGGCAAACAATAACTATTTATGGATATTAGAGAAAAGCAAACAATAACCAACCTTCAAAGATCATAAGGGAGTACTTGGTATTGTTCAATGACAACATTACAGGCTGAAATAGCAAATCTAGCCAAGAAAATAAACATCCTAAAAGACATTTTTCCTGGCCCAACAAAGGTGATACAATATAGATGTGAATTGTGCAGTCAAGAAATTCATGTTACAATTGAATGCTTTCTAGTGGATAGAAATAACATGGAGCAACTAAATTTCATGTAAGTATAATTAGGTCAAGGTGTTAATAACCTTTACTTGAATACTTATAATCGTGGGTGGAAGAACCACCCAAATTTCTCTTAATCTAACATACAGGAATCAAATGAGAGCATAAGGCCCATCAAGATTTTAGAAATATAGGTGTAAGTAATTGGAATCAAAGATGGACAAGCTAATGGATGTGTTGAATTCTAAGCTCACGAGCCTAAATGAGAGTCAAAAAAGGATGGAAGCTAAGTTCAATCAGATTGTGAAGAATTATGTGAAGTAAATTACTTGTTATTATAGAAATCACGTATAATATGTAAAATACACAAAAGGGGGGTTGAATTGTGTTAAATCATCTAAAATAGTAATCTTTTAAAAACTTCTTAATTTTCTTAAAAGATTCAGGCGATTACAAAACGATGCACTTGTTTTGTTTGAGTAATTGCAACAACAGAAATTGTAACATCCCGTTTCTAGATAACGGGTTGAATTATACAAACGGGTACACGAGAGATTAATCGGAGAAATTAGGAAAACACATCTCATGCTCAT
>JAOTAY010000001.1:5662075-5683725 GCA_025629805.1 Erythroxylum baracoense
AACCTTCTTAGTAACAACTTGATGGCAAGCCTTGCCTGTACATGCTAGTATGTGGTTATTGCAGGCAATTTATTCTTTTTCAATTTTAGCACTTCATATGAGTTGAGTTACTTGTCAATTAAAAATTTTCAATTGAGGTTTTCTCCTAGAACATGAGACAACACGAAAAACTTAACCGTGTTTTCCATTCCATTCCTATTTATTCTTGGCCAAAATTCTTATTATCTGTTCCAATTTTTAAGGTTTTGGTTCAAGACATTCGTTAATACACAAGTTTAGGTAAAAACACACTCGTATCACAACTATCAGCTATCTGCATGCAGAATTGCTGTATCGGGGATAATCTATACCTTAAAACACTGCATTTTTCTTGTTCAGACCAATACAACTGTTCTATAAGAGAACCTAAAGGAGAAATATCAAAAAGAAATTTATAGAACATACAAATTAACTTCTCTAGAGTTTTGAAAACATTCATCAAAGATCAAATTGTTTGATATTTTTAAGCAAGCAGTTACGGGATACTTAGATCTTCCTAATCTTTCTTTTTTCTGATATTTTCTTCCTGCATGACTTAGGCTTGTATTAAATAATAGCAAAAGAAAAAGGGGTACTCAGAAACTAAATCAATAACTATTATGTAGATTTGTGTCTTAGGAAGTTTACAAGTTCATTAGGAAATCACGTCAGCTCGAAAAGATACCGTCATTCCAAAAAATTTTCAGAGGGAAGATGTGAATTTGAGCTGGTTAATCACAAAATATACACTCACAATATGTAAGACAAGACTTTGGTCAATATCCATGTGTAGAAAACTGCAAAAGCGGCCCCAACTGGAATCGTTACCACCCATGAAGCTACTATCTCTTTCACAGTTTCTGATCTTACATTATTTAGACCTCTTGCAAAGCCTACCCCCATAACAGCACCAACTAAGGTATGCGTCGCGGATATTGGAAGTCCTAGTTTTGATGCAACTAGAACCACAGAGGCCGCAGCAAATTCAGCTGCAAATCCTCTGGTTGGTGTCAATTCTGTTATCTTCTTCCCAATTGTTGCTATCACTCTATAACCCCACATCATTAGTCCTGTTACTATACCAAACCCTCCCCATGCAAGAACATCAATTGGAATTGAAATGACAAGCTCTGTTCCGCTAGCACCACCCTGAAGGATAGATAATGCGGCGGCCAAAGGACCAATTGCATTGGAGACGTCATTTCCGCCATGAGCAAACGACATGAAGCACGCAGAGAGAACTTGCATATAACCAAAGACCCCGTAAACTATCTCCAACTGGGTACCCTTTGGCCCTGCAAAATCAGAGAGAAATCCTATCTGTTTGTTCTGTAATATCTCTTTTGGTTCAGGTTCTGATGAAGTAGCTTTCATAAGTAGATGGCCTAGCTTTTTTCGGATGATTCTGTCAACAATGATTGCACCAGCAGCACCACAAGCTAGAGCCTGTGCCAGGGCGAAAGGAAACAATTTGCTCAGAGGAAATGCTGCAAAAGAGATTCCCGATACACCTGCAAATACAGCAACTGGTGCAGATGCAGCAGCGGCTTGTCCAGGATTTGGAGCACTGTAGACAAACTTTAGCAAGTGAAAACTATCAGACCTCTAGTTTTGGATATGGAGATTGGTAAAAACTAGTTCTGTTATCAAGATCAAACATTAAACATTTTAAGTGCTTCTTTTAAGATCCAAATAAAGACAAACGTTGCGACATTAACAGTTGAAAGACAAAGTTCCATACCCTACGAATGCATTTATAGACGAGGAAGGAGACGAATGCTCCCATAATTGGTGAGATCACCCATGATGAAGTCACCTTTGCTAGTGAACCCCAAAAGACAGCTCCAGCTCCTCCATAGACGAGGCCAAATCCAACCATTGATCCTACTATACAATGTGTAGTGGAGACAGGCCAACCATAATAAGAAGCTACCTAGAAATATCAAGAAGAGAAATGAGGATCAAGGTAAAACCACAATCCCATTGTCAGGGCATGAAAATATAGCAGAAATAGCATAGAGTAGCTGCCTGACATAGAACTATATTTGGTCATCGTAGGAGAAGAATGAACTAGAATGCTTGAAGGTTTAAAGCTGAGTAATAATCAAAGCATGTAGTTCTGCACATAATAAAGAAAAAGGTGAAACATCAGTAGCCCTAATTGGTATGGTCCTAGCCATACCAAATGATTTAACATTTATGATTTGACATTTCAACGTCCACTTGGTTGCTAATTTCAAATTAATTATCCATAACTACTTATTTAACAGGATATTTTAGAAACATTAACTGGTTTTTTGACCTTATTAGCACAATTATAGGACTGTTAGAAAGAACTGCGCTCCAATATTATTATCAACCTTCTTTTTTTCCTGGATGATACTGCTAGAATTTTGCCTGCAACAGACACATTCATATGATGCTAATAGACACTTATTGTTATCACTTTCTGTTATCTGCTATGGCATTTCCAACTAATTACAGGCAAAATACATTCTCGCACCGACCGATAAGTCCATCAAACACATTCAGATATCCTATCGCTCGACGATTGTTTTCGATGTAAATGCACCAGAGTCACTGGACTTTGAAAAACTGGCAAATCTTCTGTATTCTAAGAGATCAGATAACTGTGGCAATCAATATTTTCCCCTTTTTATGCGGCACTATCTATAAAAAAACGTATGGAATTCGAGTATTAAATTCAAAGGTGCATCATTCATTGCAGAAGTTGTGTCAGAACTTGTATTCATCATAACCAAAACTATCTAGAGTTGGTGATAAGTGGCAACTATTCGTTCATGGAACAAGCACATCTTGAAAAGATATGTAAACATGCAAATCATAATTCTATAACTAAGAATATAATAAATCATTGTGAAAAGGCCAAATTAATGTAGACCTGCAACCAAGTGCCAGCAGCAGCCAAAGAAGAGAGCAAACCAGCGAAGAGCAGAGTGTCCTTTCCCTGGAACACGTTAGCTACAAGAATTCCCTTCTGCATTGTGCTTGTCACATGAGTTCCCATCAACAATGCTCCTGAGAACTCCAAAATAGCCGCCGTTAGCACTGCTTGTCGGAGTGTCAATGCCCCAGAGCCCACAGAAGTCCCCATAGCATTGGCCACATCGTTGGCTCCTATATTCCAAGCCATAAAGAAACCAAACAAGAGTGTTGCATATGATAATATCTTGTTCTTTATGTCCAAAACCTGAACCACAGACTTCATAAAGAAAGGAAGACTAAGAGCAGCAAATGCTATGAATATGGAGATAGCAGAAGCTGCTCTTGAAGAGATACCAAAGGCCTGAGCCATCCCAGGCAAGTCGTCATCATCGTTTTTCACTGTCTCTCCATGTTTCTCAATCTGGATCACTCTCTTTTGTTCATTTCCACCTCCAGCTTCAGCAAAAGATGATATACTAGCAAAAGGGTGTGTAAATTTACAGCTTTTCGGTATTAAAATGGGTAGGAAAGGCTTGGATGGCATCTGCTGAGGCTTGACGATAAAAGTCTCTCTCTTGTTCTCATATGAGCGATTTCTACCTAGACAGAAGTGAGGATTATGTAGTAGCACAGTTTTAGGTTTAACAGCATTTCTCACAGAAGATAGACAGGAGGAGGAAGTCATATCTTTGAAGAGAAAGAGCAGAAGATAAGATAAAGGGAGATGAGTATATGGATGTGGAACTATTCAGGAAGATTCCTGTCCATGGAAGAATATGGTGAAAGCAGAGAAAAGAGACTAGGTGGTGGTAGAGGAGCAATGGAATTTGCATATTGGAAGCTTTTGAAAACCAATTTTTGAGTTTTGTGACTCTGGGGATGTGAGAGTTAGTTTGGCTGCTAGCTTTGTGGCTTCAAACGAGTGGTGCCTGTGCTTCTTGAGAGAGTCCCTGAATCTAATACCCAAAAGTGTACCAGTCAGAAAAATTTAGAGATTCAAAATCTATTTTAGATCCCTTTTATCCAAACGAGTTTTACGCTTAATGATGACCACCACAATAAGCTTTTTTTGTTTCCATCTGTTGCAGCCAAGATAGATTCTTTGACTAACTAACATGTATAAAAAATCTAGTGACAAATAAGAATTGCATGTAGCTCAAACTGTCGAAGTGATTATTAGGTTAAGTAATTAACTCTAGCGCTTTATCTATAATATAAAATTTTCGTAAATAACAGTCAGATCACACACGAGACAATATCTAGGGATGTGCTTAACGAGGATATTGGTAGCTCAGAATTTTCCTGGGAAGAAACAAAACAACTTGAAATAGTGTTACAAGCATTGTATTCAACTAAATTTTACAGACCAAATGGAATTCATGTTTTAAAACAACGTGTACTGAATCTGAATGTCGTCTCTGAATTTGGCAAAAGGAAAAAGCTCGGGAAAATACAGACATTCCCATCACACAAGGACTTTAGCTTTGTACTAGTATATAAGATCTTGTTCTGAAAGCCTTCACCCAAGGATTGAACTGTAAACTGAAAAAGTTTCAGGCTTTCATTTTTCTACTGTGTAAGTAATACCCAAGCCTTAATTGAATTGCGGTTAGGTCTCACTACTAAGAAAGTTTGACCACATGTGTATCGTGTCTTTAATCTCAAAAGTAAGAATAAGCTCTTAACCTTTACAATGTTATTATTATTAAATCTTCATATATTAACCTACATATGGAAATTTAGTAATTTATCTTATTATATAAGAAAATAGAATTTTTTAAATAAAATTATTTTTTAAATAAATATTACCGTTATGAAAACGACTCAATAAATGGTATTGTTTTATTATTGAGATATTTCATCATCTAATTGATCCAACAATAATTTGGATTTCAGGAGAATGCCTTGATTAAGGAGACATCGTCTAGGGCTAGGATTGCTTGGAATATTTATTTAGCCGTTTTCCATTCTTATCACCCGTTAATGTGACGTGATATTATCCATTACATTATACGCCCGCTTTTGGTACAGATGCTCGTCCTTTGGGACAATGTCAATCAAATTATTCAGAGCATATATTTCTTTTCTCTGAATTGGTCCCATAAGTTAAAAAGCCCATTAAATCTAGTTATTCTGTTTCAACTCTATTTTATTAAATGTGTAGATGAGATTTAATAAAATATGATAGAGACATTATAATCGGTACAAAAGATCTGATCCCGTTAAAAAGAGGCATGCAGGACTTGAGCATTTCCAGTTTCTAACTCGCATAACTTGGGACTCGCATTAAATAAAGACATATATATATAATTCTAAAATTTTTATCAAAATAAAAATCTGGAAAATGAGCAAAGGTTCCTGTAATCTCTCTTAAATGTACTAAAATTTAATTGGTATCTTCTCCATTATGCATCTCTCTCTCTCAAATCCAATTTAACAAAGTGTTTAGAGGTCTTGTTTGGTAAATAGATTATCAATCATTTTTTAGCGGATTGAAAGGTTTTAGCTGTTTAACCATATCAAACCGCTAATAATTATGTTTGGTAATCAACTGATTAAGTTGGCGGATTAAACCCAATCTGCTGATTTTGAAAATACTCCTGCGTTTTCCTTCAGCGGATAAGAAATTAAGGGATTAAAAGACTATTATATCAAAAAGTTATTACAAATTATTCAAAGAGATAGAGATAATAAGTTTATTATTTAAATTTAATATTTTTAATTTTAATTTTTGAAGTTGAATTCATATCAAATTTGAGTCGAAATATACAAAGAGTTAACATCTCGTTATATATGTCTTCCTTTAACTTTGAAATGATGTTGATGACTTATTTTGCTCTATCTAAATTATTATAAAAATATTCAAAGAAATACAAAGATATAATACTCATGTCCTTATAATTTTTTAAATCATGCCCTTATAAGTCATTTTACACATAAACAGTTAATTTTACCAAACATCTTTAAATAAACAGGTGATATTATCCGCTAGACAAATCAGCTATCTTAATCCGCTATTAGCTAACCACCGATAGAATCAGCTAACAACTAATACAATCCGCAATCTGTTGATTGCCAAACAGGGCCAAAGTCTTATTCTTTTTCTTTCTTTCTCTTCTATAATCAAAACAATCTAAACACTCCTTCCTTTTCCTAAATTTGAGCTCTAACACACAGTTTCAAAAGTTTGAAATGTAACCATGTCCCAAATTGTCTAAAGGATGAAGAAAAGAAGACCTTCCATCTATCTTTCCCTCTTCACCATATTACTCGAATCATTTTCCATTGATAATCCTACCAAATCATTGAAGACTTTGAACGGTAATGTTGGGTTTGATATAGTCGTTGCGATGATAGACTATATTAATAATAACAACTGGGAATCTAATAAAGTTACAAGCTTAGTAATGTCTCAAAATTCTAACCCCATAAAAATTTATTTCTTTAGCTAAACTTGTTGTTAATATTAAAGGGAGAATTAGGTCATTGAATGTATAGAAAGATGACTTTGCTATGGGTGAAAGTGGATGAGAGTTGTATTTGTGTTATTTCTTACATTGAGAATAATATCGTTAAGAAGTGTGTTTACTTTGGCTTTGAAGATTTGATGAATGATCTTGACGTAAACCTTAAATTTTTTTGTGCTTCTTCATTCCAACGATGATCAACATAAATGTTGAAGGTGGTGATGAGGTACGGGAGTTGTAGAATAATGATTTCTTAAGTTTCTATAATTTAGAAAGGAACCTTTACTCAATTTTTAGAGTGGGGATAAATAAGATTAGTGAATTAGACTTGATTGCATTTGAGATAAATCAATTTGGAAATTTATGGTAATTAGGCATTTTTAGGCTTAGAAGTGTTTAGTTAGAGTAAAATCATATTATTTACGTTGGTTTATGTTTATAAGTTTTAAATAAGATTTAGTAAATACAATTAGAATTAATAAATGAATTTAAGTGTAATTAAACTTATAAGTCTTGCATAGCACATGATATACACGTGATATATTGGAATCCGTTTGTATAATAAATAAATAAATTTATGTCATGCTAACTCAGGCAAAAGTTAATTTCGTTTAAATATTTATCCACTTAGAGTTTAATTTGAATGTTCTGTAAGTGTTAAGACTTATTTTGAATGTTATGAAATGTCAAGGTCTAACTTATATTTTAGTGAAAATATTAAGTTAAGTTTCACTTTTTCCCTTAAAATAAATGAGGATTTTTTAGTTAGCTAGGAAGTGTTTGTTATTAGTGGCTATAAGTTTTTCTAATTGATGAAAATATTTAAAGAATAGTTTGTAATTTGATATTGTAAAGAGTAAAAGAGTATTTTACCCAACTGTCAAAAAGAATTAAAACAAATACAACCCTGAGATTACTTCTAACTCATTTAGACCACTAAATAGGAAGATAGTAAGTGTAAAACTAGTCAGGATATTAAGAAGTCAGAGTTGTATTGAATCAATAACTCAACAACTCATCCATATATACAAAAAGTGTCTCTCCCCTCTTCCTCTCTCTATAGAGTTTCTATGTTAGTATAGTTTCTTTCTAATAAATTTGTTAGATATGCATTTAATGGTGTCATGGATCATCAATATGTTGAAATTGACTGAGCAGGTCAAAATTGTAGTAGGGGACAAACACATTTTAGTTTTTTTTAATGGTATTAGGTTTATGTTCGTACCGTTTTTCCTAGTTTAATGGGAAGTTATTGACAAATTTCCTTTGTATTTATGGTATTTGTTATGTTAGAGTTTTGATTTTTGGTTTAGTATGGTTGACATTAGTGTTTTTATCTCAAAATTCTCAGTAGAAAGGAAAAAGCTATTATTAGATCATCATTTCCTCTATAAGAAAGAGATATTAATGTCACAAAGGAGACTTGAATTTGTAGTTCTGAGATAACGTTGCCATTGGTAGCACAAGTTATTAAATTTAGACCAATTTAAACTAAAATATTCAATTTTGGTTATAAAGTATGAATGCATTTATATGTTGACTATATTTTATTTATATTGTCATCAAATTCAATATTTTTTTGAAACAGACAAATAAATTAATGCAAAGCCTACCTCTTAAGCAACTGTAATGCATCACCACCATGGGATTTTGTAACTCAAAAAGAAGGAGAGGTTTATGGTCAGGAGGGACCTCTACAATTGGTTATGTCTTTGTTTTCATCCAGTTAAGCTTTTACTGAAAGCTAAGGATGATCAAATAGAGGAGATTTATGGGATAGTATGGAATGGATCATAAGGTTCTGAGGAGAACGAAATGAGTATGCACAAAAGCCAATGAGGCTAATGTATTAAGGCGTAAGGAGGAGTGTAAAGTAAAAGATCACCAAATGGTGATTAAGTGCACACTTAAGAAAGTTAGGTGATGCAAACCCTAAAGATAAAACCTTAAAATCCAATAAACTCGATTCGTAATGAAGCCTAGTAGAAGTTAAAATTAGATTAAAGATAGAATGTTAACCTAATGATTATATAAAATCATGAACCAAATATATAAAAGAATCTTGACTCATTACAAATAACTAAAACTAAAACTATAACATGTTTTGAACGTTATAAGTAAATAACATGATAAATTCAAATTTTAATTTAAAGAAACAAAAAAAAACTCTCACAATTATATTAATGACCAAAGATGTCTAAACCTAAAAATAAACAACCTTTAAATACTAAAATACGAACTACGATTCCAATGTTTAAACAAAAATTAAGGTTTTAATTAAACATGGTTTGAACCACGATGATGAAATATGCCGTGTTGACTATGAACATTTTGACACTATTAGAAATAATCTAGAACACACTTATGTCTGAAATTGTAGATCCTTCTACATCTTTAGCAAGCTAAGCATGGTTTACGATACATTTGGGTTGGAGACTATAGATAATCTTATAGACTTGTGAATTAAGACACAGTATAGGCTATAATTGTGTTTAGGGACCATGAATCTCACTATAATTTTACAAATTAGCACACAGTGTAAGCTATGATTATATTGGTGGTCGTGCCTTAACATTAAGTTGCCCAATAAAGTACATGGACTAATACATAGCTATGTAGGATGCCATGTTACATTTAAGTCTTCTCTAACATTTTCTTTAATCAAGTTAAGCAATATTCATCCTTCAATTTGGCTTAATTATACACGTGTAGCCACTTCTCTCACTACCTTATTAAGCACATCTTTAAGCCTCTTCTTCTTTATTTGCATAATTGTTACACTTGGAAAATAAAAAAAAGATCAAAGGTAACTTGATTCTTATCATTCCTCCTTTCTTTAAAAACATTTATCCTCAAATCATTGTCTTCATTAAAAGGAATTAAATTAGAAACGTTAAATATAGAGTTTCCATTATATTCACCTAGAAAAGCTACTTAATAAGCATTATCATTTCTCTATTTAATAAATTGAAATGGACCATCTTCGCTCAATTCCAACATTGATCTTCTTTGATTTGGAAACCTCTCATTTCTCATATATACCCACACCTAATTTCCTAGTTCAAGGTAATTTTCTTTCTTCCTTTGTTAGCCTTGGATGCATATTCTTCATTCTTCCTTTCAATGTGTCACTAAACATTTTCATATAGTTACTTCACCATTTTACCTTTCTTTTTATCATCTAAGCTACTCCTTTTATGAATAGGAAAAGGAGCCAAATTAAATGATGTTGGTGGATTGAAGCCATTAATAAATTTAAAGGTGAATAACTAATAGTACTATGAACAACTTAATGATATGCAAATTCAATTAACAATAAATAATCTTCTTCATTTTTCAAATTCTTTTGAATGATAACATACAATAAATTAGTCAAAGTCTTATTTAATACCTCGATTTGGAAGTTCTTCTAAGGGTGAAAAATGATCGAGAACAAAAATTTAGTTCTTAACTTATCCTACAAAACCTTTCAAAAGTAGCTAAGAACTTTAACATCTCTATCTGACACAATACTTTTAGGAACACTATAGAGTCGTACTATCACTTTAAAGAACATATCAACTATATTGGTCATATCATCATTTTTACTTCTTACAATAAAATATGTTATCTTAGAAAATATATTAATAAAAATATAGATGGAGTCTTTAACCCTTTTGGACTTAGGTAAACTCAAAATAAAATCTATAAAAATGTCACCCAAGGTTCACTAGGGATTGACAAATAAGTATACAACCTATGTGGTGTAACCTTAAACTTATCTTGTCTACATATAATGTAATTAACACAAATTCTTTCAACATTATAATATATATTAGGCCAAAACAAATGTCTAAGAAAAATATGATCTTTTTAGTGCCAAAATGACCCATTAATCCTTCCCTAGAGGTCTTTGATATGTGCTACTTGTACTATATTTTTTAATGATTTGAAGGATATTTCGCTTGTGTTTTGAGTATTTTTATACGACTTAGTACTTAACTTAGCTTATATTTTTCTTATAGAATTTATTTGAGCTCTCTAGCAAAGAAGGAATGAATTTAGGCAAGTTTGAGTTAAGTTAAAGCAATTTTAGGATGATTTTATAAGAAGGAATTAGAAAATGGCACAAAAAGGGACACTTGTTACTAAACATATAGGAAACATAGCCATGTTACTGAACATGGAACCTATGTTTAGCAATAAGAGGCAACACGAGATAAATAAAGACTTGTGTTCAACCAGTGTTTAATAACACGAAACCAACAAAGACTTATGTTTAACTCATGTTCTATATTGTTTCATTTTATTTCTTCTTATTTTTGACAAAAAGTCACATAGGACTAACATAAGGCTATGATAGACTCGTGTTGTCAATAATTTTTATGCAAAAGAAGCTAAGAGGGTGTTAAGCAATTTAAGGACCAACACGATCCTATGTTTGACCCATATTTGACTAAGTTTTTAAGGTTTCATGATAAAAGATGAAAAAGAGAAAAGGAAAAGAAGCGAGTTGTTTAAGAGGACCATAAACTAGTCCAAAGGCTAAGGAGACTTAAGAGCATATCAAGGAGAACCAATCTTAGAGAAAAACAAGATCATATTAAGATCAATCAAGAAGCATTCATATTTAAGAACAATGATCTCATTTTTACTTCTTATTTATTTATATTTATTTCTTAATTTTTTATTTTATTATAAAATAAATTGGGATATAGATTTATATGACATGAACCCTATAGTTTATATGTTTTGAATTGATTTTTTGATTAAATAAAAGATCCTTGTTTTCATTAGAACTATTCATGTTTATATATTGTATTATTGAAAGAATGAGATTTGAATCTTTAATAATTAGATTTGTATTATTAAGATCAAAAGATGATATATATGAATAGATCACAATATGAATAATAAGGGCTTTATAAGTTGCTAAAGATAGAACTACATGATCTTTCTAAGTTAAGGAGAAACCTATTATGGGAATTAATAAAGTGAGTTAACGCATCCTTAGTTTTTTCTAATTAGAGAGATGTTTTGGTTAACCAACTGGAGGATAAGGACTTTATTACTTAAGAGAGAATAGAGTTATAACTTACTAATTCTATTGGTCTAAGAAACTAAGATTAATCATTAAATTAGGATAAACTCCTAGTAAATTTCTAGGGGATTATACTTTTAAATATGTTATATCTATTGATTTTTATTCTAATCTATTGCCTTAGATTATTAACTTTATTTATTATTTTAGTTTTTTATTTTTCATTCTAATCCAATTACTCATTGTGTTAGATTAAATAATAAAAATATGGTCGGTACTAGTCAATATAGTTCTTTTGAATTTGGTACTCGACTCACCTAAACTATATGATAAAAATGACAGATCCACTTGTTTTACTGATTTTTTAATATTATTTTTTTGTTTATTTCAATTACATCACATTAATTTTTTGGTGTCGTTTCTAAGGTTTGCAATACTAAGAATGCCTTATTTTAATTAATATATTCATTTTACTTATTATTTGTTCTTTGTTTTATTTGTACTAACTTAGAATGGTTTTGCTGCTTCTTGTTTTTGTAACTTATTTCTAGGATTTGGATATTTATTGTTACAATTACTAAACAAAATGAAAGGATGAAGAGGACAATGTACTATAAGGGATAATGTTTTGTCATCACTTATGGTGGCATTGGATGTTTAGAACGAGAAGCATGATAATATGTATTAGTCATATCAACTAATGCCAATGGTGTGCCGAGATATTTGTGGTATACCACCTTAATCATGAATTTTATGTGCTTAAAACATATGGCAATAGAGCAAGCAATATTATTTCAAAGGGAACTAGCCTCAAAACATCCCTTATGACGATACTTACAATAAAGGATGGAGAGACTATCTCACCTTTGAATGGAATGATCAAGCCCTAACTACATTTCTATAACAACAGTAGCAAGACAAGGATCAAAGTTTTGAGGGGCTCATTATGAAATCCATTACAACAATTGAGGCTTGCCTCTAAAGAGTTGAAGAGGTTTTTCAAAACCAATAAGCCTTCATCCATAACATAGAACTTTATATTAGACAATTTGTTAAGCTTGTCTATAAAGATTACCGAGGTGCTTTGCCTAGCAACTCTAATCCAAAACTATGAATGTAGCAATTTGTAAAGGTTATGAGGAGTTGCATGTTAAAGAAAAGGAAGAAAGGGTTTATTTTAAGAAGAGAAAGAAGAGGAGAAAGCAAAAGATGAAGAGTAGGAACCAAAGAAGAAGGTTGTAAACAACTTTTGACAGTCATCTTAGGTATGGAGGGCCCTTACATTCTATAGAATAGACTGCTATAGTCAATCGAATATATAAAGAGTTTTTATTGTTCCTTAATATATTGGTCGTTTGTTAATAAAAAGGTTATTAGTGGATATATTTATTATCATTAATCTGATTCCAATTGACCTTGTTCTACTACAACATATGGCATATCTAAAGGCTAATGGGCCTTTTATAAGAGGTGAGGGAAGCAAACCATTAATTATAGATCTATGTTAAGTGAAGAGCTTGTGGAGGCAATCCAATATTTAGTTATTTTTTTCAATTTAGTAGCTTATAGGATTATTAAAAGTAGCTTACTTTAATAATTATAAACTATTGATTTTAATTTATATTAATGCTTATTAACTCTTAAATGAGATGAGATTTAATGGAGTTCAACAAGTTATAGAGGCAACATTACCCTGAAGCTATAGAGCAGAGAAGATCTCACAATCACAGTATAGATTTTAATGACATTTGATAAGGCCAAAAATCTTTCATTTCCATTCAGGTACCAATTATCTTTACCTCTTCTTATTGTTTTCTATTATTTTTCTTTGCTCTTGCATGTTCTGTACATTGAGGATAATGCATAACTTAAGTAAGAGGATGGTCTTAATGGTTAGGCTTATTAGTTTTTTTATATTTAGCTTAATAATGAAAATTTTGAGAATTTTTTATTTTTAAAGGATTGATCATAATGATTCATTATAAATTTGATTATCACTATGAGTTAATTTGTTTAGCTAAATGATTATAAGTGTTGATGAATAAGTAGATTTCAATTTAGTTCATTAATTTGAGAATAAGTTTTGATGAATAAGTTGATTTCAATTTGGTTCATTAATTTGAGAATGAGTTTTGATGAATAAGTTGATTTCAATATGGTTCATTAATTTGAGAATGGGTTCTTATATTGCATCATGATACTTTATGTATAATTTGTACATACATTAAGTTAAACATAAACTCTTTCAAAGAAATTTTCATTATCCCTCTCATAAGAAAAAAATAAAAAGAAAAAGTGCGGTAATAAATGAGCAAAGGATAAATTCACTCTATTGACTTTAAATCAAGCAAAAAGGTTGAAGTTAAGTAGTGATACTAGTAGCCATTTGAAACATTGATTTAATTGAGTAAATGCAAGTATTTATGACAAGATATCTTGCGTCAAAAGGTTAGGTGAATCTTCGAACAAGATTTAAATGCTCTTGTGTTATTCAAATTTTAATTTAATTTAATTTATTGAAAGGGAATGAAAATATTTGAACGTTATAGCATTTCTCTTATGCTTGTTGATCTTATGCATTAGGTTGAATTTTGTGGATTGAGTTGAAGTTTAAAAGAATGTAGAGTGAATTGAATTGATCTATAATTCAATGTAAGTGGCTAAATTCCTATCAATTATATGAAATCTATAATTGAGTGAATGATGGAGAATCTTGATTGATGTTTTTCTTAAATGCTTCTTTAGACTTGCTTCCTATTTAAGTTAAAAGAGTAATGGAATTGATTTTCTTGAAGATAAGAGAATGCTTAAGTGTAGGAGAATTTGCTATGTGTTAATTTTAATATATTTTTAGTATGATGATGAGAGCATTTAGCTTGTGTTTTAAGGTTTTTTGTATGACTTTGTACTTACCTTAGCTAAATTTTATTTTTAGGCCTTATTTTAGCTCTCCAATGAAGAAGGAATAAATTTGGGCAAGTTTGAGTTGAGTTGGAGTGATTTTAGAATGAATTTAGAAGAAGTAATTAGAGCATGACACCAATTGGAACCCATATTGCTAAACATAACAAATAACCATGTTATTGAGCATGGAAGCTACAGGGAACCAACAGGGATCTATGTTCAGCAATAGAGGCAATACAGGATAATCAAGTACAAGTATACAAGACTAACATAAACTTATGTTTAATCTATGTTTTAGGTTGTTTCATTTTGTCTCTTCCTATTTTTGGCTAAAAGTAACTTAATACTAGCAAAAGACCATGTTAAACCCATATTGGTGATAATTCTTATTGGAAAGAAGTTGAGAGGGTGAAAGTAACATAAAGCCTATATAGCCCTGCGCTTGACCCTTGTTTGATTAAAATTTTTAGGTTTTTGTGATAAAAAGGGGGGAAAAAGAAGAAAAGAGCCAAATAAGAGAGTCATCTAAAAGGACCAAAAACTAGTCCAAAGGCTAAGGAGACTCAAAAGCACATTAAGGAGAAGTAATCATGGGGAAAATCAATATAATGATTAATTAAAAAGAATCAAGATTTAAGAACTATGAGCATATTCTTATTTTTGGTTTCTTTATTGTTCTTTATTGATTTTCTTTGTTTTATTATGAACTAAATTGGGATATAGACTTAGAAGAGATATAAATTACAGATGAACCATAAAATTTATGTTTTGAATTGATTACTTTGATTTAATGAAAGATCCTTGTTTTCTTAATAATTGTTCATTTTTATATTTTATGTTAAAATAAAGGAACAAGAGTTAAATATTCAATAATTGGATTTATATTATTAAGATTGAGAGATGATATGTATGAATAGGTCACAACATTTGTAATGGGGTTTATATAGGTTGCTAAAGATAAAACAACAACTAACATTGAGTGGATATCTCACTGAGGTGTGGAATCTGGGGAGGTCTAGTAGTATGCAGTCTTACCCTTGACTAGTAGAGAGCATGTTTCCAAAAATATAACAACATGATATTTCTGAGTTAGGGTTAAACCTATCATAGGAATTCACAAAGTGAGTTAATGCGTTATTAGGTTGTTTTTAATTAAAAAAGATTTTGATAAACCAATTTGATGATAGGGACTGTATTGCTTGAGAGATAATGGTGTTATAACTTAGGAATCTCTATCAGTCTAAGTAATTAGGAATAGTCATTAAATCAAGTTAAATTCAAGCGTAGTGAAGTTCTAAAAAAATCTAGTTCTAAATTTATTCTATCTATTGATTGTTATTCTTATCTATTGCCTTTGATGATTAACTCTTATTTGTTATTTTAGTTTTGTTTATTTTCCTTTAATCTACTCACTAGTCATATCAGATTAGGAAATGGAAAGGTGATTTGTACTAAAAGTTACAAACCTTGTGGGATCGATATTTGACTCACCTAAACTATACTATAAAAAATGGTATATACACTTGACTTAGTGATTCTTTAGTATTTTTTATGTTTTATTTCATTTATGCATATTAGCCTTACACACTATTAACTGTCAAAGAGAAATCTTAAACATAATTTATTTTTCTTGAACAAAAATACATTATGTTTAAAGAATTTTTTAAATTTATTTTTCTCAGAAGCCCTAAAAATAGATGTAAAATCATCATCATTCTCATATAATTCTTTAATATTCAAAGCCTACCAATTTTTTTCTTTACGGTAGAAATCATGACATACCTTTTGGGACAATGCATTAGTTACAATGTTTTCATTACCATACTTATAATTTATCATATAAGGAAATATCTATAGAAACTTCATTCATTTGGCATATTGTTGATTAAACTTCCCTTACCCTTTTAAGCGCTTTAAGGATTGATGATTGTTGTGAATAATTAACCCTTTAGATGCTAGATAATATTAATAGGTCCCTAAAGTTTACACTATTCCACATAACTCTTTTTCATAAGTTAGATAATTTATAGTAGCTCCATTGAGTTTCTTGCTAAAATAGACAGCTGGTTGATTTTATCACATCAAAATAACACCAATAATTATTCATGATTCATCAATTCCAATGGTTTTAAAAAAGTTATAGTAAGCTAATAAAGGATAAAAACAAAACCTTTATCTAACCAAATTAAAAACACATTTTTGTTCATCATCCCACTTAAAACTAATATATTATTTAACAACTTCAGTGAGTGGTACATCTAGTGTGTTAAATTTACAAACCTTTTATAAAAACTAGCTAAACCATCAAAGTTCTCGTGTTAGTTAAAAATTTAGGTGCATGTCACTCTTGAATGGCCTTAACCTTCTCCTCATCCAACTTTACCCCTTTCATACTCAAAGTGAATATAAGAACATCTACTTTATCTATTCAAAAGGTTAGATTAGCATATACAATTTTCTTGTTTTACAACATTTGAAATAATTTTTGCATGCTTAATATGCTCATCTGAAGATGTATTATATATCATAATATCATCAAAATAAGAAACCAAGAATTTTTCAATAAAAGCATGAAAAAATGGTCCATTAACCTTATGATTTTACTAAGTGCAATAGATAATTAAAAAAAGGCATCATTAACCACTAATATAAAATATATTTAATTTTAAAGTTAGGTTTCCATTCTTCTTCTTTTCTTCATCCTAATTTGATAATAACTACATTTAAAATTAATTTAAAAATGCAAATGCCATTTATCTCATCAAGTATGTTCTCTAATGTACTAATGTGATGTCAATATTTTACCATGTGATGTCATTATTTTACCATTATTTTATTAATAGCTTGACAGTTAACACATATTCTCCACAAACATTCTTCTTAGCAACAAACAAGACCAAAAAAATGGACTCATGCTCTCCTTTATATGTGGACTACTTCTATAGGTCGTTCTATTATGAATGGTAATATCGGGTATAGAATCAACTTTAATGTTTTATTTCCCTTATTAATGGCAACATCTAGGAACATCATCAATGAATACATATTTGAAATCCTATAATAAAGAAACAAAAACACTAGGCAAGGAAATGCCAAGATGGTTAGTATTAAAATAAGCCCCTTTGTATAAGAGTACAATTATAAGTTGGTTAGAATAGAAAACTCTCTTGATCTTATTCTCTTTACCATTAAATCTCACTTATTTCTTTACTTTTCTCTCAATAATTTTTTTTCCTTTCCCTCAATTGTTTATCCTTCCTTTTCCATCTTTTGATCTCTCATTCTCATTTTTAAACTCAATCTCCCTTTTTTTACCCTCTCCTTTTAACTTGAGCTGATCTTAGCACACTTATATATGTTTTAATAGTACAAGATTAATATGTTTATTTTTATGAAAAATTTATAAAGCCATCTTTTATTAACTTCTTTCAAATTCTCAAGGTCTCCCTCAGAGAATATGGCTAGCATGCATAGGCACCACATCTCTCAACACCTCATCATAATTTTTTTCAATCAAAAATGAAATCATCCATTATTTATTAACTTTCAACTCACTACATTTATTTAGCCATTGGAACTTATATGATCGAGCACTTTTTATATTAGGCAAGTTTAATTTTTTAACCAAGATAGTGCTAGCTACATTTGTGTAACTACCTCCATTAATATTCATACTATAAGCATTATTATTAAC
This sequence comes from Erythroxylum baracoense, assembly GCA_025629805.1. Lineage (NCBI taxonomy): Eukaryota > Viridiplantae > Streptophyta > Magnoliopsida > Malpighiales > Erythroxylaceae > Erythroxylum > Erythroxylum baracoense. The sequence continues at coordinate 5,680,125 of JAOTAY010000001.1, forward strand.
ATGTCGTATTATATGGAAAATACTCTCCATTTGCTCCTTAATATGACTTATAAATTCAATTCCCTCCCTACTCATTGGATACTCAATACCATCATCATCACAATCTTTTATTGGCATAATGGAGTCCTTATCACTTTCACCTTTAGTCTCAATTCTCCTTTCATCTCTTATGATCATTAAACTTTTTTTATGACAATGTAAAGCTATATGCCTTGTCTCTAAACCTCCTTGCTAGGAACTTTCCTTTGTTCCTTAGTTTTTAAGACACTAGGGATTGAAGGTTAGGCTCTAAGAGTTTTTCATGATGCAAAAAAAATTAGACACATTTCTTTTTTTTCCTAACATTAAGTGCAAAGTTCCACTCTTATTGGGTAGAATACTACCACCTTAAACATCCTTACTATCATCCTGACCATCGCAAGAAGAACTTACACTACCAATTTTATAGTTCAGACTTTTCCTTTCATCTTTTTCTTTCTGATACTCCTCAAGCAAAGCTTGCATTTATTATTTCACTTCATGACTCACGTTTTTACAAGGCTCTACATTATCTTTGATCCTAGCTAAATGCTTCTTTAATCTGGTGTTTCCTCCACCTTTCAAATGCTTGTTACAATACAAAACAATGGTATGATTTTTCATTCCAGGAACCAATCTAGCATGAGCCTAGTTAGATCATCAAATCTTCCTAAAGAAATTAAATTATTAGGAGTACTTGAATTTCCCTTCATTTATCTATGAAAATAAACACATACATGTATTTAATAACTTCATATCAAAATCAATTTATGTATAATAATAGGAAGAAATAGAGAAACAACAGTTTCTTAACAATCATATGGTGTACACATACAAGTTAACTTCATAAACTTGTATAAATGACTCTTTAAGAAAATTTGATGCTTCGGCACATTTTATTCAAGAAATTCTCATATTTCTTAACCCAAACTTCAAATATATATACATTGGTTGCTACAATTTCACAACTATAATCTATTTTGTGTGATTATATAATTTAAACATAAAGTCACAACTATAAACCATTATCTATGATTACTAATTCTACTATAAATTCACAATTATAACCCGTTTTTGTATACTTACATAATTCAACCATAACTCACAACTATAACTCATTTTGTGTGATTACATAATTTAACCATAAAATCATAAGTGATATCTATAACTCAATTTTTGTAATCACATAATTCAACCATAAAGTTACAAATATAACTCATTTTGTGTGATTACATGATTCAAACATAAACTCACATCTATAACCTATTTTGTATGATTAAATAAAATTTGTGACCATAACTCATTTTGTATGATTTTGTGACTTATCCATAAACTCATAACTATAACTCATTTTATGTGATTATATCTAACTATCATAAACTTAAATCTTTGACTTAATTTGTGCAATCACATAATTCAACCATAAATTAACTAACCCATTTTGTATATTACAAAATTCAGTTTATAATATATAACCTAATTTATAATAAAGATGAATATTTAATTCAATATTTCTCAAATTTCAAACAATAACACAAACTTTAATTTTATATGGAATCCTCAATTTCCAAAATCCAAACAACAAAAATGAAAAAACATTTCCAAATTTCGAAACATTGTAATTTTATATAAAATTTCCAAAATTTTGACACAACACAAAAGACTTAATATTGGTAAGGTTTAACTAGGATGTCAACTTGATGAGGCAAGATTATGTGCAGGGTGAGTGTCTGACTATAAGAGAGTGGTGATTGCGAGAGAGTGAAGCAAGTCAGGTGACCACTTAAGTACGAAAGAGGAGTGATTATAGCACATGAGTGGTTAGTTGACTATGAGAGAGTGAGGCTTAAGGAAATTATGGCGGAGGTGAGAGAGGGTGAGGTGACTGTAGCATAGGTGAGAGAGAGTGGCTAAGTGAGGCATGACTCTAGTGGAATATGGTGGAGATTGGAAAGGCGACACCATACAATGCGCACAACACTGGTTGAACATAATGGAAATAATGATCTAGAGACTCTAGACAGCAGAGTAGAGGAGGAGAGAAGGGGTGACTAAAGTGGGTATAGTTTAGGGAGGGGTCAAGGGGGTTAGATTTTTAGGGTTTTTTTTAGTTTTACAATTTAGTCCTTTTTTAATTTTCGTTTAATTCTGGTATTCAACCTGTATTATAAATACCAGCCAATAATGATTGATACCAGAGGCCAGTATGATACTCGTAATTATAATATTGTATTCTGACCATAATAATAAATCTTAATATGTTACTGTCATAAATTGTAGCTACCATTTCATTAAAAGACCTTTGTTACACGAATCCAAATGTCTCTTTAAATGAGAGGTTCAACCTTTTAAACTCCTGGTCAACATCTTGTGACAATATTTACATTAGACCTTCTCTACTTCATCCATTGATCTAGTCTTGATGAAGTGACTCCAAACATCACTTTTCGATAGACTTGGACTTCTATCTTCACTTAGTATAGGATTAGAAGTTTCCACTTGTATACTCTCCAGTACTAGATTAGAACTCTTTACTGAATGAATATGTTTATCCATTTAAAAAAAATCAACATATACAAATATATAAGTTATTCATAAACATTTACATCAAAAATGAAAAGAAATTACGTAGAGTAATTTAAAGTGTAATGGTGACTTACACAATCAGTTAGACGACAACGTAATTGACCGTGTAAGTCACCATGATTGTATGACATAATATGATTGTGTACATATTTTTGTGTGCTTGTGTATATAACCGTGTAAATCACTATATATTTTTGACAGGGTTACACGGTCACATACACACTGTGAAGTTTTCATAAACTTATATGATCTCATACACATCCATGAATATGATCATGTGAGTCACTGAATACACGAACAAAAACTAGAAAGCACAATCCACAAGAAATTGATTCATTGAACAATGGCAAGCTTAACTCAATTCAAGTCCATTGAAAGTTGTATGAAGGACTTACCTTGGTGAGTAGGTTGCGACATGATTTAGGTGTGGGAGTTGGGAGGTGAAACTCTGGAGATGAAGAATACAAGAAGAAGATAACATGTTGACATCTGGTGGAGATGAAGAAGAAGACAACATGGTGGTGAAAGTTGGAAGTGTCGTAGCAGGAGGAGATATTGCCTTCACTTGAAGATTAAAGATGACGACATCAGGGGTGCAGTAGTGAACAATCACTATAAGAAGGTGGAAAAACATCGCAGAATACCTTCTGCGATGTTTTTAAAAATGTCACAAAAACGTCGCGAAATGTGGTGTAGGTAAAAGGTTTCTGTGAAGTTTTCCGAAAAACGTCACAGAAAATACTGACATTCCGCGATGTTTTTAAAAAGTCACTAAAAGATTGGACTTTCTGTGACGTTTCTAAAAATGTCACAGAAATCATTCCACGACGTTTATCTTTTAATTATTATTTTTTTAATTTTTTTTAAAAATTTAATTTAATAATTATTTTTTAAATAAAATTTTTTATAAATCTTATTTATTTAATAACTATTCAATATTATTTATAAACTTTATTTATTTAATTCTTCAATTTTTTAGTATATCATTAATTTTAAT
>JAOTAY010000001.1:5693154-5716431 GCA_025629805.1 Erythroxylum baracoense
ATTGATTAATTAATTACAATATTTTAATTAATGAATAATTATATTTTAATTAACTACTTATATTTTAATTAATTAATTAATTATAATGTAATTAATTAATAATAATATTTTAATTATTTATATTGTAATTAATTAATTAATAACAATTTTTAATTAATGAATGGATTATATTTTAATTAATTATATTGTAATTGATCAATTATAATTTAATTAATTAATTAATTACGACTAATTAATTAATTATAATTTATTTAATTAACTAATTATGATTAATTATATTATTTTAATTAATTAATTAATTAAAATTATTATATTGTTTTAATTAATTACATTTTAATTAATTAATTAATTATAATTAATTATATTATATTATAATATAATTAATTATATTATTTAATTAATTATCTTTTAGTTAATGGGTTTGGGAAGGGGTTAATTATTTAATTTCTTAAACTATAAATGTATCAAGTAATGATTTCCATCCCTCTCGATTATGAAGGCTATGGACCAATACCCAAAAAGTAATAATGAAATCACTGTTTATTCAATCATAATTCCTTACTAAGCATGTGGTTTTCATTCCTTACCCATACCTTCCTTCCCATACCCATTAACCAAGTACGCCCTAAATAGCACAATCCTAGCCTAAACATGCACTAATTATTCAATTTAACAACTAAACACATCCTAAACTACCTACTAAAATATTATGCAATTTACCACTATCAACATCCCCTCACTTAAACTTTTGCTTGTCCTTAAGAAAAGACAAAACAAGAAAAACATAACACTCCAAACACAATTAATAACAGAACACACTTATATGCAATAATGAGTCAATGGCATTAAACTTCACGAAATAAATTTAACTACAAACACGATCCTTTAAGTTGTGCTAACTTATTAACTTGTGAAATCTATGTCTAAGTCTTTTGGACCAAATATACATACTAATCAAGACCTTAATTTCAAACTCATTCACTGTTATCACTTACACACACATATTGATAACTATTCAATCAATCAAATTTGTAACTATCCTTAAGTAGCTTTTCATGAAAATTAGAGCTATTCACTAAGATCAGTAGGATTTATTAACCAACACACTATTTTTATTACTTTTAATTAACATAAACCTAGCCTTTTGACGCGAAGGCAAACGTTTGTGATGAATGTCCCAAGTTACTCAACTAGGCTATGTTTTTATTAAGCGGCTTAGTTGGAATGTCATTATAGTCTTTTGACGCAAAAGCAAATATTTGTGATGAATGTCCCTCAGTTACTCAACTACATCACATTCTTAACTGGCTACTATCTCTTTTCATAACCCTATTTGTTTTAACAAGGACCAATGGAATAGTTATTTATTAAACAAAACACACACATTTTTATATTTTGTTTTATTGTCTACCTCATTTCTTTAGCTAATAATTCTCATGAAAACGTACTTATAGTGCTACATATTTGATTGACCTAAAATTCTAAATGAATGTGGTAAATTATAGAGTGAACGAACTAACATCATATCCTAATTAACATGCATATTTAACCGAAACAACCTAGAACACTAATTTCACAAGCTAATAAATCTTCACAACCTAAAAGACTATGTTCAAAGTTAAATCGATTTCATTAAGTCTTAGCCATTGACATATTCACACAAATCACACCATGCAATCCTAAACGAAACTAACATACAACATGCAAAATTCACATTCAGATAAAAAAATATAATGTATACAACCCTCCCTACACTTGGACAACACATTGTCCAAAATGTGAGAAGAACAAACAAATAATACATAAGGTGGGAACAAAAATAATGAAACAAGAGAACAATTGAAAAAATAATAAAAGAAAAAGGTTAGAGTGTAGAACCCGTCATGTTGAATGAGGTGGTGACAGTGATGGTGTTAAGACCAAATCTACTTGATACCAAGATTGCTTTCCTTTCTTATAATTGATTCAAGAGAGTAAAAGAATTAGTAATCCAACCCATTCCAAATCATAAAAACTTATTAATAGAATTTAAAACATAGCTAACTACACAACAATTTAAATCTAACTACAAAATGTGCTAAGTTATGGTCATTAGCTTGACCTTGTGTCGTTGGAAGCATGTTTAATTTTTTGAAAGAAAAAAGATTACTTATTTTTCCTTCAGAATCACTCCACCAAGATAAGGTTTGCAGTGATACCCATTCACCTTAAAGGTTTCTTTGTTTGTGTTTTCCAATTCTAGGGCTCCATGATCAAAAACTTGGGTGACCATAAAAGTTCCACTCCATCACGATTTCAACTTTCTTAGAAGCAGTCTCAACCTCAAATGGTATAACAAAACTACATCTCCCGCCTTAAATTCCTCCTACTTAATATGAGAGTCGTGTCATCTCTTCACCTTCTACTTTCATACGCATTGGAACCAAACTCTTCGAGTTCATTTAGTTGCATGAGTCATTTTTCACCTGTTTACTTCCAATCGAAGTTTAAAGCTCTCATCGCCCAATATGCTCGATGCTCTAGCTCCATAGAAAAATGAAAATTCTTACCATATACAAGCCTGAAGGGAGTCGTTCTGATAGGTGTTTTGAAAGCAGTCCTATAAGCCTATAAAGCATCATCTAACCCTAATGCCCTATCCTTCTTAGAGCCATTCACTGTCTTTTCTACAATTTGTTTAAGCTCTCAATTAAGACTTCCACTTGTCCACTTATTTACGGGTGATAAGGAGTAGCAACTCGATGGTGGACTCCATATCTTTTTAGGACGACTCCTCCTTCACTTATTATAATTCTTGGCACTCTAAATCAGTTAAATAGCCTTTTGATAAACTTCTAGACAACTTTCCCATCATTAGTTAGAGATGCCATGGCTTCAGCCCAGCAAGATACATAATCCACCCTCACTAGAATGTACATGTTCCCCATGGAAGATGGAAAAGGACCCATAAAGTCAATGTCCCATTCATTAAAAATTTTAATTTCTAAAATGTTGGATAAAGGAATCTCATCTCTTTTGGAGATGTTACCTACTCGTTGACAGTGATCACACTGTGCCATAAAAGCTTGAGCGCCCTTAAGCAAATGTGGCTAATAAAATCCACACTCAAGTACTTGAGCTGTCATTTTGTTTTCTCTATAGTGGCCACCGTATTGAGCTTTGTGACACTGTGTTCATATATCCAACATCTCTTCATTTGGAATGCATCGTCTTACTAGACCATTAGCACATGTTCAACACAAGAATGTTCATCCTATAGATATCGGGTGCATTCATGTAAGAACCATTTCAGCTGCTCATATAATAGATCAGAGGGAAGTTTATTAGAGAAGTGTAAAGGCAATCACCTTTAGCACTATACAAATCCTTTTTATTAATAAAAAGGCTTCTTCGTTAATTTGATGCTCATGTTCTTTATGAATTGATAGTGATCTTAAATTGAATTAATGAATTCCTTGATACATTACATAGCATGAAGAAAATCATGATGAGATCATGATAATGATATTCCTATCATGTGTAATTATGTTAGTAACTAAATTATCCCTAGTCATAGGATTAATGAGACGGGACATTATTAATCCAGATAGACTAACACATGTTATACTCCTTGATTAGATCAAGTAATGGATCTCATAAGTTGTAAACATGAGTTGTTTAGAGTTAACATGTAGATGCTTGCAAAGAGTAGTGAGTACATTGGATGACCTACCATGAGACAATCATATGGATAATCTACTATAGTATCAATGATAGTCTCATTATAACAATGGTGTAAATATCCTTATAGTTGAGGTGCTCAAGGATATCTTAGATACTAATCCTGTACTTTGACTCCATTCCTCGTTGCCTTTTGGAGGTTGATTATAGGGCAGAGATTGGGTACAGCTTGAGGTATTCGAAAGTAATTGATTAGCTAATATAGGATTCACCACTCTTGATAAAAGGAGATGATACCCACGGCCTGTTGTCGTGGTCATTATTCAGGAATCTCTGGCTAGAGTGGAAATGTCATGAAGTAAAGAGCCTCAAGGATAAAAACTAACATCACTTGGGCTAGATGTGATATAATCAATCTAGTAGGAGTTGACACTTTAACCATACTCTGAACCAAGTGAGGTATAGATGGTGAAAGGATTAATTACACAGGAACATTGTCTATGGAAGGCTTCGTAGTCAAACCACTGACTTTTCAGTCAATTACGGGTTATGATATGTTGTTAGATAGCTCTCATGACTTGATTGAAATAAGTGTTAATTCAAGTGGCCAACATAATCAGGAACCTAATGGGTCACTCGCATTAAAGATCCGAAGGATGAGTAAAATGGTTATAGATGGGGATCCAAGATATGGAAGATGCATGACTAAGCTACAAAAAGTGTGGTAGTTTAGGCTCATTTGATTTTGAATCATATGACACATGTAAATCTTGCTTATTAGGTAAGATGACAAAATTACCCTTTAATAAGCAAGATGGCAAAATTACCCTTTAAAGAAGGGGAGGAAGTTTCATGCTAAATTAAGTGGGATTAAAAACCATTTAATTCCCACTAACTCTCCATTGATGTTGGGTGTTAGAAAAAGGCCAAAGGGTATAAGAAACATCAATTTTTGTGTAAGTGTTGTGTGAAAGCAAGAGACTTTTTGGTGAAGTGTTCATCATCTTCTCTCACTCTCTAAAAACACTCTCTCAAAGAAAACATCACAAAGCTAGCACTTTACATGTGTTCTAGCCATTCTTCCTAAGAGGTTTCAAGCTTCACTCTTCACGTGGATATGATTAGGGATGTCCACCTTTGGTTGTTATGGTTTATGAAAACCTGAAGAGTTGAAGACAATGAAGAACAAAGGAGATTGTAAGGTGCACATCTTAAGTTCATGTTTTGTTAAAGTTACATCTAATGGCACTTGAAAGTTCCTGGTTTTTTTGGGTTTATATTTTCGCTAATATTTTCTATTTTTGATGTATGCGATGCAAGATCAAAACCCAATAAAGTTTACTACTGGCAACATAATTTACGATATTAGCAAACTATGGCATCGCCAGGTTGTTAAGTAGCATTAAGGTTTTTTCAAGTAAGTTCTTATTAATATCCTCACTTTGCTTGAACTCTCCTCCTTTCAGTTGTGATAAATGGTCTGCAACCACATTCTCTACTCCTTTCTTATCTTGTATTTCTATATTAAACTCTTGTAATAGTAGCAACCATCGAATAAGTCTCAATTTCATGTCCTCTTGGTAAAAAGATATTTTAAAATAGCGTGGTCAATGAATACGATCACTTTAGACCCCAAGAGGTACAACTAAAACTTGTCACATGCATACAAAACTGCGAGAAATTCCTTTTCTATAGTCGTGTAATTAAGTTGAGGTCTTGTAAGGGTCTTTATCACATGTAATCTTTTATCTCTCCTTTGACCCAAAACACAACCTCTAGCCTGGTCACTCGCACCAAACATGACCTCAAACGGGAGTATCTAATTAGGTGACGTTAAGAACGAGGTTGATGTCAGTTCCTCCTTTAATTGATTAAATGCAGATAAGCAATTTTCATCAAAAAGGAAAGGCACATATTTAACTAACGAATTTGTCAAGGGTCTTGCAATTTGTGAGAAAACTCTAATGAAACAATGGTAGAACCCAACATGGCCTAAGAATCCTCATACACCCTTAATGTTGATTGGAGGTTGAAGTTTCTCTATAACTTCCATTTTCACTCTGTCCACTTCAAATCCTCGGTGTGAAATCTTATGCCTGAGCACTATCCCCTCTTACACCATAAAGTGACACTTCTCCCAATTCATAACGAAATGTGATTCTTCACATCTTTGGAGTACCTTGTCCAAATTGGTCAAACACATCTTGAAAGAGTCTTCAAAAATTGAAAAATTATCCATAAAAACTTCCATTATATCCTCAATCATATATGCAAAGACAGACATTATACATTTTTGAAATGTAGTTGGGACATTGCATAATCGGAAAGGCATCTGTCTATACGCAAAGGTACCATAAGGACATGTCGTGATCTTTTCTTAATCCTCAGGATATATGAATATCTGATTGTATCCCGAGTAACCATCCAAGAAGTAGTAGAATGAGTGACAAATCTGATCTATGAATGGGAGAGGGAAATGGTCCTTTTTTGTCACCTTGTTGAGCTTGTGATAGTCTATGCTCACTCTCCATCCCGTAACTATTCTTGTTGAAATTAATTCCACATTTTCACTCTCCATTATAGCATTCCACCTTTCTTTGGTACACATTGTACCCGGCTGACCCATTCACTATCAAATATGGGATATATTATCTCTGCATCTAAGAGTTTTACTACTTCTTTCTTGACCACTTATTTCATGTTAGGGTTCAACCTACGTCGACGTTCCTGCACCTCTCTACATCCTTCTTCGCGGTTTATTCAGTGTATACAATCATTTGGTCTTATACCTCAAATATCGGTTATTTTCCATCTTATGGCTTTCATTCGCTTCCTAACAATAGCTACCACCCTATTCTCTTATTTCTCATCCAGTTGGTCAGAAATGATGATGGATAAAGTTTGACCTTCACCTAAGAATGTATATCTGAGATGTGTAGGCAAAGGTTTAAGCTCTAAAAAGGGTAGTCTCTTTATTGAGGGTGGTTTCTCTATTGAGGTGGTGTAGGTGCTTCAATTAAAACAAATATGTCTTGATGAGTTTGAACATCCGACTCCTTCATCTCATCAGCTCCTTCAAACTTATCCTTGTTCTACTTTTCTACTGTATAGTCTATCTCCACTTCTATTGGTTCCATCTCTGTAACGTAATTCTCTATTTTTTCTTGCATACTTTTATCCATAATGTCAATTTTTATACATGCGCTACTTTCCTTCAAATTCTTTAAAGCCTTGTTCATATTAAATTCCACTTGATCTTCACCAATACGAAGTGTCAGTTTTCCTTCATGAACATTGATTAATGCTTTTCCTATGTTTATGAAAGGTTGCCCAAAAGTTAGTGGATAGTTCTTATCCTCCTCAAAGTCCAGAACCACAAAGTCCAAAGGAATAAGGAATTTGTCCACTTTCATTAAAACGTCTTCCACCACTCTAAATGGTTTTTTAATAAATTGATAATCCAATTGAATTAGCATTGATGTTGGCTTGACTTTGGTGAGCCCTAATTTTAGGAAGATCAACAAGGGAATAACATTGATACCTGCCCCTAAATCACAAAGACACTTTGTGAATTCAAATCACTAACTACACAAGGTATTGTGAAACTCCCTGGATCTTTCTACTTAGATGGCATTTTTCTGGTTGTTATTAAACTACAGGTGCCTGTTAAAGCTACCAATTGGTTATCTTCCCAAGTACGCTTCTTAGATAATATTTCCTTAAACAACTTAGCATATTTGGGCATATCTTCTAAAGCCTTGACAAATGCAAGATTAATCTGCAACGTATTTAATTCTCCACAAATTTCACAAATTGTGCATCCAGTTTAGTCTTTTATAGTCATTGAGGATATGGAACTTTGGGTGGATATAGCAGAGGGGCAATATAAGGAGGGTATTCGCTTATGTCCACATCTTTGTCTTTTTCTTGGTCTTTCTCAATAGGAGGAGGGTTTGCAACTTTCGTCTTTGTGGGTTGTTCAAGTTCCTTCCCACTTCAAAATGTGATAGCTTTTAATTAGTTGCTCCCTCGATATTGAGGCAGAATTGTTTGGGAGACTTCTTGCACCTTATGCAGACAAAGCATTTGATAATTGGCTAAACTGAACCTCTAATTTGTGGATAGATGAAGCATAATTCTTTGCTACTTGTTCGAATCTTCCTTCCAAACTCTTTTGGTCATTTAAGCTTCTAAGCGTCTCCAAGATTTTATCCAATTTAGCTTCTATGGAATTTTGTTTCTCCTGTTGGAAACCGGATGGCCCTTAAAGTCAGAATTGACCTACAATATTGTTTGACCATGAAAATTTTGGATGATTCTTCCACCCAGGATTATACGTGTTCGAATAGGGGTTGTTCCCTCCCCTACCAAGACCAAACTGTGCTCCCATATATTGAACTTGCTTTGTTTCATTGCCTTGCATCAGGAAGCAGTCGATGGTATCATAATTGTCTTAGTCGTAAAGCTTGCATCTTTATTCAATGGCCTTAATAGGGGCTAAAGAAGAAGCTTTCATATTGTTCAGCTGTCGAGTCAAGTTGTTGATCTTAGCTTGCATTTTTGTAATTAGGTCAACAACTAAAGCTCCTTTTTGCTCATTAAGGGTTATAGATTGTCTACTACTGTCATAATAAAACGGGAATCTTAATCCATTCTTTAGTCTGAAGCTTGATCATATTCTTATTGTATCTCTCAAACCGTTTACAAATTTGATCCATCTCAACCATCATAGCTGTATAAGTTTTCGACCTTTAACAGTATACACAGAATAGGTTGAAAGAATTCTGTCACTCTTACAAAGAGAGTTAAGCAAGAAGTGCAAGCTCCATTAAAGCTTAAGAATATTTATAATAAGTTTTAATTTCAATTAAACTTAAATTTTAATTTCAATTAAACTTTAATTAGAATTACAAATACTTATAATTAAATAATAATTATAAGATCTAGTATCTCATATTGATCCTTATTTATTAAATATCTCATATTTAGTCATAAAGTTTCTCAAACTTTATAATCAAGTCCAGCTTGACTAAAATATCTTTGCTCTCTTAAACCTCATTTTTTATGTGAGACTCATTAGGTTCCTAAATATGTTGGCAATAATTATAAATTCTAATTCTAATTCATAATTAAAATTAGATAAATTAAAACTCCTTTTAATTTATCATTAATTCTCTAATTAAACAATTTATAATTATAGACCAAGATTGGCGTCTTGTAATGCTTCATGACCACCCAAATATTTAGGAATATCAAAATAATTTTGACTAATCTTTCCGTGCATGATTTTTTCGTATAATTCAATCATTTCATCATATAATGTTCCGATTAGACATAGAGCATGAAATTAATGTCTACTCTATTTTAAGTCTAATCATATTAGTTCTCTGTCATTAGCTATCGATTTAATTAATAAAATTTGTAAACTATTTTAAAATGCATCATTTCACCTTGACCAAGGATTTTCTGAATCAATACTAATAAAAAAAATGAAACATTCTCCCTAATTACTTTAGGTGATGAATCATATGTTGATCTTTCAACTACCTCCATATAGTTCATGTTACATCCAATGACTACTGATTAAACGACCCATGATTAAATAGATCATAAGTAGTATCAAAACATAACAATCCCTATACAAGATAACTTTGATAACCTCAAGTCAAAGGATCACTTATATGATCGTCACAATAAGAATTCTATAGACATACAAGTAATATTCCAAATGGATTTCTCATATTGAGTCTGTTCAATGAACTTGTTCTTTAACAAGCACCTATACATTTGTTTAAGTATCTCTATACTTTAACCGATGAGATCGACTATTTCCTCTATAAGGAAAAACAAAACTATGTTAGTATTTTTACATTCTATTAATGTCCAATCTTAATGGAACAATGACTAGGAACATTCAGGAATAATACATAAATGCATTATGAATCTTATAATTATAATCTCATTATAATTTCATTTGCAATGTAAAATTATTCCATGGACTTTATCATATATATCTAAACATGTATAAGATAAAGAATGCCTTTAAATAATTTGTCATTAAACTACAACCAAAGAAATTGGCTGTAGGGTATAAACCAACATTAACAATCTTATTCAATGACATATGATTTCACTATAATGATCCTTTACAAAGAATCAAAACATTAAAATAAACATTGATCAATAGATTAATAAAAATTGCTTAATAAAGTTTTTAGTTTTTAGTTTTTACGTATCCTTTTTCAAGTTTTTTTAGATAATTATAATTAATTTTGTTAATTTAATTCAATTCTTGTGTTCTTTTAGGGATAACAAATCTTACAGTAGTGCCAAACATTTTTGGGAATTTTCATTTTAGTATCAAACCTTTTAAACTTTTGAATTAAATGAAAAACCTTTCAAAACTCTTATAACTTAAGTCAAATCATTGGTTATGTTATTTTTTATTGATGTGGCTTGTAGACCCACTTTTAACCTGACATATGGGCATCCATGTGAAAATTTTGTAGACGGGTGAATACCTATAAGGACTAACCCATGACACATAGACTCCTATAACTCATAACCTATACCTATGACCTGTCTATTTTATTCCAAAATAACACAGTCTTTAAATTATAACAAGAATTTATTAGAAGAATAGAAATGAAACGATAGGAACAAAGGAATATGAATAAGAATCAATAAACATGACAAAAGAAATATGAAGAGTAGTATGTTGTAAGTTAGAGCAAGAATAAATAGATTGATGAATCATTTCTATGTATAACCAATGCAAATTAAAAAGAGATTCCATACACTTTCACTTATGGACGAGATATTATAGCAAAGTAATTGTAAATATTTATGTCTATTTGAATCCAAACCCACCATAAGATATTAGGTAAGTCAAAAGTTAACAAAGAATGGTTTGGCATAAAGAGAGGTAAAGAAGGGGAAAATTATGGTTCAAAGGTGTGGGTTATTTTGGAATATAATGATTGGGTCATGAGTATGAATTACAAGTTATGGGTAAAGTCTAAAGGCCATGGATGAATCTATATGAGTGACCACACATCCATAAAATTTTCAAATAGCCATATGTTAGCATGAAAGTGGCTTGGATAGCTATATTAGTAAAAAAGGTTAACAGTACTAATGTTTTGACTAGAGATATAAGAATTTTAAAAGGTTTATTACTTTATTGAAAAGTTTGAAAGTTTTGATACTGAAATTAAAAAAAAATCCTTAAAAATTGACCTTGTACATTCTATTGTCCTATTCTTTTATAATGATTGAAGAAACACATTAAAAATAAAATTATTTTTAATGTTATCATTTGATTAGTCACAACTCATTTTTTATTTGCTTATCTTTTTTATTATCGTAATTCTTTTTAATTTTAATTTTATTTGTCTTTTATCTCTTTTTTAATTTATAAAAATCACCATTCCTCTCTTTCTTATTTTTTCCTTCTCTTCTCTCTCTCTCTCTCTCCTTTCTTATACATAATTCATCTCTTCTTTCCTTTTTTTTTATGCTATTAAATGTCAACTGATGTAACTGATTTAAGTATGACAATTATATTTTCAAAGTAAAACAAATATCCTAATATAATAAGAAAAAGGGTCAATTATAAAAAATCCCAAACTTTGCTCAATTTTGTAATTATAACCCGAACTTTAAAAAGTGACAATAAAATGCTCAATCTTTCAAAATTTTTCAATTTTAAATCCAATTACACAGCCCGACAACCTTACGCTTTGATTTCAGTTTTTTCTTTCATTTTCAATTTATTATCTCGATGCCCTCACCTTTCTATTTTTAGATTATGTGGCTTCAACGCCCTCACGCTGAGGGTGTCAAGAGAACGAACTAAAATGAAGAGTTTATTGGTGCAATATGCTGCAATTTGAGAGTAGTTTCGGGCATCAAAAGAACAAACAGACAACAAATGGTTGAGGCATTGGGAGAACAAACAGATAACGAAGGGCTAAGGCTACTTAAACTGATTTAGGGATTCTATTTTTAACAAGGATGTTGTTTCATTAATCTTTATTTGTTTTGTTAATTTAGGCTAGCATGTATTAGTATTTAGAGTTTCTAACGTCGAGCTAGTATTAAAAAAAATTAAAAGTTTGAGTATTTTATTGTCGCTTTTTAAAGTTTAGGCTATAATTATAAAATTGAGGAAAGTTTGAGAATTTTTTTATAATTAACCCTAAGGCAAATCACCGGAAAAATAGATGCATAATAATAGTTTAAATGGTCTAGTTATATTAGGTAAGTGTACCTTTGAATAAAACAATTGTCTTAATAAAGTGCGATAATTTAATTAAAATAAAATGTTTAAAAGTGATGCAATTATACTTTTGAAATGAAACAATTTTTCTTTAAAGTGAAACAACTTAGAATAAAAAAGTCTAAGAGTGATGCGACTGTTCTACATAAAAGAAAATCGTATAGTCAAAAAGAAATAATTGCAATAGTAGAGGGAAACAATTTACTTGAAAATGGAAGCATATAAATGAGAAAGATAGAAATAAAGAGGTGGGAGATTAAAAAATAGGAAGAGAAAAAGATAAATAAAAAATAAGGAAAGAGGGAAAGAGAAATAAAAAATCAAATTCGGTTAAAATTGTCACCTCTAAATACTTTTAAAAAAAGAAAAAAAGGAGAAAAATATATAAATTAAGAATAAGAAGAGTTATTAACTTCCTTTTATAATACATTATCTTTAAAAATGGAAAAGAAGCGGTTAAAATTTTCTTCTATTTATTAAGCGGGGTCATAATCGTCCAATTTTTACATTTTCCCCCGGAATCTTGACTTACGTCAGCTGACTATAACCTCTTCCCTCGTTTTCACTCGTCTCAAAAAAATGAAAAAAAGAGAGAATTTTTCTATAAATAGGAAGACAGGAGTACTATAGGTAGGCTTGAAGATGCAAAGTCCAGCGCTAAATTTCTTCAAAACTATGTTCAATCCTCTTTCCCCAGTTTTATGTCCTTCTCAGTTCAAAAAGTAGACGCCATTTCGATTCAATTCAAAACCCGAAAGAGCATGGTCGGACCTTCTCTTGACACCTCTGAGCTCCACCCTAAACTCGCCACCACCATCAAATTCCTATGTAGTTATGGTGGCAAGATTGCCCCACGTTATCCTGACTGCAACCTCCGTTACCACGGCGGGGTAACTCGTGTTCTCGTCGTTGACCGCTCCATTTCCTTCTCCGGTTAGCTCCTTTCCTTTTGTCTGTCCTTTTACTCTCTAGATTTTTGTTCCTTGTATGGTAGCCGGTAAAAAAAAGAAACTTCTTTCTGTTTTACTTGTTACTTGAGGTAAAGACGGGAACTTCTTTATTAATTTGGATTTGGGATTTTTCTGGTCTGTTGTGTGTTTGCAGAATTGTTGTTGAAGCTGGGAGAGCTGTGTGGGGCATCGGTGACGCTACGTTGCCAGTTGCCAGCTGAGGACCTGGATGCTCTGGTGTCGATCACCTCCGACGAGGATCTAGCTAATCTCATCGAAGAATACGATCCAGCGATGAAGCCAAAAGGGTCTTTAAAGATCAGAGCTTTTCTATCTTTTTCCAAAAAACATTATCCTCCTCCTCATCCTCCGTCATTTCCGATCGGCTTGTCCAAATCATCATCATCCTCATCGTCGACGTCGTCTAATGATCAGTGTGTTTATGTCGCATCAAACTCTACTTTGAGGTCTCAATATCAATTTTCCAGCATTCCGGTGGTTTATCCAGTAAAGATGGTTCCTCACTATGGTTACCATTTTCACCGCAATCCCACTTATATCTACCTTGTTCACAATGGGAATCACTGGCGAAAACAGTGCCTGAACTGAATTGAGAACCGAGAACAAAGAAGTTACTATAAAATATAAAAAGGGGTTCTAAGAAAACAGCATACATACCAAGGCAAAACAGATTTGAGTCAGAAGCTATCTGATATGTTGTTGGGGATTGTAAGAAGGTGTGCTTTTTCGTCTGTGGGAAAATTAATGATATTTCAGTCCAATTTCCATTTGGATTTCAAACCAAAGAATATTTCTTGATTGTGCGTTGTGGAATCCTGTTCTAGGATTGTTTTTATAGCCGTTTTGCATTGCCCATTTGTGGATTGGATGCCTCTGCTATATTCTGCCAGCTTCCTATTTGTTTGCGAACAACGTTTTCTTCGTAGACCTTTAAATTTCCTCGACACTTCGCGATATGCCAGTCTTTTATACATAGTTGATATATTCATTTGTGGATATTCTTTTCCCCTGTTTCTTCCATTGTACTTAACCCTTTTCTTCTCCTTTCTTTCCTTTTTCCTATTGTAGGAGATTGGTTAACTTGTCTATAACATTCTTGGCTCATCTGTTATCGCGTGGATATGTCTAAGCCATTTTAAATCTCAGTTCTCTGCTTTTGTTTAATTTGTTTTCTTTTGGCATTATACCATGAATTTTCTGTTGCAGGTTGAATAAGGAATCAATTAGTCTAACTTGGAGATGCTGGGGAAGTAACTGTTGGTATATTTGGATTGAAGTAAGAAGTTCTTCGTATGTTTTCTTTCATTTCTTTTTTCTTTATTCCTTTCCATAAAATGTAAATTAAAGTGTTATAACAGTAGTCTAATTTTACAATTACCTAATTTTAAGAGTAAACGCCTTAGAAGTGATGATAACCGTTCCATGTAAACAATAGTAGCAAACTACAGGTTTGAAGAATCAGTGAGTAGTTTAGGATCAAGACGAGGAAGTTGTACCTGGTATCCAGCCATAAACTATAGAATGACTTCTAAATCTAGAGGTACATGTTGGTGTATAACGTCCTTGAGTACCTATTGGGGTAATAATGGCCTACAGTTTAGTGTTTTAACAATTTATTTGTGAATTTGGATGTACTCTTTGTTAAGACATGATAGCGTAGATTTTCCAGGAAGGCTTAGTGATATGCATGCATCAAGCAGGAAGGACGAAACACGATATTTGCTCCAATGTTTTTGTCTTCCTCGTTTATTACTAAAACTCTATATCTTTCGTTTTGTCCCCCTTTCTGTTAGTATTATCTTCTATGATGTGATTCATGGGCCATGGCTAACTGGTGAGAGTGATTTTCCTTTTTTTTATCAGATGTACTCCTAATCCTCCTAAGAGGGTTGTAGACCTGCAGAGAACTGGTGAGAGTGGCTGGACTTGATTGTCATCACACTACTCCAGAGACGTGATGGCGAAATATAGATAGAAAACACTTGGGGACCATTGAGAATCATCAAGGGTTCTTGTCTAGTGAATTAATTGGACATGTAATAGAGATACGAATTGGCCTTATTCGGACATTAACGCAGATAAAATTAAATAATAGTGAAAGTGACCGTTGGCCTCTGGGATTAAGAGGGCTCTCCACTCAGTCTTCGAAACGAAGATTCCTCATTGCTGTCGTGGGGGAATCTGAGACCACATATGAAGAGATTTTATTAACAATCTAAAACAAAACATCGATCTTCTCTCGAATTTGTACACCTATTTTAGCCCGACAACCATTTCAATGTACAATTCAACAGAGTTCCCATGTCTAAATTGCCTCTGATGATTGCATTGCTTCGTCTATAGCAGTGTTTTGTACCGCTTCTTCAGTAATACGTGGTTATTTAGTTTGTTGTGTTGACAGATTCTGTTTTGTACTAAATCTCTCTAACTGATCTACACTTTTGGGGCGGCGAGCTCGAAGATGAGCTCGTGAGAATAACTTTGAAGATATTATTCCATGATCATGATGGATATCTGTTAAATTTTATATAATTGGGCCTATATAAACTGAGCACATATAAGTCCAAATGAAGTTCCATCCTAAAACCAATTGGTGATAGGAGGAGTAACTCACTAGGCTTATATGCATGCTCAAGGCCTTGTATTCTTTCAATGTGGGACAAACTCTCACTTATATTCCAACACGCCCCCCTTACGTGTGGGCTAATTTAGGGCCCAACACGTAACACAGTTTATCTTGTCGAGGTGGTGACGTGCAACCCAAGAGCAACTTGCTCTGATACCATGTTAAATTTTATATAATTGGGCCTACATAAACTGAGCACATATAAGTCCAAATGAAGTTCCATCCTAAAACCAATTGGTGATAAGAGGAGTAACTCACTAGGCTTATATGCATGCTCAAGGCCTTATATTCTTCAAGGTAATGGTTCATCAATCATTATATATGACCAGACCTACACTTGTCTGCTTCTCATTCCAATTTTATGTATCATTCTCATTAAACACAAGATAACAACTTACAAGCATCTTTTTCAAAATATGAAAAATACCCTTGTTTTCATAGTATAATCCATAATCCACAAAATATATTTTATACTATTGTCAAGAAGTTTATTCCTCGTTTGAAATGGAACATGAATGTAAGCACATTCTCCGGATAACTTTTTACCTCGTCACATATGATATATATTGCCAAGGTTTATATGGTCTTTGATTGAAAAAGGCAAATGTAGACTTAGTCAGGAATATAAATGTAGGCACAAGTGAGAGGAAATATTTTCTTAATTGCATCTTTGCGTAGAACAAAAATAATCCTGAATCTATAAAGTAGAAAAATAGAATTGGTTCTAGAAAAATTCAGTTTGATTGCCCCCTTTTACACACATCTTCATTTACTGTTGTAGGGAATTTAAATATAGATGATAGTATCGACTTATCATACGTTCATATCACTTATTTGGATAATGATTGATTTCTACAGTTAAAGAATACTTGAAAGAAATTTCTTTTCTCTTCTGTAGAAATCTAATCGATCAAATGATAACCTATATATTGAATTAGAATTATTCTCTTATATAGGTAATTTCAAATTTTCAATCGCTATTTAATAGTTAGACGTCAACCGTTGCTTATACCTGTCTAATAGCATGAGCTACCAATATACAATGAGAGCTAATTGCCATATATTTACATTTAGACATGACAATATAGTGAATGAGCATGCATAAAATTATTATTGGTATCTATATGTTTAATTTTACAATGAAATTTATGACTTTTATTATAGTTGATTATTAGTGGATTAATATTGCTTTTAATGACTCTTAAATTAACTAAGAATTGTCTAAGTCGCATGACTTCGTGTACTGTTACTAAAAATGCTATAAATTCAACTTTTATTGTGGATAACACACCTGTAACATCCCATATGCTATATATATATAAGAGATAACATTTTCTTTTCCCCATTTTCTCATAATTTTATTTTAACCCCTCCTGAATACTATATTCACGAATTCCCTCTCTCTAACTATTTTTTACCAATGGTGACTCAAACCAGTTAGTATTATATACCAATCTTTTCCTCTCGACGAGCCCGTCACAACCATACCTATTTAAGCTGCAATAATCACCGAAATGGTTGTAAAAATTGAGGAGAAAAATCAACGAAAAATACCAATCGTCGATATGTCACTTCCGATGGTTGTTGTGGGCCACTACCACCACCATTCGACTTGTCTTGATGTCAGAACAAAAGTCCCATGGTCTTGCCGCTAGCTGCTGCCCAGATCACCACCGATTGATGGAAAAAGATGTTAGGGTTTCAACTTGTTTTTCTTCAATTTGTTCAAATTTGTTGAGAATCTAAGTATGTTGCTAGGAGAAAGTTGTTCTACTCATCAAGAGCTTTCATTTAGTATAAAAATTGTTGAATTCTGAGACTAAAGATTTTCCGGTGATCGAGAGGTACTGTTCCGGTGACCATTTTGGTCATTTTTGTGAAAAAATT
The DNA here is from genome assembly GCA_025629805.1 of Erythroxylum baracoense. NCBI lineage: Eukaryota > Viridiplantae > Streptophyta > Magnoliopsida > Malpighiales > Erythroxylaceae > Erythroxylum > Erythroxylum baracoense. The sequence continues at coordinate 5,710,580 of JAOTAY010000001.1, forward strand.
TCTAAATTTTTTCAATATTATACTAATCATATTTCTCTGAAGAACCATAGTGAGATTTTCAACGGTTTGCGAATTAAAAATTATGGAACATTTAGGCAAGAATAGGAGAAATTTCCGAATTTCATAAATGGACTGCTTAGGTAATTTGGATGATACCTAAATTGCTATTTGAACCCAATAACTCCTAATTAGCACTGATTGAGATATTTTCTTTCGATTTACTAGGTATAGCAGGAGCGAGACCTCTATCGGACGGTTCAGACAGACGAATTCAGTTACCAAGTAAGTTCATATCGACTTACTATTACTGTAATTATACCAGCAAGTAAATATTGTTTAATGTTGGTATAGATGACAACATGTAGCAATGCATAACTACATTCATATGTATGTGTATATATATATATATATATATCAATCGATACTTATATAACGAACGCATATATACGGTAATGCATACTCGCTTGAGTATAAGCCTTTATATCAAATTAACTGAGTGGATATACTTAATAATTTGATATGTATTGCTATGTTTGATTATGGGGAATAAAAGATCTGTAGGACGTGCTACCTGATAGGTATGTATCAGGACCAGATGCGCACTGGTTATGACTTATGAGAGTTGTTTTGTTTATGATATTGAGATATGTTATGAGTTGATCCTGATTGATGGCTCCCGATCGAATCCTTTTTTGTGATGCTTATGATTTTGGACGTTTTGAGCCAAGGCTGGTCTATTGGTGATGCTTGGCTCCCTGTAGCTCCTTTGGATTAAGAGAGCCTTACGACTATTAAGTATGGGAGCATGGCTGGGCCATTGGTGATGCATAACTCCCCATAACCTTCGAGGCTTAAAGTTGTGAGGACTTACCCTTGGAGATTAGAGTCCTACAGATATTCTTTCCCACAATTTATTTGTATTGTTGATATGATTGAATGTATTTTCATATTTATGCATGGCTGTGCACATAGAATTGGGTATCGTAAGACGATGTGAGCTTACTCAGTGAGATCTGACTCCCCTCAACTTTATTTTTCAAGTCACCTGCCATCGACTTCGCAACAGTGACTCTAGTGACGTGTCCATTGCAGCTACCTTTGTTTGTGTATATTCTTTCTTTATTTTCATTTATCTTGTATTGTAGTGTCTGTAGTGACAGGATTTTACGAGTTGTAAAATTTCTTTCTGACACGCATTATTGTTATTGTATTGTATGGACTTGCTACGTTCTTAGGGTTTGAATTTATTTTGTTGTTAGTGGTAGGCTTACGTGTGATTTGGGGCTTCAAACCTCAATTTCACGTGCTGGTTAGGCACTCGATTCAAGTCGTCACAAAGTTGGTATTATAGCCTAGGTTATAGATTTATGGCGTAGGATATTCTTTAGTTTGTCACTGCGAACACATAGGAATCCACTCCTTTTTAAAGTCACCTCTTACATAATACGTTCATATTCTCACTGATGGTACTGACCATACTTTTGCTTTCAATTTCAGCATAAATAGACGCACTCAATTTCTCGCTCGACTTGAGCAAGAGGGTCACAATGAAGCTTCAGCTCAGGATGAGACATTTGCCCCTGTCGATTTAGTTGGAAGGCGTGGTAGACGCAAACTAACCCAGACACGAGAGATCCTATCAAGGCGTCGGAGGTTTTACAAGGAGTTCCTGGTGCACTTATGTTTGATATACATGCATTCCTAGCAGGGATAGAGGCTAAAAATGCTATGTTTCGAGACTCGATGATGATGATGTAGTAGATGGTGATGCAGCAGCAACAACCAGCTCCCCCAGTGACAGTCTAGAACAAGATGGGTCAGATATGCAATTATCTATAAAATATGCAAGGTCTCATCCGATAGAGTTTGACAGAAGTAAACCTCAGGAGGTTATTGATTTTCTCGATGAGGTGGAGATGCGAGGTAGGAGGCTGCATTATTCTGATACACAGCTGGTGGGTCTGGTAGAGACGTCTCTGCAAGGGATGGCTAAAGATTGATACAAAGATCATATCCTTCCACACTTGGGTACAATGACTTGGTTGCAATTTAAAGAGAGATTTATGAACTACTTCCTCTCCTTTGCAACTTATGAGACGCTCAGATTAGAGTTTCTAAACCTACACTATAGAGATAGGACAGTGGACGAGTACACCACAGACTTTATTCGCTTGAGTCGTTATGCCCCCAGAGATTGGTTTAGATGAGCTGAGGAAGAATAACCAGTATGTGTTAGGGCTAGGACCTCTTTTCATCAGTATGACTATGAGCTGTCGAGAGAAGTTCTCTACCTTAGTGGATATGACCAACCTGTTAGAGAGGATTCTAGTGGAGTTGGGTACCTTGTCTATGGTAGAGCAGAGTAGGAGGCACTCTGCAGGATCCTCTAGTTTTGAACAACGACAGTAACAACAATCAAACTTTTTGGCAGGGCTCAGTCAGAGTGCGAGTTCTTAACAGAGGTTTGTTTCAGCTCATGGAAAGGCAAGATCTGGCCGTAGACTTTGTTATGAGGTTAGAAATAGCACTGGACAGGATGTATTAATCTCTGTCAGTATCTACACCTCTAATTGATGTCATAGAGGTAAATTTGATCTACTACTCATGCCCGTGGAGATTAATGGTAGAAGATTGGTGGCGAATCTTATGGTATTGCCAGTTATAGATTTTGATTTAATATTTGGAATGGATTGGTTATCGCATCATTATGCTACCTTAGATTGTAGAAAGAAGGAAGTGATGTTTAAGATTCCATGGGATGTAGAGTTTATCTTTAAGGGGGATCGAAAGACTATCCCTTCCAACATAGTATCAACAGTAGTGGCCAACAAGATGCTCAGACAAGGGAACCAAGGATTTCGAGCCTCAGTCAAGGATTTGGCTATAGAGGACATCAGTCTCCAAAGCGTTCCGGTAGTTCAAAAGTTTCTAGATGTGTTTCCTGAGAAGTTACCAGAGTTAACCCCAGAGCAAGAAATTGAATTTTGTATTGACGTAGTACCTAGTACGGCTCTGATTTCTGTACCACCATATAGAATAACTCCTGCAAAATTAAAGGAATTAAAGAAGCAGTTACAAGATCTGTTAGTTAAGGGTTTTATCAGACCTAGCGCTTCCCCATGGGATGCACCAGTACTGCTTGTGAAGAAAAAGGATGGTTTTCTCTGATTGTGAATTGATTATCGACAATTAAATAAGGTGACTATCCGTAACAAGTATCCACTACCTCGAATTGACGATTTGTTTCACCAACTTCAAGGTGCTAAGTACTTTTCTAAGATTGATCTAAGATCACGATATCATTAGCTAAGGATCAAAGGGGATGATGTGTTTAAGACTGCCTTCACGACTCGGTACGACCATTATGAGTTTTTAGTAATGTCTTTTGGTCTTACAAATGCTCAAACAACTTTCATGGATCTAATGAATAGAGTATTCAAGTTGTTTTTAGATAGGTTTGTGATTGTTTTTATTGATGATATTTTGGCGTATTCGCGGGTAGATAAAGAGCATGCCAAACACTTAAGATTGGTATTGCAAACACTTCGAGAACATCAACTGTATACCAACTTCTCAAAATGTGAATTCTAGCTTGAGAGTGTTGCATTCTTAGGACACGTGGTATCTCAAGGCAAAATACAAGTGGACCTGAAGAAGGTAGAAGATGTGATGAATTGGGAACAACCTAGGACCGTGACAAAGGTATGGAGTTTTCTTAGGTTAGTAGGTTATGATCGAAGATTTGTTTAAAATTTTTCTAAGATAGCAGTCCCGTTAACCTGATTGACGTAAAAGAATGTCCAATTTATTTGGTCCGATGCTTACGAAGAGAGTTTTCAAAAACTGAAGGAGTGTTTAACTTCAACTCCAATATTAGCTTTACCAACGGAAGGTGGATGATTTCAATTGTACTTTGATGCTTCGAGAGTTGGTCTTGGATATGTATTTAAGGTGATTGCTTATGCGTCCAAGCAACTGAAGAAACATAAACAAAATTATCCTACGCATGATTTAGAGATGGTAGCAGTAATCTTTGCTTTAAGGATTTGGCGACATTACCTGTATAGTGAGACGTATGAGATTTTAACAGATCATAAGAGTCTAAAGTATATATTTTAGTAGAAAGATCAAAATCTGTGGCAAAGAAGGTGGATGGAATTACTAAAAGATTACGACTGTATAATCCAATATTATCCAGGGAAGGCAAATGTCGTAGCAGATGCTTTAAGTAGGAAATCCTCAAGTATTTTGGCGCGTATTGTAATAGAGAGGAGAGCTTTAACCAAGGAGTTACATGATTTGATGGATCAAGGTTTCAGATTTCATATACAAGAATATTACTAGCCAGCATCAGAGTGTTGTCAGTATTATTGGACAAGATTACGATCGCCCAAAGTAAAGATCCTAAATTCCAAAAACTTATTCATAACATTCAGGAAGGACGATGCGCAGATTTTGAAATCGGTAAAGAACGCAATCTCAGAATGAATGATAGACTATGTGTTCTAGGTATAAAAAACTTGAAAGAGGAGATTTTAAAGGAAGCGCACTATGCTGCATACAATGTGCATCTAGGTTCTACCAAAATGTACCATAATATTATAGATATGTATTGGTGGGACGATATGAAGAAAGTTGTGGCTGAATATGTTTCTAAATGCTTAACATGTCAACAAATAAAAACTGAGCATCAGAAGCCCTCAGGTAAGCTATAACCATTGCCAATTCCTTAATGGAAATAAGAGAGGATCACGACGGATTTCGTTGTTGGCCTACCTCATACAAGAACTCGATGTTATTCAATCTGGGTGATTGTAGATAAACTGATGAAATCAACACATATTCTACCTGTGAAGACTACTTATTCAGTGTGCAAGCTTTCTCAAGTTTTTATTGATCAGATAGTGTGCCTCTATGGAGTACCTGTATTGATGGTTTCAGACCGAGGATCACATTTCACATCTCAGTTTTGGAAAAATTATAGGAAGTATTGGGCACCAGATTAGATTTTAGTACGACATTTCATCCTCAGACTGATGGACAGTCTGAAAGGACAATTTAGACCTTAGAGGATATGTTGAGGATGTATGTGATAGATCTTGGTGGTAGTTGGGATTGACACGTGCCTTCGATTGAGTTCGCTTACAATAATAGCTACCATATTAGTATTAGGATGGCAACATACGAGGCATTGTATGGATGAAAATGCAGGTCTAAAATGTTTAAGGAGAAGGTAGGCGAGAGGTAGTTGCAGGGCCCAGAGTTAATCAAGATCACGTTAGAGAAGATCTCATTGATCAAGCAAAGGCTAGAGACAGCTGTCGGTAGACAGAAGAGTTACGCTGATCCGAAGAGTAAGGAAGTGGAGTTTTAAGTTGGAGATTTCATATTCCTTAAAGTATCTCCAATGAAGGGTGTGATGAGGTTTGAAAAGAGAGGAAAATTGTCTCCAAGGTATATTGGACCTTACGAGGTAATTGAGAGACTTGGAAATGTGGCATACTGGTTGGCATTACATTCAAACATAGCCCAAGTTCATCCAGTATTCTATATTTCTATGCTTCGCAAAGAATATCCCTTCCTATGTACTCCAACCGAAGAGCGTGGAAGTGAGTGAGAATTTAACCTAAGAAGAGGAGCCAGTGGCTATCGTGGATTCACAGGTATGACAGCTTCGATCAAAACAAACTCTCATGGTTAAGGTGATGTGGAGGAATGGTTGCATTGAAGTAGCTACTTGGGAGACAGAGCGAGAGATGAGATAATTGTATCCATACATATTTCCTTAATAAACCTTATTATAAAATTCGAGGACGAATTTTTTGTAAGGGGGAGATAATGTAACATCTTGT
>JAOTAY010000001.1:5725750-5750386 GCA_025629805.1 Erythroxylum baracoense
CCATAATTTAAATATAATGACAATATATATTATATATTTTTAAAAAATTAAGTAACGCATTTACCGACGGAAAGAAATGTCCGTTGGTAAATACATGACCAGTTATTGACGGTCCACGAGTTCTCCGTTAATAACGATAGAAGGAATTACCGACGGAAACCTATATCCGTCAGTAAAGCTTTTAGCAAATATACCGACGGTAAGAAACTTACCATTAGTAAATATTCTGACGGAACAAAACAGCGGTCGCTAAATAGTAACGACGGTCAAGCATAGAGTAAACCGTTGGTATATTTACCGACAGTAACAAATGTACCGTCGGTAAAGTTACCGACAGAATATGCATTAACCGTCAGTAAGTATTAGCTACAACTGATTCTATGACGCTTTCGTCTGTCAGAAAATTCCTTCGTTAATATTTATTACCGACGGAATGATTGTGTTTTCTGTCGGTAATTTCCATCGCAAAAAGACGTTTTCCTTGTAGTGTATCCTCGAGCACCTCAAGTTTAAGGATATTTGCACCATTGCTATGATGAGACTATCATTGACACTAGAATAGATTATCCATATGATTGTCTCATCACAGGTCATCCAATGTACTTACTACTCTTGTTAGCCAAATCCTCTTTCTTCTTCTTCTTTCCACATTTTTCTTTCTTCTTCCCTAGCTCTCCACGCACTCTTCTCTTCTCCTCTCTTCTTTCCCGATTTTCTTCTTCTTTTTCTCTTCTTTCTACTTAGCCAAGACCACATTTTGCCTTGGTTTCTCAATTTTACCCTTCATTTAACTTGTCCTTCCTATTTTACCCTTCTTTTGTCCCTTATGTCTAATACAATAACTAATTCTAACATCTCCATGTAATAACCCTAATTCTATTAATGCTTGCTAAAAATGACTAAATTCTAAGAAAATAAATAAATAAATCAATGAATAAAAAATAATAAAAAAATTGGGGTCCAACATTTCTCCTACCCTTAAAGAATTTCATCCTCGAAATTCTTACCTGAGTCTACAATGAGGTGTGGATACTTCTCCTGTATGGCTTCCAAAGGCTCCCATGTTGCGTCCTCTCTGGCATGATTCTTCTATAAGACTTTCTATCGGGTCTGATTTCTCTACTGTTGAGGTACTTGTAACCTCATTTTGGACTAATGATTGAGAGATTATTGGCTCTATTTTGACATCCTATTATGGCCACATATTGTTATATTAATCTGGGGATTTGTTTCTATTATTCATTGATGTTAGTTATGCTGTCCAAGTGAGAGAATGATATAATTTTATCATTAATTTTGCGGCCTAGCATAACAAACAACAAACATAATTTGTACAAACTCCGATTAATTAGATGTCAAGATCTCATACGTGTCATTGGACTTGTATTCATGGACTTACTATAATGGGTAGGCTTGACCCATGTTTGAAGTGCACTGGAGGCCCTACTGCTAGCCAACCTTAAATAGAAGTCACCCCATTGAGAACTGTATGTAGATTTTTCAGGGTTTGAAATAGTAGTAGTTAATCCTTTGCATCTCTGTCGCTTCGCTTCACAGAAAACAACAATGGATTCAATTGCTCCTCAGTTTCTAAGTATTTGTCCATCCAATTCTTAAATCTAGCATGTTGTAATCATATGGTTAGTCTAATTGTATTAATTAATCATGACATTAATCAATAATTTGGTTTTAATTATTCTTTCGGAAGGCGTACAACCTAGCTGCCACTAACGAGAGAGGGGAAGAAGCTTGAAGTGAGGTATTTTTTCCTGAGGAGAATGAGAAGAGGCATAAAAAATTTTGCGTTTTCATTTCCCTCTAAACTTTTCCGTTATAATTTTCCTCCTATAACTATTATTTGGCGACGATTTGTAAGATGGTCACTAAAAGGCATACTATTGGCGTGTTGTCAAAGGTCAACTTTTAGGCTTAGCTACGTTATTTGAAAATCGTAATTAAAAGTGGCCATTTTTAGTTTTACAAAACTTATTCTTTTGTGATGATTTTACACAAGCAACACCAAAAGCTTAGTTTTTGGTGACGATATTTGAAAATGTCGCAAAAGAGTTATTATTTGGTGAAAATTTTTAAAATTGTCCCTAAAAGTTTACTTCTAGCGACGAATTTTAAAACATATTCAAATGTCTCTTTTGTTGAAGAGAAATTAGAAAAGGGTAGAAAATGTGTGACTAAAATTGTATGATAAGAAAAAATGTTTAGAAATGAAATCAGGATAAAGAACAATGTGACTAAAATTGTATGATAATGAGAGAGGAAGTTGGTCTACCATCACTATAAATATATAAAATTTATTCATAAAGAAGTAATGGAAAACAATAACTAATTCAATTGCTTTGTCTTATTGTCTTTTAGTCCTTCTAATACTATTCCATTCTCCTTTTATCAAGAAATTTCCGTCAACCTAATGCTATATCCTCCTCCAAATTATACAAAAGACATAATTACTCTTTAAATCTCTCAACTCTAAAAACCTTCTCAATTAGCTTCTAAGTATACCCTTCGATTATCCTGTAAACTTACAAAATAGACAAAGCAATGACTGAGTGGCATGACTCACGAGGATTTGTCTGAGAAAGCCTTTTTTGAAGTAAGGCTTCTTTCTATTTGCCAGTGTTTCTACTTAGACTATTTGCTCCACTTTCAGGGGGCTCAACTCTGTAAAGTTTCAGGAGAACATTGCATATCATCCTCAAAACTAGTTATTTTGCTTGATAGATGTAGCAAAAAGATACTATAAGAAAAAGATAAAGGTATGAACTTTGAACTATTTTACACAGAAGCCAAAAGTGTCAAGTATTGATATCAGTTGATGAGTGTCGAAACATGAAAGTCTGAACTGTTGAGTGAAGCAGAAGAATGGATTATAGTAATCTAAAAAGGAAAGTTTGTCGTTTCCCGTCCTCTTTCTTCGTCCACTTGCTGATTCCTGGAAAGATTTTTGGGAGAGTTCTCTAATCTGATCTCTCTGCTACTATCGTTAACAGTATTGCTTTTTGATGCATAACCACTGGCGAACAAAGTGAAGTAAATAAAGTTAAGGACTCCAAGACCAGCAATGACATAATAGTAGTAATCAAGCCGACTATGATTGAGGTCATGACCACCCAACCATGAAGATTTGCCACTTTTGTCCCTGGTTACTTTGTCTATGACGTTGACAAGGATTGAATTTATGTAACTCGCAATCGATGAGCTTAAAAAGAACAATGCTCCCCCAATTGTTCTCATGCTCTCTGGCATTTGTGTGGTGAGGAATTCCATGATAGCAATTGCAGCAAAAGCTTCAACTAATCCGGACAACACAAACTGTGGAAGGAGTACAGCAATGGTTAAAGGGGAGGGAAATGTCTGCTGTTTTAGTGCCGAGTCTCGACGTCGCTTCTCAACAATTGCAGCAACCACCATGCACAGAATTGAGATCAATATCCCAATATTGATCCTTTGCTTTATTGTCAGTCTTTTCCCCTTCCCAGTTAACTTCTTCATCCAAGTGACATAAATGCGTTCGTAAATGAAGATCCATATTGAAAGTGCAATCATTGATGTAAGATTAATCCATCCAGGTGGGACTTTAAAATGTGTTCCAATCTTTCTGTTTGTTTGAATTGCTTGGAGTGCCCCAAATTGAGTCTGTTGATCCATACACAAGAAGCAACCAATCCCAGATAACCAAACCGGTAATATGCCTACTAAGCATTTCAGTTGCTCCACTTGTTGCAAACTGCATAGTCTCCAAGAATTCTTGGGCTTGCCTTCCACGTCTAATTCATTTGGATCTGCAATTATAGCGGCCTTATCAAGGAAATTGAATCTTCCAGTATGAGCAAGCGGTATAGTCTGCGAGTCTGATCCAAAGCTTGGAGGATCATAAAAGGAATGCGGAGAATATTGCCCAACAGTGATTCGGTGCTTTCTACTTGCAGCTATGATCACTTTGGCAACGTCCACAAATACGCTGCCCTGAGGCTTCTTGTAGATATAGGTATGGCGACCAATCAGGAAAAGGGATATGGAGACAACTAGGCAAGCTGTTGGTAAAGCAAAGCCTATAATCCAACTTACTTCTGTCTGAATGTAGACAATAGAAGTTAGAGCCACCAATAGAGCAACCGTGAATAAGAAGTACCACCAATTGAAGAAGCTTTCCAGTTGTGCTCTTCCCTTTTCTGTTGTGCTATCAAACTGATCAGCTCCAAAAGCAATGTTGCAGGGTCTAATGCCACCAGCTCCTATTGCCAATAGTACTAGACTGCTAAAAAGAAAACCAAGCTGCCATTTCTGCGGTTGTGGACAGATGGATTCCGCAGTGCATGCAGGGGGTCTTAGCTGAGGTATGCTCGCCGTCATAGTCAATACTGCCATTCCCTGCACAAGTTCCAAAATGAATGCAACTTATTTAAACTTGATGAACTAATATGTTTCCTCGTAAAGTTATCAGAAAAAGGGAATTTTACCAGAAGAGTTGATATGCTGCCATAGAGAAGGGTAAGAAACTTGCCCAAATACGCATCAGAAAGAAATGCACCTGCTAGCCCTGTAAAGTTGGAAGAGCCACCCCAAACAGAGGTAACTGTGACAATGCTGACGCCTTCCATGTTATATTTACTTCGTAGATAAACACTCATATTCCCTATCAAGCTCATTGAAGCCACCTTCTCAAATGACTCGTTCCCTTCATAAGACAAAACCCCACACGCAAAGAAATGAACGTATAACCTTAGTATCATATAGAAATAGAAAAACAGAAGGCCAAGCATGCACTTCCATACTAGAGTGCGAAGTAAGTACCAAGAATGTATTTTATGGCTCGCCATCCTCCTGCTTTCGTAGCAAGAGGAAGTTCTGATGCGTCATCATCCCTCTGCGCACGTGAAGACATTTGTCTTGCATCTTCCATCTTTGTTTCCTCCCGCTGTTCTTCCCAACAAGTATAGGCTCAGTAACGCCATTACCATTCAAGTTATATTTATAAAGATTTTTATGACATGTAATAATTCAATGTGACAGTTCCCGGAAAGCCAGTTCTAAGAAATTTTAACTAAGGTCCAATTTTGGTGGAGGATGACTAGAATTTTCTTCTCTTTTTTTTTTTCTTCAATATCATCACAATTCACACATGGTTAAACTAATTAATCAGATAATAGAGCGCTTCTCCTGCAGGAATAAGAGTTAGAAGAGATTAAAAAGTCAAATCTTGCATTTCTACAAACTCAGTAGGGAAAGCGGAAGATGATCGGGAGCTGTCTTGTATGATTTATTTGCATACATTTATGAAAGGAAAAAAAAAGTAGAGAACAAAACAAATTTGAAATAAATCAAACTTTTACAAGCTCAAAAATTAATTAAAAAAAAGGAAGAAGTTGGTCCTAAACTTAAATTCCACCATAATTTTGCCAAGAAAAATTGATTATGTTTATAAAAAAATTAGTAATTTCTTGATGTAATTGAACTATTCATTAAACAAATTAGAATTAAATTCTACACTGTTTTCAAATTTTATTTAAGTAAATATAAGTATTAGAAATATGATAGTATTTAAAGTGAAGTGCAATTCTTATAAACAGATTGTCAATTTTTTTTCTTTTATTTATGTTTTAATTGTTACAAAAATTTAATATTTTCAGGTTAAAAATATTTACTTTTTCATAATACATACATGTGGATATAATACTTGTATAACTATATCATAGGTATATATTTTTTAATAATTATAATAACTTGCTTATAATCTAAAAATAATTTTTATGTTTAACTTTAATTTGTATAGTCTATTTTTAGTTTTAATAAATAATAGTTATTTTCATCATGATTTATTTTTACAATAAGAATTACTTTATGTCCTTCTAAATATTGATATAATTAAGATTAATAAAAAAGTAATTTTAAATATATATAATTATTTAAAATTTTATATGAACAAATATATGTATGTTTTATATTGTTTTATACACATTTTGCATAGATATGGAAGATTATATATATATAACATACAACTAACGAGATGTTGAAAACTATTAACACTACAAGAAAATTAGTAATTAGTGATGGAAAATTACCGACGGAAACCAAACCGTTGTAAATTACCGACGGAAAATCATTTTCCGTCAGTAACATTGTCGGGAAAATTTTCATTTAGTGACGGTAATAATATCCGTTGGTAAATATGGAAGGAAATTATTCCAACAAATATTTCGACGGAATTTAATGACAGTAGAAATTTTCCGTCGATAAAGAAGGCAAGAATTCTTTGACGGAATAAAAAAGTTTTGAGTTTTCCATCGATAAATTTTAAAGGAAAAAGTCATCGTTTCCTTTGTCTTCATCGTTTTAACTAAAAATGAAAACGACGACATCGTTTTCCTACGCATTTAACCCACTTGAAAGAGCCCCTGTTTTTTCTTCTTCGTTTTTCCTCTCTCCTCTGCGTTTTCTCCTTCATTTTTCCTCTCCTGTTTCTCTGTCGTGGATTTCTCTTCTGGTCATCGACGTTTGTCTTCTCCTGCCATTGTCTTTATGTCCTTCGGTGGAGGTAAGTTGTTCTATGTGATTTTTTGTATAACACGTGTTGGCGGTGTGATGTTGGATGTATTTCTAAAGAATATATTTAATTTATTCATTTATTTGGGTATTCTGTGATTGGAAAACAATTTAAATGTATAAATGTTAGTGATGGAAGGGATAAGATGTGATTTTGGTTGTGATATTAGGATAAATTTCGATATATGTTAGGTGTTTGATGAATTGCCTGTTATGTTGATGTTAAACAATGGGAGTATTTTGCTTATGTAGGTGTATTCAAATAACTAGAGGCATTGTGTTTGGGTTATGGATAATTGAAGTCTTTTATTTGTAGAAGTGTTTAATTAATAAGCATGGTTTAAAGTTTACCTTAGGATTTCTTTTCCTTCTTTCTTGACGAAGATTATATTCTTTTTCTTTATTGGGTTTTGAAGATTTACGAGATATTTTTTTACATCATTTTTTAAACAATTGCTTATAAAATTTTGAAGCACTTCAATAGTCCATTTTTGGGCAAAGCATGATCATGAACCAAAAGTTTGGAAAGTGAGTAAAAAATTCAACTATTTGATGGACTAAGGAAAATGGAAATTCTATAATAATTAATGGTGGTTGCAAAAGCTTTATTTTTAAATTCTTGCATATGTGGTAGATTTGGACATAAAACTTCCTTCATTATATATTATAATTGCTAATAGTCATCTTTTTAGAAGTTAAATGTGAGTTATTGTACTAGAACTACCAAAAAACTATATTTAAATCTAGTGTGACCATATATATATGCATACTTAGTGATGGAAGATGGGTTAAGTGGTTGTTCTCTCTCATCCCACAGGTGTTGTAATATGATCTTACACTTTTAATATATTAATCCCTTTGTGTCCAATTTTCTAAATGGTAAACATAGTATGATGTTGTTGTACAATTTAAAAGAAAATATTACGTGATAAAATAGTGATATCTTACAAGATATACGTTTAGATTTTTTCTAATTTAATTGTCAAAACAAATGGGCGAAGAGATATTTTAATAAAAGACGATTAGTGGATACAACTTGAATTGATAAGAGGGAGACAGGTGTGAAAAATGTGAAAATGGGGGGCAAAAATAGGAAGAGGACTTCATAACATTAGAAAAAGAAAAGGTCGGTATTTGGAACAACCCATAGGAAATGTAGGCAATGGCCCCTGGTTTTCCTTTTCTCTCTGGGAAATCAACTTTATTTCTCTTTCAGCCTTGTGCAAAAAAGAGCTTGATGGATTTGAAGTTCGAAATTCTTAAATTGATGTTCATGGTGTCTTTGCTTTATCTTATAAACTTTTGAAGATGAAGAAAATTTTTATGCCTGTTGTAGTCCTTTTCAAATAGTGGTGCATTCCTACCAGTTAACTAATTAGCATCATATGTTTGTCTTTTAGCTTAAATAATAGATTTTCTTTGTATTGCATTATATATCAAAACTCAAATTGCCTTATTTTCTGATTTGTTTGCTTTAATATATTAAAAATATAACAAATTTATTGAACAAGTGTATTATATTAAATATGAAATATTCTTTTTCGCAAGCCCTATTTTATGTTGAATAATGTCGCTCATCCTTCTTCTTTGTAGTTTGTAGTTGTTCATCCATCCAGGAAGGTCGTCCAATCAATGTCTACCATATATGTTGCTTTAATAATACATTAATTAGATGCGTTTGAGTTTTGCGTGAATGCAAAAGAGGTCTTGATTTTGTGTTGTTGTTTAGAATATTCGTATAATCATTGATGAGTTTTTATATTCTTTAATAGTTTAAGTATTTATGTTTGGGTTATGTTTGAATCATTGAAGAGTAGATTTATGATTACATAAGTATTTACTGTATGTCGAATGAGTTTGAGGTCTTATGGATGATTTCGAGACAGTTACTTTTCAGATGAAGCATCACATTCTGCAGCTGAAACAAAATCAGATGTTATACCTACAGCTACTATACTTACAGATGCGACATCACCTTTTGTACCTACTACTACACCATCCACCAACACTATACTAACAGAGATATTAGGAGTAAACGATGTGGATGAAGGAGTCGGCCTCCAACCTGGAGCTGAGAAGAACTTACATCACAATTGTCAACAATTTGTAAGTAAAAATATATGAAACACCATATGTTTATAATTAGGTCATAGGTTTAAATTTAAAAATGATATAAATTTGTTTTTATATTAGGTTGATTCTGTCTAGACCGTGCTCAAGAAACATAACATCAAAATTTAAGAAGAAGATTGATCTTGAGGATTATATATAGAAAAATATCTCTTAGGTGACAAAGGATTTTTATTATCAGGAGTTTGAGGTACAAAAAATATATCTTTTGTATTTTTTAATTAATTTTTATACATTAATTAGATAAATATTGTAGGTTATAAGTACTTATTGTATGTTTTTTCTTTTTCAGAAAGAATTCTTTTGGGATTCTGAATTTGACGTGATTATTATAAAGTATGGGAGAGACGAGCTCATACATGTTATAGAGACTTTATTGGTGCTATATACAAGACTAGTGTACGACTTATATTTCTAAAGAAATATGGAGTCGTTAGCAGTAATATTGGACATCACCTGAGGCAATATCCATTTCAAACTGTAATTCTACCAACAGATATGGAGGATCGAGGGGAGAGAGTCTTCCCGTATACACTGGAGGATTTATTACCTACTACGCGTATGTAGAGAGACTTGTAAGTATCTACACTTTCCACTTATATTCTGATTTTTTTACTTTGATATTTTTCATTTTAATTTGATGCAAGAATTTTGGAATGAAAATATATGTATTATGGAGAATGATAATGTTATAAATGTCTGGTGCCATACGTGGTTATGTTGTTGAGTTACTTTATTTGTTCAACAGAGGGTAAATATCATTAAAATAGATAAAATTTTGCCGAAATTTTTGTAAATTGTAGTTCACTTTTAACATTTTATTTTGATGTGGGAAAAGTCTATAGGCAGGAAGCCTATACCCCGTTAGCTCTTTTTACACACTCACACTAAGAAGCATGACGGTGTGACCTTCGTCAATACCAGATGCAGAGACCTAAATGTATGTGAAATTTATGCTTTAATATTAATGCTTAATAATTATCACTTATTAACATAAACATTGTCTTTTGATATGACCAAATATAAGAAAGTATTCAAAGACAGTCTCAACAGTCCGAAAATGTTGATGAGAGTCAAACCTATCTTCATGCAGTAGGTGGTAGGGATCATCGTGGAAGGATCTTCGACTTAGGTTCATTTGCAAACACATGTTATTTGCAATCCTCCACATCTACTACAAAATCATCTAGTAGGTGGTCTGCACCTAATGAAGTCCATGAGCTTCAAAGCACAGTATAAGCAATGGCAACTCAGTTGCAATAGTCGATGGAGTACATAGCCTAACTGCATAATAAGATGGATGAGTTAAAAGGGAAGGGCAGCACCTCATCTCAACATTCAAAGTATCCGCATTCACCAAATAAATAGAATAGTTGTAGTCATTTTGTATGAATTAAATACTTATTGTTGTAGATAATAACTTTTTGTTATCAATTAAAATTTTTTTTACTTTATATTATCAATTAATTTTTGTTTTAATAAATTAAATATAGAAACACATCAAAATAGTATCAACAGATAGTTGACAACTGTATAAGTTATACATTAATCATAACATTATCAAATAACATTAAATGTGGGGAAATTTAAAAAAAATATCAGTAAATTTACCTACGGAAAAATAAAATATGTCAGTAAAATGTAGTGAATTTACCAACAGACAACCAAGCTCCATCACTAAAATGTTGTAAATTTACTGACGGCTGGTCAATATTCATCAGTAAAGTTAGTCATGAATTCATCGACAGATTGTGGTATCCATAGGTAAGATTACTGACAGAAATGACATGTCCATCGCTAAATTTATCGACCGAAATAGATCTTCCATTGCCAATTTTACTAACAGCACAAAAATTACCTGGCCGTCGGTAAATTTGCGACGAAAACTCTGTACTTCATTACCAATTATTACCTATGGTCGTTTCTCCGACTACATGTTCCGTTGGTAAATTCCATCGCTAACTTAGTTTACCGACAGAAAACCTTCATATTCCATCAGTAATTTATGTCGCTAAACCCCATTTTTCTTGTAGTGTAAGGTACTTTTACATAACCCTAAAATAAATGTAAATTAATATCCAAAGTATGTTTCAAGTCTAATTCACTTCCTAAAATGCATATTAATTTTTTTTACTTTTATATTATGTGTTAGTTATTATAATAAAACATTAATATATTGTAAGTTTAAAGTTTGACTCACTTTTAATAACCCATGTACCACAATTTCCTTTAGTTATTAAATCCTTGTACATTGTACAAATAACCATATTAAATATAAAAATAAATAAAATTGATACTAATTTAACTTTCTTCACCATTAACTATTATTTCAATAAGATAAATACACAAATTTAAACTTATCAGTCAAATTCAAATATTTTATTTGACCAACTAAAGTTCTAAGCAAAGTATTTTGATGATAACAAAATATATTACTATTAATATTTTTGTCTTTAGTTATTAATAAGTTAATATGTGAAAAATCAAGTTTAATGGAAGAGTGAAGTGAATGAAGGAGCCAATTGAATTAATTGAGCAATCAAATGATGAAGAAAATGAGCAAAGTGGAGTACATATGCAATTCAAAAGAAGAATAAAGAACAAGCAGGAATCAAGCATGCCAAGTCTTAAAAAATTATTGTAATCCTTCTTCTAATCTTATTTTGGTTATTTCATTTCACTGTGGATTTAATAATTGCATTGATCATTTTTATACATGGTATAATCCATAAATCCTTTTATAGTCAAGAGGAAATTTATTTCGATCTTTAAAGAAAATATTTTAATCTTTAAACAAACTTTTGGGAAACTTTTGCAATATTTTTTAATCGTTTTTAATAAAAAATGTGTTTTGATATTTTAAATAACTTAAGAAAGTTTGGAATTTTATTTATGGAATTTTGGTTAACTAATTTGGTGATTTAGATGACTAATGTTGGAGTTTTGAATAGATTAGTTAACAAGTATATTAGTATAATTCACTAGTCTTTTGAAAAGATGTCCCATGAGTTTGTAATCACATTGATCAACTTATGTACCAGAATTTACTAAAATAGTCGACCATTATGCATATTAGTTGACCAATTTAGTACATTAGTCAATCATTGTGCATAATAGTTTACTAATGCAACTGTTACTAGTCATTATAATATTTCTAAAAACTGTTTTAATTTTTTAATGTAAAGAAACCGTATATAAATTATAAGAAATAGATTAGACGTACTAAAGAATTGTTAAGAGCCTTTAAATACTAGAGAATATATGTTTGCATCATATAATATATGTCAAGCCTTTGTTCATTGGTGTGAGTAAAAGGAGTTATTAAGTGGTATACTTACTACAATTTAGGAAATTTCTTGGGATATACTTTTTGTAAGTTCCTCTTAACCTTGAATAAGATTTATAAAGGGTTACTATTTAATTGTGAAAATGTAAAATGATTGTAAAGGTTTCTCTTCACATATCATAAAAAAGATAATATATAGACGACGCCGCTCTTCAACCATTAAAGTAAGAAGATAGTTAAATTCTGTGTAAAACTTAGAAAGCAGACTAGAGAAAGGGTTATTTGATTGAACTATTATAAACTAGTTTTGTTCTCTTTCTCTAGTCTCTTTTAATTATTATTATGATTACTTTATGGCATAATTATTTATAATATAGAAAATTCATTTATTAGTTTTCAAATAGGAGAAAATAAACACATAATTCACCTCTCTCTCGTATGCCATCCTTGGACCAACAATTGGTGTATGATCAAGTCTTGTTTCTATCAAAACTTGAGCAAAGTTCACTATGACACAATTTAACTCACTTTTTTATCAAAGGGGGTAAAAAAACTAATATTAGTATATTTTCAATTTAATGATTACTTATCTAAGAGAATTAGGATGAAATTCTTTCTTATAATATACTATTTTAATTTATGGGATATTTTACAAAAGAGTGAATAACATAGGAATAAAAATGGACTCATTTTGTTAACCACTATGGCAACACACATTTTTTTTATATTAGATATAATTGTGTTTTTTGATTTTTCAATGTATTAAAATGCTCGTGATATTTGGCACATACTTGATCTTACATATGTAAATTATTATTATAATGATATTCATTTTAATGATACTCATATTACTTATAATGAGCTTGATGAGAATCTAGATGCAAGTTAAAAATGGAGTCAAAATAAGGAGAAAGATCAAAGGAAAAAGAGGACAATAAAGATCACATATGATGATACAAGTGATTATGAAAGTAGAGATTCAAATAATAATATTTCTCATTTATGCTTTATATATAATAATAATAAGTTATCCTTAATTCGAATTCTCTTAATAATAATTGTTGTGATGATAATGATGATGATGATTTGTTTACGAAAAAATTATTAAATTCCTAGAAATGATGATCTTAAAAAGGAATAAATTTTCTTTCATGTATAAAAAGATTCAAGAACTTTTAAATGCATTTACAATTGAGAATGAGAAATTGAAATTTGATGTGATTGAAAGGATAAAATCTGAGAGTATGGTTACTGATAAAGATAAAGATAATATAAATGATTTAATGCATAAAAATGATGAGATATTGAAGAAAGAGACAGTGTGTTTAGAGAATCATTTTCTGAGTTCACTTTGACAATTGAAAAATTGAATAGTATTCTTGGAGCATGAAACAAATCTAATAATATGAATGGAAGTTGTTTCACGTATGGGAGTATACCATCCAATTCTAAGATATCTTTATAGGTAGGAAACATTTATGTGATGAGACAATGACTAAATTATCACATAAGTATCTTACTTCTTCTCAATGTGTAAAAGATCACATGCTCATCCATCATCCTCTATGTCCTAAGCAAAAGAAAATTTTCTTGCATTCATGTATGAGTCATGTACTAAACCTAAAGGGTATAACTAAAAATAGACATAATTTTTATACAAGGTCATCTTAAAAGAGCATAAAACATCCTACTCGTTCATATAGGAATCTTTATCATCGAAATAACATAAAGCAAGCTCATAAGCATTATCTTTCCC
This sequence comes from Erythroxylum baracoense, assembly GCA_025629805.1. Classification (NCBI taxonomy): domain Eukaryota; kingdom Viridiplantae; phylum Streptophyta; class Magnoliopsida; order Malpighiales; family Erythroxylaceae; genus Erythroxylum; species Erythroxylum baracoense. The sequence goes on from JAOTAY010000001.1 coordinate 5,739,481, forward strand.
ATTATAAGTATAAAGGTATAATACATACTCCCATTTAATATAGTTCATATTTCTATCAGAGAAGCATGCCATTTTAATTGATATGCAAGGCCTTTTTCGTACACAAAGAGAGCTTCTATTCTCCCATATATCCAAAATAAAGCATCATATCACCCATATTATCCAACAAGACCTAAAATGGCGTATAAGACATGCTCTTATAGGTCTTTCTTACATGACACTAACAGTTTTAATTCTAATCATAGAAGATGCTATTTTTGTGGTGATTGTGGACTTATCTACAAAAATTACTTTTTAAAATTGTTTCTTAAGTAAATTTAAAAAGATATGAGTTAAAAAAAGGTTTAACAAGTAATATATGTGACTTAAGCTTGTGTAGATGCCTATAACATATTGATTTCTTTACCTTATAGGTTGATATCATGTTGCATAAAATGAATATAAAAAATCGATATCACCTCTACATATAACAAATGAGATAGGTCAACTATATGTCTAATAACTACTTTCAAAAGAAATTTCCAAAAGTCCTCACATGATCCAAGTAAGGAAATTAATATCAAAATACCAAATTTTAAACCAAAGAAGGAAGAAAAGATGCAACCTTTGAGACATATAAAAGGAGATAACCATTTACTTCCATATTGGCAATATCGAAGAACATTTACATTGCATGCATTTTTAGGAGGAGATAGCATTATTGTACGTACTTAAGGGGAGAAATATAAATTGATTTTTAAAATTAGTGCTTGAGAATTATAAGAATAGCTCTTTGATTTTTTTAAATGATTTATATATACTTTTAGCCCATATGACAGAGTTTTTGAAAAAAAGGGAAGAGAGAATTTATTTATTTTTCATTTTAATTCTTATAGATTTATAAATTATATGCCTTTTCTAATGTGAAAAAAATAGAAGAGAATGTTGATATTAAAATTTGATCATTTCATGATATATTAATTAAGGGAGAACATGCAACATATATTACTTTAACATAGGAAAAACATACTAAATGTCATTTATTTTTCTCAATATTACTAAATATTTTGTCATCGTAATAAAAAGAGAAGATTATTAGACCGAGTGAGGTTCTAATATATTTTTACCATAAAAAATTATATTACTCCTAATGCTTCTACACTTTGTGATATTAGTAAATTAACATGTGTTATATAGATATGGAAGATAGAATTAAGAAGTTTAAATGCATTATGATCAATCATGATATTAGTTCTTATATATGTACACATATATATAAACAATATCTAATTAAATATACTTTTGAAAGTTAAAAGAATTCATTGATAAGCCCTAAAAGGAAGCAATAAAGTAATATTACAAGGCTGTGCTAACAAAAATGTTTTAAAATAAATAAACTTTATAACCTGTCATCTTTGAAACTATTAGAAAACAAATAACCAAGTTATTCCAAGTTCCATCTTCTTCTGAGTGAGAAGCTCAAGCCTTCAGTGACTTTATGAGCAATAAGCATTTCTCTGATCCAACATTAGATCCTATATACAAGTTCATGCTTCTTTATTTTAGTATTCTTGAATATTTTTTGGTTTTTTTTCATTCCATATTATATACACAGAGTAATTAAGGCTAAAGCTTAAACTTTTTTATCTTTCCCCATTCTTTTGCATTGGTTTTCAGCCTATACCAAGATGGTATCTGATAGTTATACATTATGTTTTTGTGGGTAATTTAGTATGTTTTTAGTTGTCAATTACATGATTTGTGTCTTTTTAGTTTTAGAATTATGATAGTATGATTATATGTTTATGTTTTTTAGTGTAAGAGGTTTAGAGCATGATATTAGGCTTTAATTTTTATGTTTGAGGTGTTTTGATGAGTTTGTTAGTGTTTGAGATCAGATAAAGAAGACCGGAGAAGATTTGGAGAAAGTTCAAAGGAGGAGTCAAGGCCAAGATTGCGACATACTAGTCATGATCATGACAGAAACAACCCAGCAGAGGCCATGATCGTGACTCATAGGCTAAGATCATAGCCTGTCCTGTCCAAGATGATGGCAGAAGCCAACAGGACAGGCCACGATCGTGACTCATTATCCACGATCGTGACAAAAGCCAAATTTTAAGTGTCACGATCGTGAATCACTGGGCACGTCACGATCGTGATAGACATGGGGACTACTTTCAAACTTAACTTGTCGAGGGTTATTTCAGACATTTAGGCATGGGTCAAACCTAGTCTTTACCCTAAAAAGCCTTAGGATTATAAAAGACAAAAGAATGACCTAATCTAGGGGACCTCCATTTGCTTCCTTGGGAAAGAACACAAGGAAGATAGAAGAAGGAGAGAAGGGAAAAGTAGCATCTGCAGCTACTATTCAGTCACTCCAACCCAGCCATTTCAAGTTCTTTTCTACTTTCTCTTATTTATTTACTTCATCTTGATGTATGACTTGGGTTTGAGAACATTGAACATGTTGTTAATGATGTTCTAATTTCATTTTGGGATTGAATCTTAAATCATTTTATGACCCATTTGCTTGTGATGATAATGAAATGTTTGGGTATTTTGATATTTATGTTTGCATATACGTTGATAATAAATCGAGAGAGAGAGTCAATAGTAATATGATTAAGTTGAGTAACGAGAGTCAACAACCTAATAAGTCACACAGTTATCAAATCGATAATCATAAGAAGAGCGATCTTGTGTGAGGACACAATTGTCTATTATATTGCTTAAGAACTAATTAGAATGTGGGCTATTTTTGTTAATCAAGAGATTGCAAAATTGGAATTTCAGAATCAATTAGGGATTATCAATTAGGTTAATTGAGTAGATCTTAAGAGAGAGTAATCAACCCCTCGAAATTTTGAGACCAATAAAAATTACATCGAAAGTCATTATGGTAGCAAAATGGCGATAGATAAATCCTATCTTCTTATAATTCTTTGATCTTGTCTTGTTGCAATATCTTAATTGTTAAGTGGCTGTGCTCCATTTTGATTTACTTATGTTAATTTGGAATGTTATTTTCATTCAACCCCTACTTGATTTGTTTAATTTTCTAGTTATCTTTATCTTTATTTAAATCGCATTTTCACAACCTTAGACAAAGTTAGGAAATTAGTTCATTAATTCCTTGTTGGATACACACCTCAGCTACTATGCTTATGACTAGTACACTTGTAGAACATTAAGGGTTTTATAAATTGTAAAACTTGCTCAACAAGTTTTTGGCACCATTGTTGGGAAATTAGTTTAGGACTTTTTGAATTCCTTTGTTTTAAGGAATTATGACCCTTTCTTATGATTTTGGTACTCAATCACAAGAAATTTATAAAAAAAAGAAGAGAAGGAAGTTTGGGTGTAAAGTTAAAGACACATCAATTTGGACATCACAAGGAAATAATAAAGAACCTAAAAAGTTAAATGCCAATAGAGATAGAAAGAACGATGATGGAGGAAGTATATCATAGGGAGCAAAGGACTCTTATGAACTTTAATGAGACACAATTTGGTCGATGAAGTAATCATCTTTATTGGAACACTTACAATTCGAGGTGGTAGAACTACCCAAATTTCTTTTTGTCTAACAACATAAAAGCTCAAATGAGAATTCAATGCCTGCTGAGATTTCAATAAGATGAGTCCAATTTATGAAATTCTAAATTGTACAAGATTATAGACAAACTCATAAATATGGAAGAGTCCCATAAGAGGCTAGAAGGGAAGTTAGAGCAAGTAATGGAAGACCATGCCTCTTTTATTTACAACCTAGAGGTTCAAATGAGTCAGCTTTATAGAAAATTCTGTAAGAGAAGTGTGGAAAACTTTCTAAGTAACATGAAGTAAATCTAAAAGAGCAATGTAAGGCTATCACGCTTAGGAGTGGGAAAGAGGTAGAAGAAATAGAGTAAAAACAAGCTGAATCCCATCTTATAGACAACTAAGAGAAGAAGAAAGAGGATGAAGAAAAGAATGAAAACCTTCCATACATTCCTTCTCCACCTTACACACCAAAAATATCATTCCCACAAAGACTTCAGAAGAACGAATTAGATGTACCATTTGCAAAGTTCATGGAAAAGCTACAGAAATGGAAAATTTACTTGTCTTTTATGGAAGTATTGAAATGCAGGCCCAAGTCCGCAAAGTTCCTTAAAGATATATTATTTGCCAAGCAGACTTGGGATGATATTCAAACGGTAGTCATGACGAAAACCTCCAGCTCCTTAATTACCAGCTATATACTCTCACAGTTGTCAAATCCAAATAGCTTTACAATACCCTATGTAGTTAGTAATATAAAGATTTCAAAATGTTTATATGACTTAGGCGCAAGTACAAACCTTATGCCTTTGATGATTTTTAGGAAACTAGGGCTAGGAGATGTGAAGCCAACATTTATGCGTATTTAGTTGACAGGTCAATTGATAAAGAAACCGTTTGGTATGGTGGAGGATGTACCTATAAAAGTGGACAAATTTATTATTCCTGTAGATTTTGTCGTGCTTAACTTTGAAGAGGATCAAAATTGTCTGCTAATTCTTGATATACCATTTTTGACCACCAGAAAAGCTTTGGTAGATGTCCATAAAGATAAGCTCATCGTTCGGACTGGAGATGAACAAGTGAAATTCAACATGTATGAGGTATTAAAGAATCCAAAGGAGGGTAGCTCATTCATAAGAATTGATGAAGTCAAATGTTTAAAGGATCAAGAGGAAGAAGAACAGATGACAACATAGATGGAGCTTAAAGCATATAAGGAAGTCTTTATTCCAAACAACTGAAGAAGAAGAAGAGAACGAAGAACAGAAGATATAGGACATAGAGGTTGAATATACAAAAGTCTTTGTTCATGAAGTGAAAGAAGAAGAGCAGACGAGGATGACTGAGGAAAAACAAAAACAGCTCACCCTTTTACAGGACAAACTGTTGGATTCAATAAAAGATTCAGGGAGTTTTGTTATTCCCTATTTTATTGATAGTTTGTTAGTAAAAAGGACGTTACTAAAATTAATTTTCTTAATTTTATCAATATTGTCCTTTTGATTATCTTGCAATTTCTAACTTATTTATAGGCTACTAAACTGAAATTTGGTAACACAAGTGGAAGAAGATCACTTATAATGGACCCAGGTTGAGTATGGAAGGAAGAGCACGTCAAGCTAATGATGTTAACTAAGCACTACCTTGGAGGCAACCCAAGAATTAGGATAAGTTTTATTTGTTTTATTTTATTTTATTGGTATGTTGTTATTTTTATTTTTTATAGGGAGTGAATTACTGGAACTTAATGTGGCCAAAAGTATCTCTAAATTCCTTTACCAGCACCACCATCACCTTAATTACCATGACGGGTTCTTATGCTCTGACCCTTGTGTTTTTCCTTTATTTTTATGCTTTTCTTATTTTGTTATTTTATTCCCACCTTACGTGTTATTGTTTCTTCTCACATTGAGTACAATATGTTGTCCAAGTGCGGGGAGGTTTGCACTGTATTTTTATTTTGAATGTAAATTTTACATATTGTATGTTATTTTTTGCTTAGGTTTTTATATTATGAATCGTGTGGATGTGTTAATGGCTAGGACTTAATGCAATCAATTTAGCTTTGAACATAGTCTTTTAGGTTGTAAAAATTTATTAGCTTTTGAAATTAGTGTCCTATATCATTTTTGTTAAATATGATATCAATTAGGATATGATGTTAGTTCATTTACCCTAGTAATTTTCCACATACATTTATAATTTTAGGTCAATCAAATAAGTAGCATTGGTAGTATTCTCTCATGAGAATGATTAGCTAAAGAAATGAGGTAGGAAATAAAAAAGTGTGTAGTTCTTAAAAAAATAACTATTCCATTGAGCTTTGGGTTTCGAATAGAGCTAGTAGTTAGTTGAAAATTTGATCTAGCTGAATAACTGGGGGACATTCATCACAAATGTTTGTCTTCGCGTCAAAAGGCTAAGATGACATCCCAACCAAACTATGAATAAAAACATGACCTAGTTAAGTAACCTAGTTAAGTAATTGTGGGACATTCATTACAAATGTTTGCCTTTGCCTCAAAAGACTAGGTTGATGTTAATGAAAATTAACAAAAATGGTGTTTTGATAAATAAAACCTACTAATCTTTTTAAATAGCTTGAATTTTCATTAAAAGCTACTTAAAGATAGTTACAATTTTGATTGACCAAATAATTATCAACGCATTTGTGCAAGTGATGGAGGGGTGAATGAATTTGACATTAAGGTCTTGATTAGTGTGTATAAGTAGTTCGAAGTACTTAGCCGCACATTTCATAAGTTAATAAGTTAGAACAACTTGAAGGTTTATGTTTGAAGTTAAATTAGTTTCGTGAAGTTCAATGTCATTGTACCATTATTGCATATGCATGCTTATATGTGTTATTGTTTAGTGTGTTTGTGTTTGTGTTTGTATTTTATTTTGGTTTTTGCTTGAGGATAAGCAAAACTTTAAGTGTAGGAATGTAAGGCTTAAACATTTTTTATCTTTCCCCATTCTTTTGCATTGGTTTTTAGCCTATACCAAGATGGTATCCCGATCAACTAATGTATAAACTGGATTTATGCCATGTTGCATTCTAGCCCATATAGTAGTTGTGAAGCTACATTGAAAGAAAAAGATGGTTTATAGATTCAGGCACCATGTTGCATAAGATACAAATATGATCACTAATTCCTTTAAGCTTATATTTGATTTTTAATCTCTCTCTAGCAACCAACCAAGTGACAAAGGATGCTTTGGGTACCAACGAACATTTCTAAACAATGTTATATCATAGAATGGTAGGAACTTGGGGTTTGATAGCATTTAAGTAAGAACAGTTGGTGAAATCATCATTTCTGTTAATAAACTAGGTAGCTTTATCCTTCATTGTGGAGTTAGACAAGTGGTTGGGATAATGGTTCAATAGTCTATCAACCACCCCGCCAGTTGCTAACCAAGAATTTTGAACAATGAATTTAGAAACTCAAGTTTGGATTGGCACTTTTTAAGTGAGTTTTGAAAGATCTCCTGTCATGATCAAAGGACTTTGAGTAGCGTAATTATCAAACCAGAACTAAGTATCTTTACCATTAGCAATCTAAATTCTAATAAATGGGTATATAATCTAACTTTTTATAAGCATTTAAATGAAAGGTCAAGTATGTTCTTTCATTTCACCTACTTGCCAGAAGTTGCAATCCCTCAAGTAATATTCATTGTTAATTAAATATCACACACATATATTCTCATATAGATTAAACATACAATTAATAAGATATTAACAGTGCTTTTACATAAATCTAGAATAAATATAAATTACTATTTATAATATGTTTGAATTTAAATTCATTTCTTAAAATGTTTCTTAATTTTTTAAAATTTTATATTGTATGTTAATTATTCTACTAAAAGTAATAGTTTGTAAGTTTAAAGTTTGATTCACTTTTAATAATGCGTACATATGGAGCATAGTCATAATAATCAGCTTATATAAAAATTTCTTTTAGTCATTAAATCCTTGTACATGGTACATAAAAATATATTAAACATATAAAAAATATATATATAATTGAAACTAATTCAGCTTTCTTTACCATGAATTACTATATTAATGAGATAATCACAAGAATTTTGAATTTATTGACCAAATAAAATATCCTTTAGATAATGTAAGGTTCTAATCCATCCCTTTAATGATAACAGAGTATTTTTTTAAAATTAAATGAAATATATTAATAGAAAACCAGAACTTTACAAAAAGAGTTTAGTAATCCAACCAAATAAAGAAAATATTGCCTAATTTTAATATATTTTAGCCTACTCACAATATGTAGAAAAAGAAAAAAAGTCTAAATAATCCAACTCATCAACTTCATGTACTTTACTTCCTGTGTAGCTTTAAAACAAGTTTAAGCCGAATTTGATATGCGTGCTTCATTGGCCATGGTGGCCATAAGCACCTCCCAAATCCATTTGATAGTTTTAAATACAAAACAAAACATATTACTACTAATATTTTTATTTTTGGTGATATTAATAAGTTAATATGTAAAAGATTAAGTTCCATGGAAGAGTAAAGTGAGAAAACGAGCCAATTGAATTAATTGAGCAATCAAAGAATGAAAAAAATGAGCAAAGTGGAAAACATATGTAATCCAAGTGAAGAACTAAAAATAAGGGGAAATTAAGCATATCAAAACTCAAGAAAATTATTATAAGCCTTCCTTTAACCATGACTTAGTCATTTCAATAAATTAGGGGTTCAAACACTCAGTCATTTTAATAAATTAAGGGTTCAATCATTACATGACCATTTCATATAAGACATAATGCATAAATATTTTCATAATTAAAAGGAAAATTTTATATCTTTAAAGAAAATCTTTTGATTTAAGAACTTTTGAAATAGTTTTGAATTAAGTTCTTTTGTTAAAAGAATTTTTTAACTGGGAGGTCCTAATTGATGTTTTCACGATAACAAAACATAATTACCATTAATGAGTTTATTATTTTGATGAAAGAAATATAAGAACAAAATGAATCCATAAACTCAAGAAGATAGTTTATGAATTTGATAAAGAGAAGTTATAGTTTGTAGTTGATGAAATGAAGTCAAACAAAGAACAAAAGAATATCTAAGTTTATCAAAGTCACTTACATTTTTATTATTAATTTAATCTCACTTTGTTAATTTTATAATCTAAAAGGGTCAAGAGAAGTTAAAGTTTGTAATGGACGTAATGAATTCAAACAAAGAACAAAAGAAGATCAAGGTTTATCAAAGTCATTTTTCATTTTTATTATTAATTTAATCTCACTTTATTAATTTGATAATCTAAAAAGGTCAACGTGTATAAACATTTCATCTTACTTCATTGTATGATTCTTTTCATTCATCAAGAGGTGTTAAACCTTGTTTTTAAGAGAAAAATCCCTTGAACTTTCACACTCCTTAAGGAATATTTTGGAAACTTTTTAAATCATAATTGTATTAAAAATTGAGTTTGAGTATTTAAAGTTTTTAAAATCATATTTTTAGAGTGATTGGTCGACCTACATGGGTTAATAGTTGACCAATATAGGTTAAAGTTATTAAATTTGATGTATTGAGAGTTTGTTGCAACATTGGTTGATGTATTAGTCAACCAATGGTCCACCATTCTCTTAAAAACTAGTGAATATGTGCATTCAATATACACTAGTCAATCAATATGCTATATTGATCGATTAGTGCTCTATAAATAACTATTATAACTGCTAGATCTTGGCTCTAATGGCTATTTGGGGTCCTAAAATAGTATAAAAACATACTTTCTCATTGGTTTTATTATTAAGAAGGATTTTAATGCATTTTGTACACATTATAAGTTTTTAATCATTTGAGCATCATTGTCTATTTAGTTGGGGCTTTATATTATTGCACTTAGGTGTGATCTAAGTGGTATTAAGGTTCCTCTTCAGCTTAAAATACAATTGTAAAAGGTTCCTCTTTCCCGAGAAAGATTGTACAAAAGGCCTTGAAAGAAGAATTATAGTAGAATTTCAAGAATAATCTTGGGAGTGGAAATAGGCAAAGGTTTTTTAATTCTTTGATTAATTTATATTAATTAATTTCCTCATCCTTATTTATATTGATTATGTTAATTGGCTAGAAAAGTTAATGAATTTTATAATCACCCAATTCACCACCTCTTAGGTTTCGTTAAGGACTAACAAGTGATATCAGAGTAGGTCTATGAAGCTAGCATTTCTAATAAAATCATATAGCAAACATCAAAAAGAAATATTTAGAAGCATCATCATCAAGACACCAAAAAGAAAAGAGTAGTAGAGCACCTTTCTTTGATGGTAATGATTACCTCTATGAGAAAATTAAGACGAGATTTTTTTAATGGATAATAGTTTAGACCTATAAGAAATAGTTTCAAATGGTCCCTTTATATCTATGAAAATTGTAGTAAAAATAAATGAGACCGTTAAGATAAGATATTGATTTCCTTGAATAATAGGGTTGTACACATCTTAATTTGTTCATCAAGAAGAAATGAATCAAGTAAGGTTTCTATATTTTATTCAGCTCATAAAATTTAGCATACATTATAAGTTACACATGAGGGAACAAATCAAGTGAAGGAGAGTAAAGTGAAGATGCCGATACACTAATATGAATAGTTTTAAATAAAGTCTGATGAAGGCATATTTCGCATGTACACTAGATTCATTAATATTATTAATGCTCTTAAAGTTCTTGGACGTATCTATACTAATGTTGAAATGGTAAGGAAGTTGCTTAGGTCATTTTGGAAGACGTAGGAAGCTAAAGGACAACTATACAATAAGCCAAAGATATAATAATGTTACCATTGAAGGAACTTATTGGATCTCTTCTTATATATGAAATGAGACTATAGGAGACGGAAAAAGAAATGATGCTTCTAAAGAAAAAGAATTTAGTGTTTAATGCCTAAAAGGAATAATTATGCTAAAAGGAAGCGACATCATCAAGTGAAAGTTATGAATAAGAAATTGCCTTAATCACTAGAAAGTTCAAGAAGTTCTTGATGAATACATTCTCTAAAAGAAAGGATTTCAAGGAAGGTAAAGGTGATTTAAAATATAAATAATCTAATATTATTTGTTTTGAATGTAGAAAACCCAGTCACATGAAGTTATAATGCCCTTTACTTAAGGATGATGACAAGTATGAAAGAAACAATAAGAAAGAAAGCCTCAACTCAGGTTGATATAAGTGAATCAAAAAATGAGCAATTAGAAAAAGAGATAGCTCGTATATTCTTTACTGCTATAAATGTAACACCCCACTCCCGCCAGACCCGAACCCGATATCGACAGTGATATCCGAATCCGTGCCCCGCGAGGGTGGCGTGTCACATCACTTCACTAAACA
>JAOTAY010000001.1:5764978-5800394 GCA_025629805.1 Erythroxylum baracoense
ATCAAACAAATGAACCACAATCAATAATTCAATATACGGCTTCCAAATTTTATGAAGTAAACAAAATAACCAACCACTACAATACCACAATTTTCATGAAGCAAACATTCAGCATTTCGGCTCTCCCATTTACCAAACCAACCAAACCAAACATAAATTTCACAAACAACTTCAAATCCGTCTCCACTCTCCACCAATTAACCAACTTCAAATCCATCTTCAAGACTCCAACACAAACAATTTACCAGAAATTTTTCACAATTTCGTTCCCTAATTTCATTCTTCACGGCTCACAGTCACAACACAAAGTCACAAACAATTAAATTAACACAAACATTCTAACAGAATTTAGGAAAAAACACAGCCAATAATCACAATTTCACAATATATTCGGTGATGACTGATGGGTCGGGTCCAGATCTGGGTATTATTCTCAAATCTGTCAGTTGTTGTTAGTGGAGATGGCAAGTTGGCGATCGGTGACAGGTAGAGATGGTGAGTTGGCAACCGGCGACAGCGATAGACGACTAACGGAGCTAGCGAGGTGGCATGGCGACTTGCGATATTGCAACCCGCGACCCGCGACCCGCGACTGAGCTGGCGGACTGGCGAATGTCACATGGTGGAGGAGTAGTCAACCAACGCCGGAGACGACGACGAACCGCCGAGAATGGAGGAGAGGACAACAAGAGCGACAGAGAGAGGAGAGTCGATGGAGGAGCGACTAGCGAGGCTGCAAGAGAAAAAAGAAAAAATGAGAGCTAGAGACAGGGAGAACGTCAAGGTGGGTGGGTAGTTTTAGGGTTTTTTTTTTCAAATAAGTCCTCAGATTTTTGAGGATTCATGGTATTGCCAGTACTGGCCGGTACCTGGTGAAAACGTTCGATACCGGCCGGTACATCCCTCCACTGTACCGTTCCATTGTTCGGCCAGTACTGGCCGGTACAAAACGGTGCTCATGTCTATGGGTAAAAGGGAAAATAGTATGACTTCGAAAGAGTGTAAAAGCTAATTTGAGTTAAACACGAGAGAAGTGTTAATTATTACGGGGGAAATATATGAGGGAGTGTTTGTTACGGTATGGTTCTTATAACAATAGATGGTGTCAAATTTGGGTAAATTAAGGTTGGCACTGGCACTATTTTCTATTATGATTACCGTACTATACCAACCAAATAATAGTACCTAAAATGTTAGTATGTTGTTGGTTAGCATCGACTGGTACCTAAAATACTAGAATTTTTTGGGGACTAAATAACAATTTTAAAAAGTTTTGGACCAAATTGAAGAAAAGAAATCATAAACCTAAAGACAGTAGCAGACCTTCGTTCGCTTCACACACACTTCACTCTTCTTCACTATAACTGTATGTCGCCGTCCTCCGCTTCCACTTCCATTCACCCACTGACCCACACACGCTCACCTCCCTATGACATCTTCACTATCTTCTTCAATGTCTATCTTCACGCTTCCTCCATTGCGATACCGTCTTCACTCATTCATTGTCACTACCTCGCTAGGGCTGGACTAGACTGTCGCTGCCCGTTCATTCTTCTCCATCACTCGCTGGCCACTGCTTATCTCAACAATTACTACTCACTGTTGTTAGTGCTTGTGTCCACTGTCGTGTAGATTGCAGAATCCGAAATCCAAAATTCTAGATTCATTTGCATTTGGTTGAAGTTGAACACACCCAACCTAATCTGACCTAACCTAACCCAACCCTAATTAACTTGTATGCACATTTGCAATTTGTCTTTTTCTGTGTTTTAGGTCGATTGTTCTACTACGGAATGCAATTGCATTGTGTTTTATATGCACTGGGCAATTTGACTTGAAATTGGAATTAGTTGTGTGAGTTCAATTACATTTAGATATTGTGAATTCACGAAAAATAAGATCAAAATAATATTGTATATGAATTATAGAAGAGCATTTAAGTATTGTGAATTATATGTAATTCATATGTCTTATTATTTGTTATTTTAATAATCATTAAAATGAGATCAAAATTAATTTATTAAACCGTTAATTTTTAATTTATTTATATAAAACATACAATTTACTAATTATTTTTTGTATATAAAAGGAATTTTACATATGATTAATTATTTAAATATAAGATTTAATATATAATTAAATCATTTAATATATGTAATTAAATTAAGAAAATTAAATGTTTTTATTTTCTTATTGTTCATTATTGTCATTAGGAAATAATATTACAAATATTAATCTTATCTTATGAATAGCAATGTAGTAAATACACATTCATCATCTTATATTATGAGTGTTTAAATACATAGTAGAAAATAGTATGTGAATTTATGAGAGAATACTTGTTACTCAACATAATGTGAAATTGTAAGTGTTTAAATCATTTTTGCGATGAGTATTATCATAAAGAAAAAGTCATTTTTATATGTTATTATAAAGAAAGATGTAAGATAAAGTCTATGTAAATTCCGAATATGCTTATAATTGAATTTTGAATTTTTATAGTTATGTAATTATATTATATACACAAAGTATATTTTTGAATATGGATTTATGAATTTAATTTTAACAAATTTCTTCATTTATTATTTTTAGAAAAATGGAGGAGAGTTTAAGCACTCCTGATAATTTAGCCATTTCGGAAAGATTTGATTATTCAACATAAAAAAGATAGAAGACAATGACTAAACTATGAAATTGGTTATAGAAGTTCTTTTTTTTTGGTGGTCAGAATGATAATGAGGATGTCGAAGGTGGTGATCCTGCCCAACAGGAAGGGATGTTGCACGTGATGTGAGGAAAAGAAGAAGACAAGTGTCTTACTTTTTGGACTATGAACAACTCTTAAAGCTCAATCTTCAATCCGCAGTACCTTACAATCTAAAGAAGCAACTCAAAATGTAGACATGACAATGACTAGATGGTGGTATGATTTAGGTGTATAATTCAATGTTGTCGAGTCTTATTATTACCAACATATGGTGGATGCTATTGCCTCTTAAAATCTAGGATATAAGGCTACTTCAATTGATAACTACAGAAGTAAAATTCTGAGCATCTCTGTTTACGAAATAAAGAGTTAATTGGATGGTAGAAGAATGACTTGAGCAATTTATATATGTTTAATCATGAGTGTTGTTTGGAAAAATAAAAGATATGAACTTATTATCAATTTTTTAGTTATTATGCTAAGGTGACAATGTTTTTGAAGTCTATTAATGCATCTGGCCTTGTTAGAAATACTGATACTCTATTTCATATATTTGACGAAGTTATGAATGAAGTTGGTCTAGAAAACATTGTTCAATTCATTATTGACAATGATTCTACTTACAAAGCAGTTGGGAAAGAATTGCAAAGAAGGAATAATTCTTTTTATTGAACTCCTTGTATTACACATTACATTGACCTGATGTTGGAAATATATAAGATGTTAGATATTTTTTTATCATGAGACCATGTAGAAAGCAAAGAAAGCGACCAAGTTTATTTATAATCATGCATGGGTATTAAATTTGATGAGGAAGGATTTCATCATTAATAGGAATTTGTGTCGTCCTGTTATAACAAGGTTTTTTACTAATTTCTTATTACTTTAGTGTTTTGTTATGATGAAGAAGGAGCTGTGACAAATATTTATGAGTAATAAGTGGGTCGCATCACAATATGTTAGGTCTAGTGCTAGTGTTAAGGTTTCTATAATTATACTTGAAGATCATAATTTTTGTCCCAGTGTTAATTTGTAATCTGAGTTTGTGACCCTTTAGGGATAGAACTTTGTCTAGTTGATAGTTGATAGCTATTGAAGGATGCACTTGCTACTTCAGAAACTATCACCTTCTTATATGGTGCAAACTTCCATTTTTTGGTGCTTAGTTCCTTGAAGAACTTCACATAAGATGGAATGCTCCTGATAATATCTAACAATGGTAGATTAATATTAACTTTAGAAAGCATGTTATAGAGATCAGAAAATTACTCCTCTTCTTGATTACCTACATCAGACATTTTAGAAGGAACCTCAACATGATTATCAATCACCTTACCACTTCTTAGAATCGTAACGACTTTGGCTTGTTCGGATTGACTGGGCAACTTTCCTTTTTGATTAACTTGCAATTGAGTAGCAAGTTGCCCTACTTGAGTCTCAAGCCTCTTTACAGAAGCCTCCAACGAATCAAATCTCTTGTTGTTCATCTCTTGATTCTAAGCGTTCGCTTGAATGAACACTTTAAAGCTTTTCTCTAAAAAAGGCTTTCTCAGTATGTTCTGACTTGAAGATTGCCCTTGGAACTAATTCTGCCTTTGAAAATTCTGATATGGTGGTTGGGGCTGCACTGGTGGATTACTGGACTTCCAAGAGAAATTGGGGTGGTTTCTACAAACATAATTGTAGGTGCTTGAATGTGGATCATTACACACGTTCGATTGAAAACCATTAAATGAATTTGCTTGTTTTTTCTCACCTACAAAAGATTCAAAAGAATACGAACAAACATTAGCTCTATGATCAAAAGTTCCATATACACCACATACCTCATGATTCAGAGTGTCTTAGGATTGTCTCATGGTTAGCATTTTCACATGCTTTGTGAGCTCCGCCAATTGCATAGCCATTTCTTGATTTGAACTCGCTTTATGAACTCCAGCTCTTCTCCATCTCACACTCTTATGTTGAGAATTGGCCCCTAACATTGCAAAGATTTCATACATTTTTTTAATAGTCTTCTCTCCCACAGCTCCTCCTACTGTATTGTCCACCGTGTATTGACTTTTTTATGTCAATCTATCATAAAAGAACTGGTTCTGCATGTGAAGTGGGAAATGATGGTGTGGACACTGTATTAGCAGAAGTTTGAAGCGTTCCCACGCTTCATGGAATGGTTGTCCCTCCATCTGAGTGAAATTAGCTATCTTCCTCCGCAACTCAGAAGTCTTGTAATGGGAATAGAAATTTCCCATGAATTTATTGTACACCTCTTCCTATGTAGTCAATTAACTGGGTGGAAGGGTCATCAATCAAGCCTTGGCTCAATCCTTCAATGTGTATGGGAAGCACCTAATCATGTGTTAATCTTCATTTCGGCCATCTAACAGGAATGTATGGAGGGTGGTATAGAATTTCCGAATGAAGTTTAAAGGGTCTTCATTGGGAACTCCATAGAAAGATGACAACATATTGTAGTGGATGCTCCTCAATTCATAGTTTTTGGCTACCTCTCCCAGACGTCTGGCATACTCCTTCATTACTGGCTACCTTTCACCCATCTTTTGATCTCCTAGTTTGAGTCCCTCGAGATTATCTTCAAATTCCCTTTGAGGTCCTCTTATCTGATGCATGTTATTAATAAAAAGGTGAGTTCACTTTCTCAAGATCTCCTTCCTCGCATAAACCAAATAAAAAGAATAGTGAACTAATAAGAAAATCACTAAAACAACTTACTAAAATAACCCGACCAAAATGTATGCATGAACAGACAAAACAATCAAAATTAAATTAAGTGCAAACACTAAACACCTTCCAGCTACAACGCCAAAAAATTATTGTGCCCAAAAGTTCTAAAAAGACTAGGCTATACTACTCGTAAGTATACAAGGTAATTGTAGTTGATTACTCAAGATCATCTCCCACGGAGGTGACATTGGTTCACTTAAATTAACCTTAAACAAAATTAAAAACAAATGAAATCTTAAACACTCTATCCTGATTTGTTGAGTTATGACTTTAAAGAAAATCACAAAATAGATTGAAAAGTAAACGAAATCAACTGGAAGCAAAGACGAATAGATTAATCGAAATGGAAGACTTTTAAGAATTAATTTTGCTAATTTAATCTCTCATGCATAATTAAGGGAAATTGATTGGAAAGTTATCTTACTAAAATTAACAGTTGGGTTTTAAATCAACTCGAATAATGAACTAATCTAACTTTCGTATTCAACAAGTTATCATTCAAATTACTTATGGAGACCTGATTACTAATTACCACTTAAGTTAATATATTTCTAGTTCTTAACCTAAGCGTCCATAGTTTCTCGTTCTATATTAAACTTCTTCTCTCGATCTTTCATTTAATAATAAAATGATGCAAGGTTTGGTCATGCCATTACATCCGTTTAACTTAGAAACCATAGCAATTAGTAAGACAACAAAACCATAACTCATTCATTCATAGTTAATTAAAATAGCTATATTAATTCTTAAGAAAAAGATTTAGCCCATCATAGAACAAATACGGTTCATCATTCTTAAATACTTAGATCCCATCTCATCAGTCTAAGAAAAGTATTGAAGTAGTAAATAAAGTAAATAACCAGATGAACTATGAAAAGAAAACAAGTAACATTCAACTAAGCTATAAAAGTAATAAGTTCAGTAAACAATAAGACACACTGTAACAGATGAATAATAGAGAAAACAAATAGGGATCGGGTGAGTGAGGTGTGGTGGTCTCCTGCCCCTCTCAAGCTTCCCGCATTAGCTCTTGCCTTCTGCTTCAACTTGTTCTCACCAGATGGTTGAAGGCTTATTTTTGCTTCCAGCTCTCTGCCATATTCCTCTATTCTTCACCGACTCTCTCTGTTCTCTTCTCTTTTTCCTTTCTTTCTCTCTATTTCCACTCTTACCGAATGAGTCCGTGTGTTGAATGAAGAATGAAGAATGGAATGTTTAGTGTGCCGCCACCCTCTCCTTCTATTTATAGTATGCTCCTAAGTCAAGGGTTTCATGTCTTCCACCTGTTTATGCCACATAATAAAATGACAAATTAAAACAAACGTATTAGTGTGTCTGCATGTGGGAAGTCACGATTGTGACTTAACTTGCACAACCGTGATATGATCAATATATGCAACTGTGTAATAGCCATTTTCATATACAATTCTTCTTATTTAAGTTCTTGCCATCTCTAATTCTTTCATGCATAAATCCTTTTGCTTTTCATCCCACATTCACAAATTAATCCAATTAAGATTCATACAACATCCTCTCCAATTTCACTCAATTCATATCAAATTTGAATTAAATCACAACCAATTTCAACATATGAAAATAAGTAAAATCAAACAAAATTAAACACAACAAGCATCCAGCCTACATAAACAAACTACTTTTTCAATATTATTGTAACTAGAACTGCTACATGCTATAAATTCCCTACACTAAACTACAAAACTTTTTTCAAAGAAGTAAGTTAAATAATATATTTTCTTCCTTTATAGAAAAATATGATCAATATGCCAAAATTCTGTCAAGTAATAATAGGTTATACCATATATATTGTTTAAAGTGTAAGAGAATGCACACCTTATTAAGTGTATAAATTTTCAATACATGGAATGGGATACTCAAGGTGATTTCTAAACTGAAATAATTTATTTTAGTCAACAATACCATTAATTACTATGATAGGATCTTATTCAATTAACATATGAGCTATAGTAACAACACCATGCCATATATTTAAGAAAATGATGCACTTTGCATGATCAACATATATTAAGATTTGGAACAAAAAAATAAGAATAATTTTTTGAGAAAAGCACACATAAAAAAGAATCTAACGGAATGAAAATGAAAACGAAAATGAACAAATATTTCATTTAGAAGTTTTTAATATGCTTAATTACCTATTTTCCTCTACTATATACAAGATTCTAAATGAGGAATAACTTTAAATTTGTAGCTCAATAGCCCTACAAAGCAAGTACATATTATTTTTCAGCAAGCAAATATGATTTTTGTGAGATAAATCAATAGTTTAATATGTCTCTGGGCTCCATAAATGGCAAAACTTCCACATCTTATGTGTGAGTTGAAATACACGATAACAAAGTGAGGAGATGAACATAATGGAGATATGGAGATATGATACTTAGTATTCAACCCCTAAATGTTCTAAATATAGAGAGAGGAACAAGATGAAGAGACAAGATAAGTAGGTAGCGGAGACAAACTCTAAAGTACAATGAAAATGTTTAAGAAAATGGGAGGCTAAGGATTAAATCCTTAAATCCAAAAAAAATAAATGGGTAATTCACTAGGGAGGAACATAACAAAGAGACTAAACTAGTTTAATAGGTTATAACTTTATAATTTATATCGATATAAGAAACTAAAGTTAATAATTGAATTGAGATTCATTTAAGCTTAGAAAGGTTCTAGGAAGATTATACATATAGGTCTTATTTATCAATTGATTGTTTCATTATTATTTATTGATATGGTTTATTATTTTACATTAAAAATTTTAGTTTAGCTAAACATTCCTTTAAATCAATCATTCATTCTGTTAAATTAAATAATAGAAAGATAAAAATTACTAATACTTAGAATCATCATAGGAATGATACTCATACTTGTTATAGTATACTATAAAAATGGTATGTCTACTTGCCTAGTTGACCTTTAATATGGCTTAGATATCATAAATCACTACCTAATGTCCCTTACTCAAATGGAGGTGAGACATTTAATAGTCATAAATGTACATCTCTTTGTCATTAACATCTAATGATACATATGAAGTTTGTAAATTTGCATCTATTTACTGTTGCCTTGCACTTATAAAATTAATAAAATTCACTTTATTCAATTGAGATTAACCATATTTGACAATGAATAAATACATGGTAAGTCTACATTACTGAAAAATGAAAGAAACCATGTAATATCTTGAAATATAGAATATATCACAACTAACATAGAAGTTAACTTACTTAGGATCAAATGAAGAAGATTACGAACTAAAAATATATGGTATTTTTTAATTTATGAAAATGATATTTTGATTATAATATGATGGTATTTGTTATATAAGTTTATAAGATTCTTTATATGCATTGATGATGTTTTTTGTAGTGAGTTGTGGTATCTGTTAAATAAAGAGAGATTCCGATCAATGTTTTGATGATAACAAAACATAATTACTACTAATGGATTATTATTTTGATAAGAAGGAATATGAGAACAAGATACAGTTATAAACTCAATAAGATAGTTCATAAAGTTAATAGAAGAAGAGATAAAGTTTACAGCTTACAAAGTGACGGCCAAGTCAAGAACATAAGAATAACAAGGAAAATTGAGGTCATTCTTTAGCTTTTAATGTTAATTATCATCCTATTTAGTCACTCTAATTTTCTAAAAGACTCACCATATATAAACATTTTATTTCATTTTATTGAGTAAGTCTTTTAATTTATTAAGAGGCATTGAAGATTTTTGGTCTTAA
Organism: Erythroxylum baracoense; assembly: GCA_025629805.1. Taxonomy (NCBI): domain Eukaryota; kingdom Viridiplantae; phylum Streptophyta; class Magnoliopsida; order Malpighiales; family Erythroxylaceae; genus Erythroxylum; species Erythroxylum baracoense. The sequence goes on from JAOTAY010000001.1 coordinate 5,774,209, forward strand.
TAGAAAAGCCTCTTAATCATTCAAAATTTCTTTAAGAAACATTTTGGGAAGTGTTTAAATCACAATTGCATTAAAAAATTGTGTTTGGGAATTTGAAATTGTTAAAATCATATTTTTTTGGATTGGTCGACCTATATAAGTCAATGGTTGACCCATGTAAGCTAAAATTATTAAATGTTATATAGCAAGAGTTTATTGTACCATTAGTTAATGTATTGGTCAACCAATGTATCATATTGGTTAACCAATATGCCTACTAGTCCACTAATGTCTCAACAGATAGTGAATCTATACATTCAATGCATGTTGGTCAAAAAAAATGTTATGCTAGTCAACCAATTCTCTACAATTAGCCATTGTAATGACTAGTTTTTAGCTCTAACAGCTAGGAGAGGTCTTGAGACCCTATAAATACATGTTATCTTATTAGTTTTAGCTTCAAGAAGCATTTAGGTCTCTTTTTTTATAAGATTCAATTAAGGCATTATTTTTTGGGGGTATTCTGAGTGGGATTGAGATTCATCTTCCCTATGAAGAAAGATTGTAAAATGGTTCCTCTTTGTTAATAAAGATTATACAAAAGTGGTTCTTCACTTTGAAAGAAGAATTATAGTGGAATTCTAAGAAGAGTTTAAAAAGTAAACGTAGGCAAGGGTTATCTATTAAACCATTATAAATCAATTTACATTCTTTCTTCCCTATTCTCTTTAAATTATTGTTTAATCATTTAATTGATCTATATCATGTATTTCCATTTATTCTTATTTATATTATTTTTATTAATTAAGTACATTGGTTAAAAATTTTGTTGAATTTATAAACATCTAATTCACCCTCCCCCCTCTTTTGGGTGTTAATAGGGACTAATAGTATTTACATATTATAGCGAAGGTGTTACTTATTTGTATATAATCATGGTGTATTTTGTATGGAGTGATTGTATTTTTTGTATGAAGTGATGATATTATTTATATGTAGTGACAGTATTCTTTATCTTGAATTATGATATTTACATATTACAGTAAAAGTTGTATTTCTTTGTATGGACTGATGGTTTTGTTTTATATAGGGATGGTTTTATTTTATATGTTATCATGATTTTCTTCATACATAGTGATGGTATTCTTTGTAATCAATCATGATATTTATAAATTAAAGTGAAGGTGCTACTTATTTGTATAAACCCATTATATTTTTGTATAGAGTAATGATATTTGTTTATATGCTATCATGGTATTATTTGTTTATAGTAATGGTATTTTCAATTTTTCACTCATGTGTCTCTTCTTACTCAACAGATTTTAGAGGTTGCTTAACTATGTTTGTGATTACCTCAACTTTAACCATTAATGCATCAATACCTAATTCATTGTATTTGCAACCAGCTAAAATACATGCTCCCCCAAACTTCATCATTAACCTTATGTATCGGATTACTTTAAGGTTAAAGGGGACATTGAACATGTAATGTTCATCAAAGACAGGTTACAAAATACTAATAAGTTCTTTGCTAGGTATGTAATGTAAAAGCCTCCATACATTGCCCCTTCTTTCTTGTCATCATTTGATTTAAATAACTTGTAAAACAGTAATCCAAGTTGTATTTATAACACTCCACTAAGCATCATAAGTAAAACAAAATCCTCAAAGCCACTTTCCTATACTTTCTCTCCTAACTAAAATAGTGTTGGTAATCACTCGATGCTAATAATGCATTGCGTATGGCATAATAATATGGGAAATCTTTCTTATAGTATGATAATGCTTATAAGCTTAATGTGATATATGAAACAAAAAATAGACACACGTATATTTGAAAGGAAGTTTTATTATATAGATATAGTATGACTCAAATTATATAAAGATTTATATGTAAAACCTATAATTCACTATAAATTACATAATGGACATCGAAAAGCCTACACATACCATCTGAAAAGCTTTACGTCATCCTAAGCACATTTCTTTAAGTATAACGAAAAGAAAAAAATTTGTCTAACCTGCTAAACATCTTCAAGTATAGCAAAAAATCTTCCAAATTTTTACGTATTTTCTTGAGTATATTCCATGAATAACAGTGTCGACCCTGGGCAGGGGCTGGTAGGGAACCTGCCCAGGGGCCCACCCTCATTAAGGCCCACCTTTAATGCATTTGAATAACATTTTTCAACATTTTTTCATTTAGAAGGGCAGTAAATTCTTGGTTGTCGAAGAAGAAAAAGTTAACATTACATGATAAATAGCTTCTTTTATTAGCTATATTACCGAGAAAGTTAGTGTTAACTTTTAATCTTGGAAGCTAAATAGCTTTCTGTATTAGCTATACAACTCTAACTTGTTATATTTATAAATACCTTTGAAGCATTTGAGTGTATTTCTTATACGCTAATTTTTTTTATTTTCACCTCACCAACGCATAAATATAAGATCTTTCAACTAAAAAATTGGTGGTAAAAAATTTGCATGGTTATGTGTTCTGAGTTATGAGTGATAATTTAAAGATAAAGTTTCTGATTTTTTATTTGTTTTTAATTTATTAAATATTTTAACATATTATAATTAATTTGTAATTTGTTATTAACGTGGACATTGTATTAGCATTTTAAATCAAAAATAATATTAAATGATATTGTCTTTATTTGTGTTTCTCCTTTTTATTTTTAAATTACTTATTATTTATAAAAATATAATTAAACATTAATAAATAGTTTAATTTTTGTAATTGTAATTTTCATTATACTTTACCACATGTAATAATTATTGGATTTGTGTTCTTGTTGAGGTTCACATAAGTTTAGTTATAATATGACTAAATCAAATAATTTAAGTTACTCAATTCAAAGACTATATAAACAGTTTCATTATAATAAAAATTTGTATAATTCTATTAAAAATACTGTGATAATTAAATAATAATAAGAATTATTTGATAATTAAATAAGACCGTACGTAAATAGTTGGATGTGTTTGATTGTTTTTTTAGAAATAGGTTGGTAGCATTAGATTACTACATTTACCATTATGTTAATTCCTATAAAAGAAATTTTTTTACTAAAAAATCACTAATGTTAATCAAATTCAAAAGTTACTAAAATTTTGAATTAATAATTTAGACCTTTATCATAATATTTATAAAATATTATTAGCTAATGTTATGATTCCTTTATCATAATATTTATAAAATATTATTAACTGATGTTATGATTATTTAATATTTTGTTGAGAACGTAGATTTATAAATTGGGTTACTTATGTATGAATATTAAATTTTAATAATAAAAATATCCTTTTAAAGTTTACATGTTTGCATATTGTCGATTTATTGGGGCCTTTTTTTTCTTTGCCCAAAGCCTATAAAATGTTAGGAACAGCCCTGATAAATACAATTTATGCTTTATGCTTGGGAAGACTAACTCAGTGGCGTTATATATACTCTTTCACTCAAATTAGTAGTACCATAAGATGACTTGCCATCCATATACCTCAGTCACATATAGGAAAGTCAATAAAAATTTTCAATCATTTTATTGCCTAATAGTTTGCCACTAAGGAAAATAGACTACTTACGATGGTTTTGATCGATAAATGGAGCGAATGATATTTGATAATGTTCTCCAAGTATATGGTATCAAATGACAGCACATCACTAAATTCAACATAATTTGTTTGAATCCTCCCATTAACCCAAAAATTCTTCTTGTTCCTTTTATGCTCACAAAATTCGATTTTGTCGAAAAATGGCTTATTGGTAAGCTATTTGTATGTTTACTGTTGAAAGTTTTGGGATGCAACTTTGGAATTTAACTCATTTATTGAACTAAAAGTAAAATGCCTATATATAGGCTACAAAGAAACTAAAATGCAAAAAATCAGGGCATTATCAGCCCACAAAATCATCACTAAATCATAACATAAATATTATATCCCAACTAATACTACTTTGACCACAACTTAATTAATTAACATAATATTATTTTATTTTATTTTGAATCAATTTCCAACATGCTCCCTTGATTCAAAATCTCATACTTGCAATTGTTTTGTTGGAGTATATCTCTCCAAAACTTCCAGAAGCACTTCTCTTCTCTTCATGATGTAGTTCTCATCAACTTTCCATTGGAGCACATCTCTCTAAATTAAAATTCTTGGTGCACTTTTCACCAATTAAATCAAAAAAGAGTTTCTTCTTCAGCCACATCAACCATATTTTCTTGTTCTTCCTTTTTAAATCTACAATATTTTTGTAGATGTCCAAATCTCTTACAATTGTAACATTGAGGCTTTCTTTTGTGCCAACAATTTTCTTCTTCATGACTAGGCTTCTTGCAATGGTTACACTGAGGGATTTTTCCTTTTCCCTTTGCAACTTTAGCCAAATAAGCTCCTTCAACTATCTGTCGAGTTTCTCCTTTTCTCATAGCCCTTCTTTGCTCCTGTGCCTGGAAAGCATTAATCAACTCGGATAAAGTTAATTCACTAATATCTCTTGAATCTTCAAGTGATGAAATTTTTGCCTCAAATTTTTTAGGCAAACTTATAAAAAAATTTCTACAATTTTGCTCTCAAGTAAAAAAAAAAAGTTTCTTCTTCAGCCACATCAACCATATTTACTTGTTCTTCTTTTTTAAATATGCAATCTTTTGAAATTGTAGCATTGAGGCTTTCCTTTGTGCCAACAATTTTCTTCTTCATGACCAGGCTTCTTGCAATGGTTATACTGAGGGAATTTTCTTTTTCCCTTTGCAGCTTTAGCCAAATAAGCTCCTTCAATTATCTGTCGAGTTTTTCCTTTTCTCATAGCCCTTCTTAGCTTATGTGTCTGCAAAGCATTAATCAACTCGGATAAAGTTAATTCATTAATATCTCTTGAATCTTTAAGAGATGAAATTTTTGCCTCGAATTTTTAAGGAAAACTTATAAAAATCTTTTTTACAATTTTGCTCTTGGGTAGATCCTCCCCCTGTAGCTATATTTTGTTCATCAATGTCATCAATCAATCATAATATTGTTATATGCTTTCATGTTCTTTCATGCTCAAAGTTACAAAATCTCTTTTGAGATTTAAAAGTTACATCTTCTTCATTCTTTCATTGCCTTGATATAATTGTTTCAGCATATCCCAAGTGTTTTTAACTATTTCACAAATCATAATTCTTGTAAAAATCGATTCTGAAACTACAGAGAAAATTATAGATAAAGCTCTCGGAGGTTTTGCTGCTTCTTCTTCATGAGCTCTTATTTGATTTAGTGTTGGATTATTTCCAAGGCTGGTAATTCCTTTTCTTCTTCCACCCATTGCCATAAGCCAATACCTCTTAAATGAGCTTTCATCTTGACAACTCATACTTGATAATTTTCACCATTCAAAATTTGGGGGTAGGAGAGTAGTTGAATTGCTAGCAGCCATTGGAAGAGTTCTTTTTTTTTTGTTTCACTCAAGCTCACAGTCCCTCAAGGATCTATAGCTCTAATACTATGTTGAAATTTTTGGGATGAAACTTTGCAACTTAGTTCATATATTTAGCTGAAAATAAAGTGCCCATATATAGGCTACAAAGAAACTAAAATGCAGAAAATCAGGGCATCATCAGCCATAAAATCATCACTAAATCACAACATAAATATTATATCCCAACTAACTTCTACTACTTTGACCACAACTTAATCAATTAACATATTATTATTTTATTTTATTTTGAATCAATTTCCAACATTTACTGGATTAATAACATAAATACAACTACAAATCAAAGACGAGAACAACAAACAAAAGAAAAATGCTTACAAAATTGTATTATAAATCGGAGAAGAGAAGTAATAATGAGCAATTTGAAGAAAATGATATACAAACCAACGTAATTTGGCAAGAAATTCATGTTAGGAATTAACAAACTTCCACTATAAGTTTAATTATCTCAATTACAATTTTATCCTAAAACAATACAACTAATAACATAATCTTTTGTCACATGTGGCAAATGATAGCCACAAAGTTTCTTTACAAGGGATATTAATGCATAATTTTTCTCTAAATCAAAATTGATAGTTATTAGTAAAGTAGCAACTTCCTCGAGTGAATTACAAGTTCAAGATTTTAGAGACTGGTTTAGGTGAACTTGGATAATAGGCCTGAAACTTTTTTTTTGTTAGCCCACAAGGTGTCTTAAGAGGATCTTAACTATAGGAAGGCACTTTTGAGCCATCCACATCCAGACTAATTCTCGCTCACACCGGATCAGCCTGTAAGAAGTAAAGTGCTAGTTAAATAGGTTTTTCTATTCTTAAGACTTGAACTCAAGACCTCTGATTAAAAAATAAAAGTGCTGAAGCTACTCCCACGACAAAAAGGCCTGAAACTTTTTCAACTCACCGTTGGAAAGATGTAGTACTGTTACTGCTCAAAATGGCACCAAGTCTCCAATATGATAACAAAAGGGGGCCCGCTCTTAATGTCCATCTCTTTTTATTTCTCTCATGAATCATGATTCAAAGTGTCGAAAAAAGTAAAGGTAACCAATGGAAGAGGAAGAGAAGAGGCTCCTGTTGATGATGGGTCTTGGATAAAGTGGTTGAAGCATTATCAAAAGCACAATATGTAGGTGAGAGACGTTGAAAGAGATGATCATTTCACAAGTGAAAAAGCGAATAGATATTGCCATATCCATTTCTCGTTCTAAACACAAACGGCATACCATCAAATAAAAACACCTAGTGATTTGTACAGTCTCGTTGCATGACCAAAGTGTTTTGTACACCCGAATTGGAGTAGGTTATCGTACAGCTGAACTAAAAATACCCTGAAATTTTGCTGGAACAAGAAGGAGACCATTCAATGGAAGGCGGAAATTTTTTGAGCAAAGAAATGAAGTTCGAGATTCCACAACAAACTGATCATCAATTGTCCAGTGGTGGCACAAAGTTTCCAGTGACAAGTCCTTTGGGGACTGGACTTCCTACTCTTACAAGACAAGCAAATGCAACGAAGAACACTTGTCTGTGCTCTCCGACCAATCATGTCGGCTCATTCCGGTGCCGCCTTCACCGTGCTCCTAACCTCCAACGAACCAAAAGCATCGACTCAGGTGTCCTCCAGGACTCATCTGTTAAAGATGATACGGCAACCACCGATGGCGATGCTATTGCTAATAGCAAAACAGCCGAGGGCAATTAGAAAGCTTACGTATATATAGATGCGTGCATGGGAGTTTACGGTGTTTGTAGTTCATGCTTTTTGCTATAACGTTGTATCTAAGGTCAGGAATTACTATTTACTTCGTTCATTTTCTCTTAATCTACCTGCTCTCAAAATCTCTCTTTCTGTTTCTTGCATCGGTCAGGCCACTAATTAAAGTAACTAGAAGCCATACATGCTTGTTGAACAGTTGAGCCTGGAAACTGGATTCTGTAATGAAGTTAGGACCTCATAAATTAATACAATTCAATTGCGATTGAAGTTCGTTTCCAATGTTTGTTATTGCTTATTTATGTAGCTTTGTGCTGGACAAGTCGTCCGATTTTAAACTAGTCCTAGGCCTACATGGTTAAAAGGATTTTAGGAGTATGGGACTAACAATTCTCCATCTTTTTTGAGTCGCCTAGATCTTGTTTCAATGGAATCGGGCGACCAAGTCTTTTAAGTATTCTTCACCAAGTCTTGCTGAAATGTAAACTTATAAATGAGAAAAATTAATATATAATCTGATCCAACAAGTGCTTAAAAGTTAAAACCATAAATCAATAATATTTTTAAGGTAGAGAATTCATCTGCCGCACGTTTCGTATGTGGTTGGACCAATCTAAGTTTGGTTCCAGAATAAATTGTAATTGCCCATATGGTGATGTCTGGAACAACGAGAGACATGCAAGCGGTCCACTCACATAATACTCTCAAGAGAGGTGGAAAAGGACAGGAAAGGTGAGAATTGCCTGCAGAACTGAAAGCCTTATCTGATACGCAGATTCGGTCAGTTTGGAGATGGGCTCTAGCGAACTTGAATGGATTGATAACACTCCAGCTGACTATTGCCATGAACATTGTCTTAGCTACCACCAACCTCTCCCAAATATGGTCACTCATGCCTAAACAGAAGGTTTGTCAGATTTTGAATAGAGATTTTCAACTTGATTTAATTTGACGAGTGACAGTTCATTCTACTTTTGTTACATCTTGAAGCCAATTTTACTGTCATGAACATCAACTTAATCACAAGGTTTTTGGCCGCATAGAAAATTGCTTGGGTTCAAAGTTAGAAACTTCGCAACTTTTACCTCTTAGCAGTGATGAATGGTAGGAAATGAATCTTATTTACTGACCCAAAATTTCATTTATGCTGTCTATGAAGCCATATAGACTTGGAACTTAATTATAACTAGAATATTAAACTTGTTTTTCTGTAAATTATTCTTGGTTTAAAAATTGGTAACTTGGAATGTTGTGTAAATGCTAATAAAGGAACCATGAACCATACTTAAAAGGATGTTTCAAGTAAATGACTCGACAAAAGGCAAAGACAAACAGAAAAACAAATCATGCAATTGACACCTTGGATGTCTAATAGGATAGACTGGCAGAGTGAAATGCAATAGCTTGAAATCAGGAGTTTAGTGAGGAAAACAGTGATGGCCACCAGGACTGCAATGATCCCAATAATGATGATGACCAGGAAATAATTATAGCACCAACGTTCTGCTATTAAATATTCACCAAACTTCAATCTGTTCATTTGCCTTGATTTTAAAGTAGGGTTAGAGCTTAACAACAAACTTTAACTTTGAGATTACAATGGATTTTAACATCTTAACGTTCATCTGCAATCTTTAGGCGTGCATTTCTGCAGGAATATGCATGCCTGGATATGAGAAACGACAGGTTAATCTAGCTGATCTTATGCTGTCCACTTCACATATTCTTTACCGAATCCTTAAAGTATCCAACTCCGCATGCACCATTGATTTCAAAATAAAAGGTCAACATTAGTACAATAACTACCATGCCACTAATCATTCATTTGATTACTATGTGGAACAACAACTCAACAATCCACCACCAACCCAGAAGAGAAAAGTCCTCACCCAATTCTCAACAGTACATGTCCCATTAAAACCTTTGCCTTAAAAAGATCTCAAATGTTATACTCACTCTACCGTGATCAAGTATTGTTCAGTTCGTTATCATCTGCTCGGTTACTGATGATTACTGTTTCATTATAGTATCAGAATTTCCTGACGTATCAAACGTGAATTTGTGCTAGGTATATTATCACAGTTTGGTCTTTTCTTGAATAATATCATTGGTGAAAGACAGGCACATCTATCCTTCGGAGGAAGAAGAAGGTCGAGTGATCAATGAAAATGCAGACAAGCATGGGTTCGCTGCACTGATTAGTTGCCATATAGAAAGATTGCATAATTACATGATATTGGAATGTCAACTTACTCAAAGATTGCATAATTACATGGTATTGGAATGTCAACTTACTCAAACTAAGGCAATAAGAACTAAGGCAATAAGACAAAATAAATTCGAATCACAACAGGCCAACAACGCTGAACTGTATCAAACATCATCTGACGAACATTACTTTGCATTGAACAGAAGATTCAGTGAGCTGCAACAAAAAGACAAAGACAGGTGTTGATTTACAGGCACAAACAGAAATCTTCGTCCCACGTTTCTGTTCTACAGCTAAGAGTTATATTCTGGTTCCCAAAGTGAGATCCGGCAGGAGAATTTGTTTCTACATCCTCAAATTTTGATTCTTATTGTATATTTCTATCATCACATTGGCAATACACAAAATAAATTTTGATTTTTAGCTAAAATAAAAGGATCATTTCAAAAGGGCCAAAAGATCAGTGTATATATAGAGTTACAGCTCAGATTACCTTCAATGCCTATATTCTTGGACAAAAATTTAATCAATTCTTTTCGCTTGAACTTCTATTGATAGACAACAACTTACTAAACATTCTTTTGGGTCGTGTAGGAAGAGCACAGAAAGCTTTAAACTTGGAGCTTCTCCCAACACCATCTGATCGCAAATCATGTTCATCCAAATTATCATCTTCAGCCAATTTCATTCGTAAAGTTGAGAGTTTTGAATTTGGTGATTTGAGCCCCGAAACACTCCATTGATCCTCTGCACGGATGCTGGTAGTAGTGCTTAATGCTGCTGTAGGCCTTGAGGGGTCAATATCATGTGAGGCTAGGAGGGCTTTGATGTTCCTAGGCAGCTCAGTGACTTTGCCACCAGCCATTACAGCTCTTGCATGCTCAAAGAAGAGAACTTGCACAACCACTCGCAGTGGAAGCAACTCATTTTGTGCAGCATGCATGCAGACTTCAACAGATAATTTCTTGCAGTCCAGGGTTCGACACAATTGTTTTCTTTCAGTCTTGTTCAAGTCTGGATGTGCCTGGACGTTTATACATGGGATTCAGGATCAATTTCTATTTTCAAGCAATAACAACTGGGCACTTCTTAAAATTGAAAACTTCCGTACGTCCAACTAACAAGAATGGGTAAGGTTTAACCCCACCATCATTGACTACTCTTTGTTAATCACTGGAGGAAACTCAGCCAGAGGTTTTCTGCAACCGCTGATATGAGGACCATCAAAGAAATTACGAAGTCATAAACTTACTTCCTAGGATTCTGACTACTGATGTTAATTAGTTAGGTCGGTATAACCCCAAATGCCAATGAATTGCCAATATGACCTAACCCAAGTTCAAGAAGTTGGCTATCTAACAGGTTAGAGTGGCCCACAACCTAGGATATGTGGCCGTATTGTGAAATATGGTAAATTGTTCAGACCAAGAAGCAACTGTTATTTTACCTTAAGGTAGATGTCAATGGCTCTGTAGAGATAATCGTGATCAATCCTTGAGAAATCTGGTATGGACTCGGCTAATGCAATAAACTTGGAGAGAGGCAAATTCACATCTCGGGCAATCTCCTGAAGATAACCATCTACAATCTTTGCCACCTTCAACTTCGAACTATGGGATGCTGAGGATGATCTCCTGCTTTCTTGAAACTCCAAATCAATGTTCTCTGCGGAGCGAGACCTCCTCCTTTCAAAACCCAACTTGGATCTTGGAGGACTTGTGACAGGACTCTGCCCTTGAGCCATGAACTGTTCTACTATCGTCAGAACCAAGTCTACATCATACACACTATCACTTAATTCTGAGAAAGAGGGTATTAACAAATCATTCACCGTTGCTTCCTCTAATTGTAGTGCCACTCTTCTAGCTAATTCCACATTTGAAAACGATGAGGCATTAAGAATATTGGCTGCTTTTAAAAGCTTAAGAAGGAAACTGCAAGACACTGAGCCTTTTTCTGCTGGAAGTAAGCTTACTATTGACTCCAAGATCAGCCTATGCTTGCAAAATACCTCACTACTTGAGTCTGAATCCGAGTCTGAGGCCTCTCGTCTATGACCATTTACTTCTCTTGATATGTTTGGTAGCCATTTAGCTGCATAAATTTTCAATGCTTCTCCAATAAGATTAGAGGGTATTTTTCCACTGGATTTAACTGTTATCATGCTTCTCCAGTATAAATCTATGCCTAGTTCTGCCATATCTTCAGCCCACCATCCTTTGCTTGTTGGCTTATGCCTTAGGCTCTCTGCTCCATTAAAGGAAACATCATCCCGCTCCCTTCTAGAATAACTATGTGACAAGCTCACTTTTGAAGGATGTTTTAAGACTTTAGAGGCTACAGATTCAATACATCTGCTTGTAATTCCAAGGTCTTCTGAACACACGGGAAAGCTTTTGGTAGTTTGAAGGGTAACAATAGAATCTTTCCAACCTTGAAGTATGCAAGAGTTGAAGAAAACTTCGAGCTTGCATATTAGGTTCCCCTTCTCAACATCCTCAGTCATTTGCAAATATTCTGCGGCACATCTTGCAGCTACAATGTTGTAGGCGCTAAGAGTAATGGTAATACCATAACAGAACTTGGCACAAAGTTCAAATGCTTCAATTCCACCAGGGAAATCTGGGAGTTTGACTACTTGATGCTGTGAAGATTCAGGGAACTCGGAGCAGAGTCTCTGTAGTCGCAAGCACTTGGAAAGCAGAGGAAACTGCATATGATGAATTTGTGTAAAATCTACTTACGAGAAAGCCTGAAATTACAAACAAATTGTGACCAAGGGAGTGAAAAATTTACCTTGTGAAGCAAATATCTACTTCCTTTAACTTGAATTATGAGGTCACTAGAGACTTCAGAGGATACAGACCTGCATTAAAGGAGCAAAAGATTATGTCATCTGGAGTGAGTACGTACTATATCCATCCATATCTGCATGTCTAGCAAGCGGGAAAGTTTTTACCTGACAGCCTCAGTAGTGTAGAACGTGTCTGGCCTGGACCCTAGTTTCATAAACTTCATGATTCTTTCTTCTTATTCTTCTTTTTTCGTTTCGTTGTTTATGTCTCCATCAACTACTTCTCACCATGGATGGACCAGATAAATCAACCTAACAACCTATACAGGATTGTCCCTCAGTTCCGCAGAAGCCGTAAAAGGTTCTTCCTCCAAGAGCCAGCTATTGTGTCTTCCAGGGAAGGTAGGAAAAAGAACTAGCTCTTTCCTGAACCAAAGTTTCCAAATTAGCTAGTTCGAAAATTATTAGTCATTAAGAAGTTGAGTTTGTAACCAAGTAAATAAAAAAAGTGAAAGAAAAGGTGGAATTTTAATGGAGAGAGGATATCCCAGAAGAAAAGAAAAGCAAGAGATTTTGTTGTAGGTGTGGTAAGCTTCCTAGTTCTTATATATCGAAGTACTAACATAACTTGTCAAAGGATAGGAACTCCGTAAGATCAAATTCACGCAAGGTCCATGTCTTTCCATCCAAATTCTATGCCCCATTGATTTGGAATCCCATCCCATCAACATCAAATATACATCGCTCGTACCAAGTCGATCAACTAAAAAACATAGCCGAAAGAAAGGAAGAAAGCGGGAAAATCTAAATCTATCTTCTCTAGAACCAAGATACAAAGCTACAAACCGGCTTACATACGCTAGAATTCGACTATTTTCTTAACAAGTTATAATAAAGAATATTATAGCCTCAGAATCTAAAGCTCTTGATACGGTCAACAAGCATGAACTGACAATCATTCATAGCAAAAATTGAACCTGAAACATGAAAACCTGTGAATTACCACTATTGTTTTGCAACTTAAGAGGAGGAATTTGGTTTAAGGTATAGTTCTCCAATGGCCGTGCCAGCGTGCAATGAGAAGGGCGACGCCCACGTGCTTGTCCTGTGCCCACTTGTGCTCTTCTGTCTCATCATTGCCACAGCGATTTTTCTCAATTCACTTCTTTGATTATTTTAGTCAAACACTAGTTTATACGCAACATCATACACCTCTAGAACTCCATCATCAATATCAGAAAGAAGATTGCAGAGAGAGAAAAAATATCAAGCATGAGTCAAAAACAATTGTGGGAATGAATTGTGTTCATTCTTCTTTACAGGAACCAAAGATAAAAGAAAAGCAAAGGTAGGCCAAAAGAAAGAATAGGGTATGTGTTTCACTATCAATTTCTGCTTTAACCATTCTCACCTATATAGTTTCCAGGCCATACAAGTAACCTTGCATTTAACTAGAATATCTAGACGTACCAGAGTATCTGCTAACCATTAAGGGTATATGGTCCATGACCATGAAACATTTCCTATTATTGGTGTGAAATGGAGAAACAATGGTTTACCATGGTGTTATGTCTGGTATAAAATAATGCTAAATTTCCATTAATCAAATGTTAAAAAGTTTAATATTTTGGCAGTTGAAGGATCATTTTCAACTTCTTTGGCATTGGATTCTTAATGGTTACTATCTTTTATATTAAAGAGCTTGGTCTTGCAAACAGTAAGGTTGAGATTTATGGGAATATGGGCCCTAGTTGATTGATTCAACAAACCTTAGACTGATTAGCATATGATGTTAGCATTCCACAACTTTGACAGATGCATTTGCCTTAGCAAAGGTATCAGAATTGTTTATCAAAAACTAACAATGAACAATCATAGAGTGCTGCAGAATCTAACGTTTAAAACAGGGTCAACTTGTAATTACTTCGTCGATTCTTGGCAAAGCTAGGCAACCCCACATCAGTTGTGAGCTTAATAGGAGTTGCAGCTATTGAAAGTAGGATGTTTACATCACTTTAATGATGGTAACAAGTGCTTTTAGCTGATAAATTTTCCTTTTTCACTTTCTTCCTGATCTTGCTCTCCAAAATTCTATCCTAGCTTTACTTTTTCAATTAATGGTCTACCATTAAGTGCAGCATCAAGATTTGAACACTAAAAACAAGAAAATAGAGAAGGCAACTTTCATCTGTCGTATGACCATAACTTTGATTTCATTACGCAAGGACTGTCTGAGGATAATCTGGAATCTTTATCCTTTGCCAAAAGCTTACTTTGGTGTGGTCCACCCACTAACAACTTCAATGGGAAAAGGATGACGCTTTTGATTGCTATAACTGCTCTATTTTAAGCTCAATTTGATCACTAGCAGGTTTTCCTCGTTACCATCCAGTCGCAATAACTTACTTACCAGAAGATGCTTTTCTGCAGAATAGAAAAGTACAGGTCAACAGAATCCGCAGGAAAGTTGTAAGGATATAGTAGAGTAGTGATCCTGGAAAGTTGTGAAGTTTCTACTTTTATTGTGTAGTCCATTTTATAAAGTCACAGGAAGATGAACCAAGAAACAAAAATTGTAGCTAACCAATGTAATTATTACTAATATAAAACAAGTATCGACAACTTGTAATCCAAAGGTAGAAAGAAATAAACACCTACGTAGGTTCTCAGTTGCTATTACATTGTTGGAATTGTTGAATAAGTCGCTAACTTTGAGTTTCCTTCAAACATTTTTAGCCAATTTCCTCATTTCCACTAGGACTAAAGGAATACATATAACTAAATAAGTTCATTTCAGCGAAGAAAAGGTTATTGAATTTGAAAAGGAAAAAAAAAAAAGAAACAGTGAGCCAGACATGTGTTGGCTCAATCTACATCCTGGAGAGAACAAGAGCAGAGCTTTGAGCTGGCTCGATCATTGCCAAACCCAATGCTGTGGATTTGCGAAGTGGGTTAATGTGACAGTTGAGTAGAGGCCAAAGGAACGAGTGGCTTTGGAGAACAGTGGGCATATATTTGATGTCAACAACACTACGTGAGAAAAGGGATGATCCACGATTGCTGCAATGGTCCTTCTCCGTGCCAGCCGACGGGGTAGCCACCCAACATTTCCTATTTTGTGGGCCCATGTCTTTGTTCTTTCTGGGTCCCCTTTGCCCCCCTTAGACGCAGGTCGGAATACGCAGACTTGACTTAGGGTTCTCCGTGTCTTCAAGAACTAAAATTGAAAATAAACACCAGACAATCAGCCAAAGTTGAGTTGATGAGGTCCTGTCTTTTGGCTTTCAGCAGGATGACAAAATTGAAGCTTCTGTCGCGTTAATACACATGTATTCCAGTCAGTGTCTTCACCTCTAATTTCTAGAGAAGAATAAGTCCTAGCACACGGCCTTATGTCAGCCTTGTACACCTAAAGACTTCTAAAAAGGTCTATTTTCTTTTTGAAAATTAAAAAAATGCTCTAATGTATATGAGTTATACATAACAATCTCCACCTTAGTGAATATATTCTTCACAAGTTGGGTTGTAATAATGTCTAATACTTGAATTTAACAATGGTAATCAACTTTGTTAATATGTCAATTGCATTCTCCAAAGTGAGATTCTTTTCAAAAATGATTTTTCCATGTGTAATTAACTCTCTAATCTTGGGAAACCTTATATTTATAATCTTAATCCTTGTATGATACAATTGATTCCTTTCCAAATAAATGACATTTGTCAATTAGAGTGTATTCTAACTCCACCTCACTTTCTTTACTAAGCAATAATGCCTCCTTAATAACTTTATCAACCACCCTATACTTTAGACAATGCTACCATAGAATGTAACAATTTCTAGTAAGTAGGCCCTTTTTATAAGAGTAAAAATACCATGTAGTAGACCTCATATTATCCAAATATCTCATCTAGTCTGATTTATCATATCCCCTGACTAAGGTACTGTTTGGTTGGAGGGTTAGTAATAGAATGGAATGAAACGTAACACACTTCCATCGTTTGGTTGAGAGTGGAATGAAACGGAATGTGATGGAAGCAAAGGGTTTCATATTACGTTCCATTCCATCCTAAACAGTAAAAATAAGAAACCTCCGATTCGGGGCATTTAACATGAAATGTAAACTAATAAATACATTATCACAGCCCGGAACTACATCGGGCACATGACAACTGTCGCATACCCGGGCTAAGGATACTTAGCAAGGAGATACCCAAGATTAAAGTCCTATGGAAGAGCGACAAGGTTGAAGAGATGACATGGGAGCCTGAGGATGTTATGAGATGTCAATATCCCCATCTATTTGTACTCCCAATTTAGGAGTTTCGAGCAAGAAACTCTTTTAAGGGGGGAAGGACTTGTAACGCTGAAGTCTTTGAGCCCTTTTTGTATTAGTTTGTATTTAAAGATACTACTGTATATTGATATATACATGATTGTATAGGAGTTCAAAAATGTATTTGAATCTTTTCGGTATCTATGCCAGTGATATATGATGTTATATGCCCTTACATGAACTTAGAGTTCATCGGTGTGCGAAATCTTGGAGATTTTTGATATATAAGCTTCTAAGTGTGTAAAACTGAGTCCATTGGATGGGTACGACTATAGTGGTTGAATTAAATGTGTTCCAATGCCTTAGAAGAGGTTAGACATGATTTATAGACTTATTGGACACTTAGAAAGCTTAATTGAAAAAGTTGATGTACAAAAGGGTTTATCGGCAAAATTGTTAAAAGTTAAAGGACTTATTTGTAATTTTCAATTCTTGAAGGACCGATATGTAAATTTTATAAAGTTATGGGTTATTTATAATTTGCAAAAGATCGAGGACCAAAATAAAAAATAAAAGCTTTGGTCATTCTCAAATTTTGGGCTTAAATTTAGGAAAGTTTGGAGGGTATTATAGTAATTTCATATAACCTAAGGATAAAAGGGTATACCATATCTTGGTCAAAGAAGAGTCAAAATTCTAGACTCTTCTTATCTGTGGCCGTATACTTCATGTTTTAGACTTAAACCATCTTGTTTTAATTAAAAGACAGGAGAAGAAAGGAGAAGAGAGGAAAAAAGAAAGGGAGTTTCGGCCATCACCCAATTTTTACCAAGTTTTTGATTTTTTAATCCAAACCAAGGAGTTCTAAGCTAATTTGGGGTCAAAGAACTCAAATCTATCATTAGATTTGAGAAATTTTCAAAGGATTTGAAGATATCACCAAAGGAAAGTATTGATAAATTTTGTCTCATCTCTCTCTACATTAGGATTTTAAGTTTAGTGTTAAGATATGTTTTTCTCCATACTTGAATATGCATGAATCATGGCTTAGGTGAATGAAATGTGTCATAGAGAGGGTTCTTTAAAGTCCTAAAGTTGTGGTAAAATTTTTGGTGTGAATATAGAAATGTTTAAAATTGTTTGCAGGTTTTGGGATTTTTAAAATACAGCAGTTGTGCTGCCCAATTTTTTTTTTTTTAAAATAAATATATCCATAACGAGGAGAAGAAGTTCAATTAGCCTTGCATAGTCGAATTAAGGACACGGTTAGTATCCTTAGCCTGAATATGCGGGTGTTGTCATAGGCTCGATGTGGTACCGGGTCATGACATATACATACTGCCTAATATACCCTCAATAATATACCTCCAGTAGCTCTTTCCCTCCCTCCCTCCCTCCCTCTCTCTCCTCGATACAATCCATATTCACCGTCTATTATCTTCTCTGAACTCACTGCAACACCTCTTGAATCTCCTTTTGTTGTTGCGTTTTTGAGCAAAGAAGCTAAAGAAAATGCTAGCCCAGAGTCAAGTACCGAAGAGGACAAGCAAAAGTACATTCTACTTTGGATCCTGTTGCTAAGTTTGTCACTTGATGCATAGTTTGATTTGGGAACTGCATGCTTTATTTGTTTGGATTTTCATGTTTTATTATTTTATAAAGGGGACTTGCTATTTAGTTTCAAGTTTTGGTTTTTCTCGCAGTGGTTATCCTGGTATCATTTGTTTTTTAAGCTTTTACTTCGTGGGTGGCTATGGTTGATTTCACTTGTTAGACTGAGATGCATATCTAACTTTATTGTTCTAGTTTCCTGATGATTGTTGCTTTTCTCTTCGGTGAGGGTAGGTGTAGTTCGGTGACGGTGGTTATTCATAAGCGTGACGATTATGTCCCAAATTCTTGTTTTTACATGAAAGTCAGTTTTCTTATTATAAATAAAAATATAAATAAATAATTTTTAAATATAAATCATATATAATATAATAAATTATTAAATAATTAATAATAATATTTTTATATAATTAATAATAAATTGTAAATAATTAATAATAAAAAATAAAACTTTTATTATTTTAAAATAGAAAATATATTTAAAAAATTATTTGTCTTAAACCTCTTGCAACAACCATTTTAAATATCTGGGGTATAATAGTCATTTATTATATATTACATTGCATTCCATCCATCTTCTAAACAATGTTTCACCACATTACATTATAAACCCTTCCATCCCTCCCAAACAACTTTTCACTATATTACATTCTATTCCATTATAAACCATTTCATTTCGTTCAATTCCATTCCATTCCATTCTATTAATTAACGTCCAATCAAGCAGGCCCTAAAAGATCACCTTACTGAATACTATACACAAACTAATGGTTTGACGTATCTCTCAAGTACTTGAGCATTCACTTAGTTGCTTCCCAACATTATTTTTCAGGTTTCGACATGTAGTTACAAACCTAACTAATAGCATAAGTCAAATCTAGCCTAATATAAACTACTGCCTATATGAAACATCTAACAACGATATCATATTGTACCCTAAAATATCATCGCCTCTGCATCTTTTTTCAAGCACTAATCTAACAAAAATCTAAAATGATTTATCAGTAAAATATTCATAGGTTTAGCCCCACTCATTCTAAATTTGTCTAGTACCTTCTCAATGTACGTAACTACAATTTTCTATAGCTCTTTTCCCTATTTTCCCTATTTTTAGGATTTTCTTAGTATCATCCAAATCCTTTATCTTAAATTCCTTTCTCAACAAGTTTTTTAGTTTATTCATACCATGCATACTTTTTGTAGTAATTAGCATATTATCTACATATGGTAGTAGAAAAATAAATGATTCAACATTAAGGCTCTTAACATATATACGATAATCATCTTCACATCGCATATAACCAATTTAGATCACAGGAAGTTTAACCTTTTATACCATTATTTTGGAAATTATTTCAACCTATAAAGTGACTTCTTCAATTTATACACCAGATGCTCTTTTCTAGGTTGACTAAACTTTTTTAGTTGCTTCATGTAAATATGTTCCTCTATATCACCATAAAAAATTGTCTTCTCATCCATTTTCTCCAAATGCATATCCAAACTAGTTACTAACACCTTCAAAATAAATAATAAAGCATATCTAACTACTAAAATAATATTTATTATAGTTAATCCTATTTTGTTATGCGTATCTTTTTACTACTATTCGATCTTTAAATTTTTTTCTCTTCTTTTTCTGCTACTATTAACTTCGTCTTATATACCTCATTACACCCTACAAGCCTCTTTTCTTTAAGAAGCTACACCAACTCCTACATTTGATTTTTATGCAAAGACATCACCTCCTCTGCTATAGCTCTCATTGATGTATCATTTTCCTAACTATTTATAATATCTTGAAAGTCATATGGATCCTTATTTACTACATTTACTTTATCTATAACTATACTATGACAATGTTCTTTCCATAACATTATCCATTTTCTACATTAGAATTTTCATTTTCTTTCAAGTACACTCCAAGCTGATCTATTTCCATTTATACCACCTTAGTAATGCCCTATATTATTCCTGACACATTCTCTCTATATGTTTATTTTGACATATGTTGATCATCAAATATTACACCCCCTATTAATCATACTCTCTTTCAATGTTGGGTCCCAAAATTTATATCTCTTCATACCTTTAAAATAGTTAATGAAAATACACTTCTTGACTTTAGATTAAACTTAAACCTCTCATCATTAGAAATATACATATAAGCAAGATAGGTAAAGATTTTTAATTTAAAGATATCTACATATTATCCACACTCCCTCTGTCACTTTCCCATCCAATGATTTCCATGGAAATCTATTTACAAAGTAAAATGCCATAGTTTGATAGTCATTTCTTTCTTATATAAAATTTTAAGGAACCTTATATTCATCCTTAAATATATGACCCTTTCAATTATGAATATGTTTATTGTATTTGAAATATCATTTTGTTATGGTGTTTTTCAAATAGTGTAGTGACTTTAAATCCTATACTCCTCACATAATTTTTTAAATTATGAATACATGTATATAGTCATATCATGTGTTGAGAATGTAAATACAAAGCTTCACATAGAAGGAAGGTGGAGCATTTTATAAAGCTTGGGAGAGATACAAAGCTCTTCTTAAGTAGCTCCCTCATCATCAGTACTCCTTGTAGCTAATGATGCAATTCTTTTATAAAGGGGTTATTTTGTGATTTCAAACTTTGGTAAACACTACAAGTCAAGAGCAAATTTACACAAAAATTATAAAAAGGTTAAAGAAATTATAAAGACCTTAATAAGGAACTTGTAAATCAAAATGGTAAAGGAAGTCTAAGGTTTTCCTTTATAAGGTAGAAGCATCTTTAGATATGGAACATATATAACATATCTGTCAAGTCAAATTAATTTAATCTTAAATTGAGTTATGGGTAATAGGAAGGTGTGCTACCAGTATAACATATATAGACATCTAGCCAATCCGTGTATGAATGTCAAGCTCATCTCAATTTACATTGAGGAAACATTATATAGATACCTATTTAAGAAAGTAGGTGATGAGGAATGACCCCTTTTTTGTCAAATATAATCTAAGGTTGAGGAATCACTCTAATTTTTCATAGAAGGAGCAGGGACTAACTGGATTAGGCAAACCAATGGTATCACCTAAGTTCTAAAGTAGACCTTAGTTTTAACAACAACCATGATAGAGTAATGGCTTGGTGGAAACACTTAAATAGTCTATGTCTACCATGGGTATAAAGATTGATAAAGTGGACCATCTTGAAAAATAGTGCAATCTAATGCTACCTCTAGTTATAAATTGAAGATAAAAATGAACCAACTAGTTAAGATAGTGAATGAAAAAGTTTTCAAAAAGCGTCCAAATAACATTAAGGTAAAAACCTATAGATCAGGAATTAGTTAATACGTTTAGGAGTAGGGAAACACTTTAATTTGATGTTACTAAAGACAAACAAGTGACGAAGTTGAGAAAAATAGAGGAGTAGATCCAGAAAAAGATATGCAGTAATAGATTGACACTAACCAAACTCATCTCGATCTAAAGTCAGTGTTAATATAAACAAGTAGATAAGAATAAAATGAAACTGATGTTGTTTCTGTCTTTAACTAGTGTCAGTCATGAAAAGAGACCCAAATACTATATAAAGCCTTATATGCCACCAATATCATACCTTTAGAGCATTAGGAGGAAGATAAATGAGATAATTTTAAGAAATTTTTTAATGCCTTCAGGGAACTCAACACTAACATACCCTTCGCTGAAGTGTTAGCTTAGATGCCAACTTATGTGAAGTTTTCAAAGAGAATGTCTCCAATAAAAGAAAATTAGAGAAGTCTATTATGACAACTTTGATAGAGGAGTGCAATGCTATCGTAGATAATAAAGTATCTCAAAATTGGAATTATTCAGGCAGTGTCACTATTCCTTACAAATTTGGTGACATTAAAGTTCTCATTTGTTTATGTGATTTAGTTGTTAGTATCAATCTAATGCCTCTTTCACATATCTCGAACTGTAAAAAGACATCCTAACCTTAATGAGGATTACTTTAGGATGGATTTAATAGACCCTAATGTGGAAGAAGTCCTTGAGGCTTTTCATAATGATTCAATAAAAACATGTAAAGTTTTAGGACTTAAAGAACAAAATAAGGAGCATGTCATTAGAGATAAAAGCCTCTAAGTTTAAAAAAAAGAATTAAAATCATTACCTTTTACCTTAGAAGCACCTAACCTAGATTTTGAGACATTGCCTCCTTATTAGAGGTATGCATAAATAGGAGATTTAAAGATGTATCCTAATATTTCCTTTTCTCTTTTATGTAGTGTGTAAGAAAGGAATTAGGCTCATCCTAATGGTGATTTAGGATGAGTAAAGAGCTAAAAGTGGAGTCTAGCTCAAATATATTAAAATAAGTACTAGTTAAAGACAACTTAAAATTCTAATCTTTCTTTTAGTTTAGTTCACTTCCTTTGTTCTTATTTTGTTTACAGATTTTTATTTTATTTTGTAGGAAATTTTTTTGAAATTTCTTAGAGTTTTACCTGACTAAACTTGTATAAAATAAGGAAGAATTCTTAACCTTAATTTTCCTATTTGGTTAAGTTCCATATTTTAATTTGTTTAGAGGGTAATGTCATGAATAAGTATAAATGACCAAAATTTCTAAGATTTTCTATTATTTTTTGTGTTAACTATATAATTTCTTTGTTAAATTTGGATTGAGATGTGTTTTGTGTTTTTATTTATTAAAACATGTATAAATATCATATTTCATAATCCTTTGGTTATAAAGAATAAGACTTAGTAGAAAAAAGAAGAAAAATTAGGTTTAAGCATGAATTGGGGGTTACAAAGCAAAATTTTTATCAATCTTTAAAGTGAGATAGGTGCTAGTATTGAAAAAAAAGAGGGAGTGTTTGAAGACAAAACCAAACTAGCACTAGTATGGAAGTATGTTAGGTGCCAATCTTATGAGCAAAGAAGCACGTTGGAGAATTGGAATGTAATCGATGCTGATATAAGAAGTGTGTCTGACACTAGTCTTATAAATATGCAAAATTTTAAGTTATAAGATAAAATCGATGGTAATTATGAAGTGTGCTAACATTCGTCTTGTCTTGACATCTACAGCATAAATAACAAACTCGTGATTTTTCCTCCCCAAAACCTTAAACCCCCTCCTTCTCACCTTTCAACTTAAAATTGTAACCTAATCTTGACTTTAATTCCAAATTCAACTTTAAAAATGATAAACCCCTTCCTTAAATAAAAAAATATCTTTAGCCATAACTTTAGACTCTGAAAAGTTTATGCATTTAGTGAGAGAAATTAGGGATTTTTAATTTGAAGTAGTTTTAAAAGATTTCAAGTATATCTTTCACATTTTACACCCTCCAAGTTAGTTTATTTAGTCTCGTGGTAGTAGTGCATTATCATCGAGTATTAAGCTCATTGAGAAGAATTTTGCGATTATGTGCTATGTTTTAGACTTATAAAGATAATTGACATAGAATTGCGAAATTTGAGTTAATTGTGATAAATTATACTAAATTGTGGGTTATTGTGCTTGTGGAAGAAATGTTGTGGAAGTATATGGTGATATTGTCAAGTTATGAATTATGGTGACCAATTGGCTTGATTGATTAAGTACTAAAGGATGCCTTTGAGATATAAGAGGCATCCCCTCTAGAGGAGATTTTGAGGTTCAAAAGTTTAGAGAATATGGAATGGTACACTAAGAGGAGCAACAACTATATAGACATTGAGAAGACCATTATCCCAGATATCGATCGAGTCTTCAAGATCCAAAATGTTCTAAGGATTTTACAATTGGACCACTTATTGACTCTTTTAGGCAATTGATACCCAAGGGTGATGAAGGAATTATATGCACTGGCTCTTCATTCCTCCATCTAAAGCATTAAGGTTATGATATCAAACGAGACGATAAAGGAGCTCCTTATGTTGCCAATAAAGGGCAGACAGATGAGATTTCAGAATGGAAAAACATTGAGGCATTATAAGTGGAGCTAGATGGATTCTTACATAGGTTTGAATTAGGGATCATATACTCTGTGGGATGGATGCACTTTTTATGTAACCACTTAGCCATCCAACCACGGCTAGTGGCTTACATCTTAAGTTGTAATATCCAACCTTAATCTAATACGTTGAACCAAATTTGGACCACCGATCTCTACCATACAGACCTCCCTTTTAATTAGTTTGGGCAATATACCACTGATATAGTTTTCATCCTTGATGCTACAATCCATCAGCATTGTAGTGAGATAGGGCTCACCATATAAGAAGTTGTCTTTTTAGTGTTGATTAGTTAACTACTTGTAAAGTAGGGGGTGCACCTCTCTAATTTTGAAGTTGTGAAGTGAGGAGGTCAAATATATTAATGAAGATTAAACGAGTATATTTGGGTATGCCTAAAAGAATAAAAAGTGTACTGTTGGACACCAAACTTTTTTTGGAAGTTAGAATTATTAGATGGGAATTTATTAGCATTTAGTCATGTGAAAAAAATCAGAATTTTGAATGAGAAATTTATGGAGTTTATTTATGAATTTTTTATTACATATGGCTGCATAGATTAGATGGAAGTGTTAGAATTAAGTTAAGCAATTAGAAGATATTAAATAAAAAATGGAAGGGTAAGTTTGGAATATTAGAGTTTGTCTTGAATTAATAAGAGAATAAGTAAATGAAGGGTGTGTCTGTGAATGAAGAAAGAAAGAGACGTGTAGAAGTAAGGAAGAAAGAAAAGAAGAACCTAGAAGAAACTAGAGAAAGAGGAAGAGAATCGTGTAACAACAAGAAAAAAAAAGAGAAGAAAAAACGTAGGAAGAAGTAGAAGAAGAGAAGCAGAATCTGAAACAGAAAAAGAAGAAGAAGAAGATTCATTTGAGTTTTTTTTAGGTAACTTCTATCTTTTCTTCTTGTTTTGATAGAAGAAGAAAGTAAAGAAAATAGGTTTTTGTGTTTTGAAAATAAAGAGAGAAAGAAGAAGAACAAGAGATTTATTTTCTTAGATTTTCATGAACTTTTAACTAGATCTTAGTTCTTCTATGTTAGATAAACTAAGAGTAGATTAAGTCTAGCTTATAATATAGCTTTAAGGATTTTCTATTCGTGTATGATGATGGAATGAAAATGTGTTTGTTTAAAGGGAAGGAGAAAGTCAAAATCATGAACAAAAGGAAAGACAAGTTTGAGTTTAGATTTATAAGTAAATAGGTGGGTAATATGTTTATAGTTGTTATGTTAATGAGTTGAATTATTTGACTTTATGTGTACCTAAATGCTTGCTTTTATTTATTGTGAATGTGAGAAAAATAAATTGTGATTGAAATCATGTTTACCTTGCAATAATTTTGCTGTTTTAATGTTAATGAAAATAGAAAATTTAAGATGCATGAAAATATATGATTATGGTATGAAATAAGTAAACATCAGAAATTTGCTTATATGGGCAAGAGAAATACCATTTCGTTTGTCACGTGCACGTTAACCTATATCCTTCTCCCGGCTACCCGTTTGTGGCATATGAGCTCTGAAAAATGGACTCATTTCGTTCATAGTGTAAACTTCAGTTTCTCTATTTCGTTCTATGGGATTCTCTCAAGCCATTTTGTGTGTGCATTTTGTTTTAAATTGCTAAACATGGTATATGATTGAGTGATATGTTTTGATGATTGAAGAATTTATCTGATCCAATTTGTGTAAGAATATGGTTATCTGTGAGCTTGAACTGTGGATACTGTATAATTAAATGTGATATAAATTTCTGTACATGTTTGTTTGTCTGTGTGTGGTTCGTCGCTAATGGCTATAAACATATTAGCCACTGAGCTTCCCAGCTCACCCCATTATTTTTCCATTCCTCAGGTGAAGAAATAGCGTATCAACGTTGAACCTTGCAAAAACTTAGGCTGACTCCAAGAATTACTATTTTTGCGACTAAGTTAGTTCAAAAACTTTTGGTACTCTAGAAGTATGTCAAGCATGAACATTTATGATTGAATTTTTGTATTATGCTATTAATATGATTTTGATGTAGCACCCCCTTATCATTGGGTACGCACCGGGACGCCCGCAGGTCATTCCGGTACATATCCTATGATAAGGGTGAGCTACGTGCGATCACTAC
>JAOTAY010000001.1:5800494-5811120 GCA_025629805.1 Erythroxylum baracoense
CCAACACAATTTTTCATACACACAAATCACATTTATTTTATTTTTTTATATCACTTACATTTATTAACAAATATACCAGAAAATGTCATGAATGCATGTACAGTCATTTACATGTGCAAAATTCACTATTCACTTATATGTGTATTCATGAACATGTCAAGACAATTCTAAACACTTATACATTATTCCAAATTACCATTTTACCCTTCCCATTGGTGATGGGATGTTACATTTGATATGTAATATGAAGTTATGTACAATCTCTGCTTTGTTAGAGAAATGACAGTAAGAATTGCAGAATTTCTCTTTTGTATATATATATATATATATATATATATATATATATACATATGCAGAAATTTCTCTGTGTTAAGTGTCAATGGTGTTGGAATAAAAATTGTTAGATGTTTGAAGTCCTTAGAGAAATTTTTTCTGAAGAAATTAGTTAAGTTGGGAGTTCTGTATGTATGGTTTTGATTGTTGGAATCGGGTCTTTTGAAATGCATAGAAGTTATATATATAGACAGTAGAGAGAAAAGACGAAAAGGGGGATGAAAATATGTTCTGAAACTTTAAAGAATAAACTGGATTGATCTAGGCAGAATTTGACAAAATGGTCTTCATGAAAGCGGTAGATCTTTCTCTTAGCTCTCTAGCGACATAAAGTTTATAATTTTTGGACTTTGAAATTGTTAGTTATGAAGTTTTGAACTAGGTGTGTGCGACAATCCCAATTTCTCAGGAAAGTCGCAATCGTGCTTAAGCACGATCGCGACGAACCCATTAATACTGTGACTATTCACCAAAAGTCGCGATCTTGCACAAGTACGATCTCGACTCTCCCTTCTCACGCTCGTGAGTTTTTAAAACTCACGGCCGTGGCTTCTTCACTTTTGTTCCTTCTTTTTAATTTCCTTATTCGTTTGTTTGTATTTTATCCGACTCCCACTTCAATTTATTTTCATGTCCATTTTGTTTTATGCTATTTATTTTAATTTTTTGTGAATTTGTTTTTACTCCCATTATGAATTATTTTTATCTTTATCGTAGTTTTATTTATTTATTTTATTTTGAAAGTCTCCCAATTTTGGCACCTTGTCACCATGAAATAAGTACCGAGACTCGGGGGCAACATATACTAATATACATATACTTAATATAGTGTATCCAAATAACCCAAAACAAAAGACAAGAAAGAATGATGATAACAAAGATGACAAGGATTAAAGAGGCAACATGGGGATAGCTAATAAGAAACCAAGAGTTACAGTGCGAAAGTTGGTGTCATTCATCAATAGACTACATGGACGGCTTGCAGGTGTGCATGTTAAGCTAGATTCAATGATGACATATCTTCAACAATTTCCACCACCTCCTCTGCCCTGTGAAATTACTGCTCTCATCCCTTCATGTATACATATAGTTTTATTTAGGATTTTTTTTGTTTTTGTTTCTTTTTCTATTTCTTTTTCTTTTTTATTGTTTAACTTTTATTTTTGTTACTTTATTGAATTGAGAATATTAGAATTTTTAATGCAACTTGAATTTTATTATTTATGAGCCTCCAAAGTTTTATTTTAAGTATTATGCAGATTTTGAGTATAATTGAGTCCTTCAAGATGAGAAATTTCCACTACAATTGCATAGCTTTTTAAATTGTTTTTTTAGATCTTTTATTTCCTTATACTTAATGCACAATATTGAGAAAAATATTGTTCTAACTATAGGGTGGAATTGATCTAGTTGCATGAAATTTTTTATGATTTTCAATTTTTTAGGTTATGTTTTTAAAAGCTTATTAGTAGCCTTGAGTTAATGACATGAATTTATACATAATCTTTAGTTGAGATTAATTATAAAAACAAGATGTATACTATGATTAAGTGAATTCCATCGAAAATTTAACTTTATAAATATTAGATATATGAATTTGTTATGTTATTATGATTTGATTTGACTTGAGTGATCCCACGAGCAATTTGAACCTTCATTCTATATTTCATTTATTTCTTATGTGGATTTCTTCTTTGATTTTAAATTTCTAAAACTTGAAGTCCTTATTTTTTAGATTACATGTAAGATGTGTGCAAGCATTAAGATGATAAGGGCACTTGGGGTTTAAGTTTAAATCAAATTACCTACCCTTCTATGCATTGATTCATTAGTGAGCCCATTGAGTTTTATATAAAATTTAAGCTTTTTATTAGTAACTTTTTTCCTAAAAAACCTTGAGCTGAAAAATAAGTATTTACTCCCTAGTTCATGATTAGTAATGGTTTTATTTATGTTTTCAGTGCTTTTAGGAATGGGATACAAGAAAGTAAGTGTGAAAAAAATGGGTAAAGTGTATAAAAGTGGCAATGTAAAAGAGAAATCTTATGCCATTACAAAAAAAAAGATAAAAGATAAAAGATAAAAGAAAAAGAAAAAGAAATAAATAAAGTATTAAAATTGATTGGCATAGATTCTTGTTATTTAAAACTATGGAGGAAAAGGAATGTGCAAGAATATAAAGAGTTAGTGGAGTGAAGATTCATGTTTCTTTTAATTTATTGTTATTACTCAACTAGTTCTGAATATTTTTATTTCCCTTATTCCTTTTTCTTTGTTAGCCTCTTTAACCTTTTGGCCCCATTACAACCCGATTCAAGTCCTTTTGATTATTGTTTGTAGATATCTATTTTAGTAATGAAGGTTAGTTGATTTTCAAGTTTACGTTAAGTTCACTTTCAACAAAAGATGATAAGAGTATCTCACTAAATTTCAAACACTTGTGAATGAGTGATTCTTATGAGGATATGTCCATTGATAGTATTTAAACTTGAGAAAAGAGGTGAAATACTATTTATTTTATCTTGTTTATATCGTGATTTATAAATGAAATATTATATGGATAAATTTTGTAATTTGATTGAAACTTGAATTTGTATATCTTGTGTTACTAACTATTAACAACAACAATTCAGTAAAAATCCCACTAAACGTGGAGTCTGAGGAGGTCTACTACCTTACCCATAACTTGTAGAGAGACTATTTTCGAGTGTTATTAACTATTAAGGTATCTAATAAGTTCAAATTAATGTATGTGGGTAACATCTAAGTAAATAGTTCCTTCACTAGAGAGACTTAGGGTTTAAAGGCTTATGGCATGTGCTAAATATCACTATACACCTATGAAAGTGGAATTAATTTATGTTTTAATTGAATCGAGGTTAATAGTTAGGGTTTATTTGCTAAGTGTGGGGAAATTTGGTAGGTATATTTTAATTTACTTGGTATTTGACACTTTTATAGCATGTTTTATATGGATTTTGTAATGTTTTATATGTTTAGTTCATTGTCTTGTAGGCAATGAATTTGAAGACATAATCGAGATTTAGTGAAAATTTTCGTATAATTATCTATTCAATGATATTCAAAGTCATTTTGAAGATAACAAGATGGGCAACATCATTATTGAAGACTTTGGGAGCTAATTATAACTTGTAGATCTCAAAAAGTGGTGGCATAATAATGCACAACAAGCATTGGACTTATATATAAAACAATTAATTACCTCTTATGAAGGTATGAGAAGCTGAGAAGTAGAACAAGACTAACGTTGAAGTTGATCCTAAACCAATGTTGGACTTGTCTTAATTTTATTGAAAGAAATAGTACAAAATTGTTGTAGGTCCTAACTTAATGTCAGGCCTCGATTATGTGTAGCTATGTGAAGAATAAAGTTCTAAAACAAGATAAGTACCAGTGTTGGTATTGGTCTTATGTTGGTTTTTAGACACAACTTACGAGGATATATGATTTCTTAAGTTGAAACCTTTTAGAAGTTTATTTTTGTAATCCTAATTTTAAATACTTGTATTAAAATTTACCTTGATTCTTTTAAAATCTTTAAGCATTCTTCTAACCTACTTTAAAAGTACTTCTTGTTTTCTTTTTATATTTTTATTCTTTGTTAGTATTGGAGAAAGATTTGGAGTAAGAATTGGAGGAGCTTGTGGCATCTTTCTTTTATTCTTTTCTTATACTATTTCTTCTATATTGAGAATTATTGGTTTAGTGTTCATTATGATTATTAGATAGAAATCCTAGTTAAGATTAGGGATGTAGCTTGTAAGAATTCTTTAATTGTTTATGCATAATTTGATTATTTGATTGGTTGAATTTGTTCTCTTTGATCTTAATTTTGTATTTATGATTGACCACTATAAATTCAATCTTACGGATTATATAAAGTACTACCAAGTGAAGTAGAATTTGTGCATGAGGAGGATAAACATATAGAATGATAATATCTTAGACTTTGGTAATAACAATTTAGATTAACTATGCATAATAATTTTGATTAGGTTAATTTATATATCTAGACATAGTAGTTGCTAATTAGATATACATGTGTGCCTTGACTGAGGGGTCAAGTATTATTTCAAGATAAACATTCTTATATGATAAGTAAAATTATCTATAAGTAAATTATGAAGGCCTAATAGTTGTTTTGTTGATGTTTCTTTATTATTCTAATTATTTTGTTTTCTTTAGTTTAGTAATTAAATTATTTTAAATTAACTCTTTATTTTATTTAGTTTGTTTGTTTAACTAAGATTAATGGATCTAATGACTAGTTATTTATGGAAATGATACTATGAAGTCACTCTAATTTAGTAAACTATCTATAATAGAATTTGTGCATTTACAAATATAGAGCAAATTAATAGTCACTTCTAACCTAGCAGTTCTCTAAATTTTTGGTTAAACACATTGATATATTCATGCATCTTCATCCTATATAATTGTTACTTCTGATACAACATCTTTGTAAGAGACTTTGACATGTATCAATTCTTCAGTTTCTTCTATTTCTCCATAGACTGTGCAATCTCCTTGATGCAATATATGACCTCATTTGTTAGATAATGTTACATGGTTCTAGCTACTTACACCTATAACTCTTCCTATTCAAGGACATCTACATCTTCCAGCTTACTATCTCGTAACTCCTTAAGCATATGTTATTTACTAACAATATTTCACTCTTTATATTCTACGTTCTGAAACTTTTAGTTCTATTTGAACATCCCCACTTCAAATTTTGCAATCAAATTCATTATTGTCTTAACTATACTCGAGCAAAAATATAATAGAAAGAAAAAAAGAATAATACAAAAGATTTTTAATGTGGTTCGGCCAATTGGGCATGCCTACATGCTCAAGAGCTAAAAGCGGTTAATTTTTTATTAATCACTTGATGAAAATTATAATTTGCTTATATATAGACTAGGTTTACAAATTTACACAAGGATAACTAATTTTAAACTTTATCTAGTATATAATTTTCCTTTTACTAAACTAAATATATTTTAATTATGATTCTAATAAGTTATAGAATCCTTTTGGAGTTTATCCGTCACAAACATGATCGTGTCTCAAGCCATGTATCTCACTATTTCTTTTTATAACATGGACATAGAAAACTGACACATATATCTCCTATGTTGTGGATCTTTACACGTCTTTGCATATATAAACATAAATTCCAAAATGCTCGTGTTCTAGATTGTATCTCTCTTTTAAAAAATTTCTATCACACTAATACACTTGTATTCTAATATATGTCTTCACCTCTAATTTTTATAGAAGAATACACTTCGATGATATGCCTAGTCATATTTGTAAGGCAGTACAGATATACATGGTACCATCATTCTAGATTTATGTATTAAAAAAAAGTAAAAAACTAGTTGACAACAACTTGCATACAAGCTGTTAGTCGCTACACAACAGCTTGCTGTGCAAGTTGTCACACAGTGAAGGGCTTATAAAAGACCCCACCCTTCCCACTCTCTTAATAGACATATGTATATCAAACATGCATGAGATGTGTGGTGAGTTCGAGAGTGAATTTTAGAGAGCCATTTTTCTTGAGAGAGTGATTTTTGGGGTATTTTCAAGAAACGTTTTCCTAGGGATATTAAATTTAGGAAACACCTTGTGTGTGAGCGCCATTATTTTGTTGTATCATTTTTCACTCTCTGTACCTGTTATTTTCATTAGTGGAAGATTTATTCAGAGTTTGGCTTGTGAACGTAGCCCAAATTAGAGGGTGAATCACGTTAAATTTTTTCATGTTATTTCTTTACCTATTTTACCTATGGGATTTAATTCAAAAATTTTTCCAACAAGTGATGTTATAGCTAGGTTCAGTTCTACGTCAAAGCATTTCTCATCGAAGATGGAGGCAAAAATAAGAAAGATGATTAGCCTAAATGGCTCCAACTACCACATATGGAAGAATAAGATGAAAGATCTTCTGTTCATTAAAAAATGTATTTATTGGTGTTTACTACAATAAAACCCAAAATTAAATTGAACGAGGGGTGAGCGTTTGATCATGAGCAGGTATGTAGTTTTATTTGACAATTTGTTAAAGATAATGTGAATAATCATATCTACAACCAGACTCACACACGTACGTTGTGGAAGAAGCTCGAGGAGTTGTATGACTCAAAAATCAGTAACAATAAATTGTTTTACCTAAAACATTAGTACAGATAAAATATCTAGAAGGTACCTCTTTGACAAATCACTTTAATGAATTTCAAGGGATCATGAATCAATTATTAGGAATGGGCATAAAGTTCGATGATGAAGTGTTTGCCCTTTTCATGCTTAACTCCTTGCCAGAGTCTTAGGAAACTTTAAAGATTTCAATCACCAATTCTGCATTTGACGATATTGTTAACATAGAATATGTAGAAAGTGGAATTTTGAATGAAGAGATGAGACAGAGATCACAGAGTTCGGCCTCTTCAACACAATCAGAAGTTCTATTCATAGGTTCTAGGGGGAGGAGCAAATCTAGAAGTCCAAATTTCAGAGATAAGAGTAGAGGAAGATCAAATAAATATGTAAATGTTGAGTGTCATCTCTGCAAGAAGAAGGGTCATATCAAAAGGTTATGTCAGAAGTTCAAAGAAGAAAAGAACAAAGGAAAAGAAGTCAAGAAAGATGATAGCAACGATGAACACGCATCGACGGCTACCACCATTGATGACTTTCACATCGTCTCATATGATAATGATATGAATAGTGCTTCCTATGAGTTCAACTAGATAGGTGACAATGGTGCCATTATTTGTGCCACATCATATAAAGAACTCTTATCATCATATTCACAAGGAGATTTTGGTTTCGTTAAAATAGGAAATAACGGTTTGGCTAGAATCACCGGAAAAGATGATATTTACTCAGAGACAAATAATGGCATGAGACTGCCTCTGAAAGATGTCAAACATGTTCCTAATCTTCGCCTAAATCTAATCTCGGTTGGCATAATTGATGATGAAGGTTTTTGCAGTGCTTTCAAAGATGGAAAATGGAAACTTACTAAAGGCTCCTTGGTAATCGTCAAAGGTAAGAAGTGCTTAAAGTTGTATGTGATGCAGGAAAAGGTCTCCAATGATTTTGTAAATCCAGTGGAAAAAGATGATGCAATTAAATTATGGCAGAGGAGACTCGGTCATATGAGCGAGAGGGGATGACTCAGTTGGTGGAAAAGAATACATTATTTGGAGTTAACACATTTAAAGAAGTATATCGATTGTCTTTCAAGAAGGCAAATAAAGTTGCTTTCAAAAGTTCCCCTTCTTCCACAATAAAGGATGTGTTGGATTTGATACACCCAAATCTATGTAGGTCAATGCCAAAGTCAATAGGTGGTGCTTAATAATTTATGACTTTCATTGATGACCATTCTAGGAAGACATAGGTATACACCTTAAAGACTAAAGATAAAGTGCTAAATGTTTTCAAGCAATTCAATGCCTCAGTTGAAAGACAAACTAGGAAGAAGTTGAAATGCATTCAAACAGACAATGGTAGAGAGTACACTGGACCGTTTGACATTTATTGCAAGAGCATGGTAATCAACATCGAACTACTCCTCCTAAGACACCACAGTTGAATGGTTTAGCTGAGATGTTGAACAGGACTTCGATGGAGAGAGTTAGATGCTTACTTTCACATGCAAAATTGCCAAAGACATTTTGGGGAAGGCTCTATTCACAACAGTTCATGTATTAAATCAGTCACTATGCATCCCTTTACAATCTGATGTTTCGGAGAAAGTATGATCAGGAAAGGATGTTTCCTATTATCATCTAAAGGTATTTAGTTGCAAAGCTTATATATATATCCCTAAAGATGAGAGATCCAAACTTGATGTCAAAACTCGCCAGTGTATATTTATTAGTTATGGAGAAGATCAATTCAGTTATCAGTTTTATGATCCAGTCCAGAAGAAGTTGATTCAGAGTCGTGGTGCCATATTTTGCCAAAGATCAAACCATTGAAGATCTTGGCAAAGTGAAAAAGATGTTCCAAGAACTAATGGTGACCTAGTGGACTTAGAGTTAATTCCTCCAAAAATAGTGCCAAGACAATTTGGAGCTAAAGTTGAAAATTGCCAACTGAACGTAGCTGATTATGATGCTCCCATTCAAAACCAATCAGATGAAGATTCTAATGAAGATGATTTTTAGAATCAATCACCAACATCAGGGACTGCTCAGGTTCTAATTAGGAGATCTACGCGAGTAAGACAAGCCACTACTAGATACTTCAGTAATCAGTATATGTTACTTACTAATGGGGGAGAACCAAAAAATTTTCAAGAGGCTATGATAGATGAACATAAGATAAAATAGGTTAAAGCCATGCAAAATGAGATGAAGTCCTTGCATGAGATTAAAACTTTTGAGCTGGTAAAGTTGTCAAAAGGTAAGAAAGCCTTGAAAAATAAGTGGATGTTCAAGATTAAGCATCATGAACACAATTCTCATCCAAGATTCAAAGCTAGATTGGAAGTTAAAAGATTCAACCAAAGAAAAGGAATTGATTTTGATGGAATATTTTCACCAATTGTGAAAATGACATCCATTCGTATAATGTTCAATTTAACAACAAGTCTAGACTTAGAAATCGAGCAATTGGATGTCAAAACAACCTTTCTTCATGGAGATTTAGAAGAAGAGATATATATGGAGTAGCCAGAGGGTCTCAAGGAAAAAGAGAAAGAGGAATTTGTGTGTAGATTGATGAAAAGCCTTTATGATTTAAAATAGGCACCGAGACAGTAGTATAAGAAGTCTGAAATAGTTATGGGAGAGCAAGGTTATAAAACGACTACTTTAGATCATTGTGTTTTTGTACAGACATTCTCTGGTGATGATTTCATTATTCTTTTACTTTATGTTGATGATATGTTGATTGTTTTCCAAAATATCAATAGGATTAATAGATTAAAGAAGAAGTTAAGCAAGTCTTTTGTCATGAAAGACTTGGGGCCAACAAAACAGATTCTTAGCATGATAATTATTAAAGATAAGGGCACCAAGAAATTATGGTTATCACAAGAGAAGTACATTGAGAAAGTACTTCAAAGGTTTAACATAGATAAAGCTAAAGTGGTTAGTTTTCCTCTTGCTAATCACTTTAGCCTGAGTACTAAGCAATGCCCTTTGATGGATGAAGAGAAGGAAGAGATGATGAAAGTCCCCTAAGCTTCTGTTGTTAGAAGTTTGATGTACGCCATGGGATGAACACGACCAAATATTTCTCACTTAGTTAGAGTAGTGAGTAGGTTCCTTTCAAATCCTGGTAAGGAACATTGGGATGTTGTAAAGTGGATTCTCAAATGTCTGTGTGGTACTTCTAAAATATGCTTATGTTTTGGAACTACCAAGCTTGAGTTAGTTGCTTACACAGATTCAGACATGGACAATGATGTTGACTCGAGAAAGTCTATTTCAGATTACCTAATTGTCTTTATAGAGGGATCCATGTCATAGCAATCAAAATTGCAAAAATGTATTGCTCTATCCACTACTGAAGCAGAATTTATTGCTACAATTGAAGCATGCGAGAAGCTCCTATAGATGAAGAAGTTCTTAGAAGAACTTGGTTTTTAGAAGGATAGATATCAACTATTTTGTGACAGTCAGAGTGATATTCACCTTAGGAAAAATTCCTCATTCCATTCAAGATCAAAACATATTGATGTGAGATATCACTGTATTAGAGAGGAGTTAGAGAAGAAGTTATTACAGCTTGAGAAGATTTATACGGATAAGAATAGATCAAATATGATGCAAAAGTTTTACCCAGGGAAGGATTGAGTTCTATCAATCATCTGCAGGAATGATAGTAAACTCCATGTAGTCAGTAGGAGGAGAATTGTAAGGCGCTACCGACAAACATGGTACCGCCATTCTAGATTTATGTATTAAAAAAAAGAAGTAAAAAGCAAGTTGACAACAACTTGTATGCAAGACTATCAACAACTTATCATTTTAGATTTATGTATTTAAAAAAAGAAGTAAAAAGCAAGTTGACAACAACTTGCATGCGAGACTATCAACAACTTGCATGCAAGCTGTTAGTCGCTACACAACAGCTTGTTATGCAAGCTGTCACACGGTGGAAGGTACAGCTTTCAAGTTTTTATATCATAATCAACTGTTATAGCTATTAGTCTAATATATCATATAAAATAACGTGTTTAGGAATCACATGACTATAACTGAAGATAATATTGCAAATAATAATATTATATTTGCATTAGATGCAATC